>JANQDE010000004.1:3088499-3341113 GCA_037157785.1 Cephalotes varians
TTATTCGACTTTATATATACATATATATATAATTTACCTTTTCCTGATATTGCATCAAACATACTTTGAAGCCTGGCTTTCATACTGGTTTGCCTCATATTTCGTATATCCTCTTTCTTTATTTCTTCCACGTTGTCCGTTGCGAATCTGACTTTTATATTACTCGGTTCCTCCACAAGTAATTTCAACTGTTCGTTCCGTTCGGGTTCAGCTCTCATAAATAATTTATCCGCCAATTTAACAGCTTTCGTCGGTGCAGCAGTATCATCAGTTTCATTGGTACTTTTTACATTCTTATGAACAAGCTTCGTTTTATCTAAATTGAGCCTCAATTCTTTATTAGATGTTTTCAGTATTCCTTTTACCACAGAAAATTCTTCTGCTTTCTTAGAATTAAAAGTCTCAGGATTTTTCGAATATATTTCTTTAAGATCAGATTTATCATTGTCTGTATCTGAGTTCTGAGACTGTGGCACAGTAGAAGAGTTATTAGACTGTGTGCTTTCCAGAGACTTGAAGTGTTTTTCGAAGTCAGGTGTACCACTACGCGAGAAATCGACTGTACAAACATGTTGACGTTGATAAAAATCTGTATGCATCAAATAATAATCTAATATATGAAAAGATAAAAATTTATACCTACCTGCTTTTCTTTTAACTCCTGCAGCAACATGGGCACTGGAACTCAAAGAGTTTAAGATGTCATAACAGGATCGTGTTTTTGTACGTTTTGCAGGTCTGACAGATTTTTGGGGAGAAAGATCCTCATCCGATTTAGATGACTCATCTCTACTTCGTTTTTGCTTGTTTTCTTCTATAATCGGTTCTCTTTCCTCATTGAAGAATTCTGTTCTCTGTTTCTTAGCAACGTCAAAGCTGACATCCTCCGTCGATGCATGTCGTTTCAATGATATCTCTCGTAAGACCTGGACAACACTCGTGGGTGATCTGTTCTCCGTGTGGCAAATATTAGATAGAATCTTTTGCTTTTCAGGTGGAGAGTATTTGGTTACATCTGGTGGTGCAACTCTGACCGTTACAGGCATTCTCATCTTCGTCAACTTTGCATTCAACAGAGGAATTGGATTTGCATGGAGATTAACTTTTGGAAATTGTCCAGTGCCATACTGAGATTGATGTGTTAATTTATTCTTTGCTTCTGTAGCGTACTTGGTCAGTCTTGTTGTAAGACCCGGCGATGATACGTCAGTGTATACTCTGTATTTAAAAATAAAATCATTTCAGTAATGCCAAAAAATATACATAATTATTTAATATACATAGAAATATGGATTTGTTATAATCTTACAAGCATTTATAAGGCTAATGAAAATAATACTATTTCATATATTAGAAATAAAAATACTATTCATATATAAGACACAAAAAAGAAACACATTTAATTAAATTATGTATCTGCAAGCACTTACTTAGGATCGATATTATATCTTGTCGATGCTAATAACGGTCCGGCAACCGTCTGAACCGTTTTCACGCCAGCTGGTCTAGGGCGCATTTTGGGGCTGATACTCATACCCCATGGAGAGCCTTCGGGACTGAACTGTGTGACATTTTCCCCACGGCTCAGCGTATGATTCTGACTATACATAGGTAGAATCTTCTTGGATATCTCACGTGACTGTGAGATCAGATTGACATCACCGTTCCTAGAATTTTCCTCCTTGCCGACGGGTTTTAAGACCGGCGTGGAAGTGTGCTTGCCATAAATGGGTTGCTGCTGTCGATGCGACGTACAATCGTAATCGCCGGCATGATACAATCTATTGTCCGTCCCGAGCATATCGTTGACGCGCGAACGGTAGGGAACACACGGGATCGGGCTCAATTGATCGATCAAGCCAAACTTGGACGACGATGACGATAATGTCGACGACTCTCTGCTATTGACAGCGGCAGCGTATGAGTCGCTGCTGAGCTGATAATTGCTCGCGCGTCGTCTATCCATCCTGAACGGAGGAAAACGCTCGCGGTAACAACGGCTCGCACTATGCCAGAGCTTACGCACGTAACCGGTACCGTGGCCGAGGATGCTGCGGAGCGCCGCGCCGAGTTCGTGAACCGCCTCCCGCAGATAGCCGAGAACGTGATACGCGTGCGGCGATACCAGACTGTCGTTGGCGAGCAGGGAGTAGCACGCGTACACCACCAGGAGCAGCGTGAACGCCAGCGCCAAGATAGCGCCCCAGGCGTTGTAGACCAGTATGCACCCACACGTCACACTTATCAACACCACGGCACCGCGGTTACCGAAATCCCACATAGTACTGCCTCAAACGGATAACCTCCCCATGTTTGAAAAGAGCACACTCACCAAAGTCGTCAGAACGTTGCCGCGAACGGTGAGATCATCGATATATATCGATACGCGCCAGCCTCGGCGATTCGATGTGCCGCGATTGGCGGGCGCGGGAAACCCCGAGAATTCAAAGGTCGTTCCTCTCAACCGTAGTTTGAGTCATACATATAAAAAAAACTTAAGCGGTAAGCGAGTCAGCCAATCACAGTCGAGAACGTAGGAAATCCAACATGTTGATTTTCTTACTGCTGTTTTTCTGTGTGCCATGGCCTTTTCTCGTTTTACTTTCTCTCTTCGTTTTCACTTCTTCGGTATCTCCTGCATGTGAAATGAAATAAATGTGTTTGAGCATTGGCAAGAGAAACGGAAGATTTAAGCGCAAAAGTGCGCCATTGGATCGACCAAACTGCAATTCAATTTATCAAGCGACTTACCTGCAGTATTTGTTAAAGCATAAAATGGGGATAAAATTATTAATCTTTTGAAAAAAAAAGAAATTAGGGGCGATAAATTATGTGAATTAAAAATTTTACTGTTGGTTAAATTCTTTACTGATTAAATTAATCGGAATTTAATTAAGATTACTCTTGACAGAACAATCAATCGAGTTTTTCCTGAATCTCCATGCAAACTGGCTTTAAGATTCGACGGCAGAAACGAGTCGCCTGACGCAACTTTTATGAACGCACCGAATGCAACCGTATTCCAAAACTCATCGTCGCAGGCCTGCGCACTCGTCAGCGATTCGTCGGCGATCGGAGCGGCGTACACGTGACAAGACACGCTCCGGAACACGCGTGTCGAGACGCGTCAAGTGTAACCTTTCGCACGCCGGTCGACCGCGGGAAAAATGTCGTGGTTATTCGGTTACCGCAATTCGCAGCCGCCGCAGGACTTCACGCAATTTGTGCAACCGCCACCGCCGGCGGGTGACGGCGGAGGCGGCGGCGGCGGCGGTGGTGGTTTGCCGCCGAGGGTCGGCGGTTCCATGGAGGCGTACAGATTCGACTCGAGCGCGCTGGAACGGGCCGCCGCGGCTGCCAAGGAGCTCGAACGATCCAGTACGATGCCTTTCTCACCCCAGTTTCTCGCACTTTTCGCGAAAAGCCGCGCGCGCGGTTACGTAAGCGGACGGCTTTGGAGGTTAGGGCACGCGCGCACGAGGGGACACCTCGCCTCTCGCGCGCGCGATGACGCAACTTTCCGCGGAGAATTCGTCGATCGATCCGGCGAATAGAAATTTCTGTGGAAATGCCGAGGACACGGGTCTTCATAAACGACCTGATTGATGGCAATCCACTGCATTAGCCCGCTTGGCGGATATTTGCTTAAGATCTTTTCTATAAATGAAACTTGCGCGCTTTTTTCAAAATTATGTATGAACAGTACAATACTGTAAAATTTATACATGATATTTTATAGAGAAGATATAAGTTAACATTTTTAATAATATCAATTTGAGAAAAACATTGCAATAGTAGTTATAGATTGAATGTATAATATATCATAACTATATCTTTTCTTGCTTAAAATATAAATGTTTTTTGATCTGCAGACCAATGAATAGTTTCATTTTAACACAGAGCATGCGAAAGAAGCCTTGGATCTATCCAAGCTGCAGGAAACCACGAAGCAGGTGGAATTGCAAACCGAATTGAAGAAATATGAAGCTAGCATTGAACAACTTAAGGCGGAACAAAAACGAGTGGAGGGTGAGGAAAGAAGGAAGACTATACAGGAAGAGACGAAGCAGCATCAAATGAGAGCACAGTATCAAGATCAATTGGCTAGAAAGCGCTATGAAGATCAATTGATCCAGCAACAAAAAATGAACGATGAGAATCTGAGAAGACAAGAGGAATCGGTAGCCAAGCAAGAAGCCATGAGAAAAGCTACGATAGAGCACGAGATGGAACTGAGGCATAAGAATGAAATGAGAAAACTAGAGGCGGAATTGAAAGCCAAGGCGAAGATTGATAGAGAAAACCAGGATCTCAACTTGGAACAGATTAGATTAAAAGCCTCGGAAAAGAGAATTACCGTTTTAGAGTCAATAAAGTAAGCAATCGTTATTTTATTATTCATGTGTATGTTTTATTATAGCTATAAATTTAATTTTATAATTAATTTCATAATTATTATATTTTCCAGAACAGCTGGCTCAGTATTAGGTTCTGGTGCCAAGGCCTTGCTGGAAGATTGGGATAAGATTCTCGCGGCAGCAGGCGGTCTGTCTCTCGTAGCCTTCGGAATATATACTGCCAAGGGCTCGACAAGCGTGGCAACACGTTATATCGAGTCTCGCTTAGGGAAACCATCGTTAGTGCGCGAAACCTCGAGATTTACGTTCCTCGACACCGTTCGACACCCTATTCAAGCGACCAAGAAACTAAAGAGCAAACAGACGGACGCGTTATCTGGCGTGATCTTAGCGCCGAAACTCGAGGAGAGATTGCGCGACATCGCGATAGCCACGAAGAACACGAAGTATAATCGTGGGATGTACAGGAACATATTGATGCACGGTCCACCAGGTACTGGCAAAACTATGTTCGCAAAAAAGCTGGCGGAACACTCAGGTATGGACTACGCGATCGTGACGGGCGGTGATCTGGCACCACTGGGTAGAGACGGTGTCACTGCCATCCATAAAGTGTTCGACTGGGCATTAACGTCTCGGAAAGGATTATTGTTGTTCATCGACGAGGCGGATGCATTCCTGAGAAAACGCTCGAGCGAGCATATCTCGGAAGATCTCCGGGCGATGTTGAATGCGTTCCTGTACAGAACCGGTGAACAGAGCAACAAGTTCATGCTAGTGCTCGCGTCAAACACACCGGAGCAATTCGACTGGGCGGTGAATGACCGGCTGGACGAGATGGTGGAGTTTCGTCTTCCAGGCCGCGAGGAACGCGAGCGTCTAGTCCGTCTCTATTTTGACAAATTCGTTCTCCAACCGGCGATTGAAGGAAACAAAAGATTGAAGATCGCACAGTTTGACTACAGCACTTTATGCAGCAAAATGGCTGATCTGACGGAAGGAATGTCCGGTCGAGAGTTGGCGAAACTCGGAGTCGCCTGGCAAGCGGCAGCCTACGCCTCGGAGGATGGCGTATTAACCGAAAAAATGGTCATGGACAGGTGTCTCGAGGCCATTAAGCAACACAAGCAAAAGGTGTTTTAATATTTAATATTATTTTGAGAGCACAAAAATTATCTAAAAATGTAGATATAATAATTATTTTTTTAGATAATATTTGTATCATTTTTATAGAATCTATGAATCATCGCGTCTTTTTGTGTTATAGGTACAATGGCAAAGTGAGCAGGAGAAGCAGGAATCGAAGTCGATATATGCCACGGAAGACGAAGCAGTCGTCCGTTCGAAAACTCCGGCGATAGAGTATCCCGGAAGCACTGTAGCCCCAGCCTAGATAATTGCAAAAGCGCAATTGTTGATAATTTTTAATAGTCGGGCTAATGGCGAAGCTAAGGATAGGGAAGAGTACAAATACCGCTCGGAAAAGGGTTATTCCAGCGATTTTTGTACTTAATGCGCAAACAGGTTCAGGCTCGGCGAGTCGCAAATGTCACTTGTTACAAATGTACATTTACATAGGTTAATTAAATCGTAATTCTACCATGGCGTTTCATCATTTTTCACTTCTTTTCCTCATGATATCATGCGATCATAAATTATGCGGATAATTTTTTGAAGAGTCGAAATCGTTAATTTATAAGATTTATTTTATTGTAGAAAACGACAAAAATATCGAAGTCGTCAACAACAATGATGACGACGTCAAACGATCCACCTTTGAACTTTTTCACCGAAAACTTCGAGCTTTGAAGTGTCACTTAATAATAATTCTTTCGTGATGTCTGCAATAATTTAGATTATTCAAAAATCTAACGAGAGAAGGAGACAATATTTTATTCGTGGCAAGAATGCGATCTGCCATCATTTCTCAAGCTAACAGTTATCTTTTTTTTTCAATATAGAAAATGTTGCAAGAGATCGATGTCATTAGCGATCATCTCTTTTCAGGCAAAAATAAGGCGGAAATTTCGACGAGTTTGTGCAGAAAGAATCGTGAGAAGTTACGATGTGCAAATCCGTTTGTCGAATTTATTTACGCCTCCGGCATTCCGAAAGATATTGCGAGGATATTTTGACCAATTTGCAAAAATTGCCGAGTAATCGTTAAAAATCGCGAATTTATCTGGCTTCTTGTAAATCCTCGCGGCCAGCTTATTAATAATATTGTTGCTCCGTCTTATCGTCACGATTGGCGCCATTACGACATTGATTCTCGACAAATTATCAAATCCGTTGCCGTCGTCACGGTCGCCGTCTAGCCTTATCGTAATAAACTTTTTATATTTTGTTATATGTACCTATGTATGAATCGTCACGGTGCACGTTACGTCGGACAGACCACGTTACTAGAGCCCGGCTAGTCTCGAGATCTCGCTACCCTTACGTAATCGCGGCAGATAAGAACGATGGCTATCATCATATGACGAGCGGCGCGCCGTTAAGGATAACGAAAAAAAAAATAACGCGGGTGAAGAGGCCAGCCGTTTCAGTCATAACACAATAATACTTCATGACGAAAAACGTGAATAGATGTGTTTGATGTCGCGTCGAGCAATTAGCATATGTCGAAAAAAAACATCTGTATGACATACATACACAAAATCGCACAATATATATAAGGGAAGACTAAGCCTCGTTGGCACAAAATATAAATTGACACCGCATTCTGTTTATGTATTTATGACCAAAAAAATAACGGAAAAGTTACCGCAAAATATCTCTTTTATAACATAAATATTTTTCTCTAAGTTTTATTTAAAGCAAATAAATATTACGATAAAAAAAGGAGAAAAATCTGATTCACGAAGAGGCAAGTAAATTTTTTAGTGTTCCAAAATTTCATATTAATGTTCTTCAATTTGGGAGGGTAAATCTAAATGACGTATTAGTTAATAAAAAGAAAATTTCAATTACTATATGACATGTTATTTTGTGTAATAACAATAATTTATTATAATAAAATGATTGAAATCTTAAATGTATGTAGGAATAAAGTATGTTGACAAGTTTGACTGTTACTGCGCGTGTGAAAAGTATGTGTAATTTCAGCTACAACTCTGACAAAATACTTATATCTAATATTTCTATATTGAAATAAGCTATATTTAAAATACTATTTAAAATTTATGTTTTTTTTTTCTATAACAATATCTTGCATTCGATCATTACAAAATATTAAAAAATATAATTTTTATCAAGAAACAAAAAGTACATATTCGTTTTTTTATTTTTATTACATTTTCGTTAATTTAATATAGAGTTTGTCGTGGACAATTTAAACTATATGTATCAACTTACCCCACTATAATGCAGCATGTATTTTACTTATTAGAAAGTAATTATGTAGTATACAGAATTGTTCCTGGCATAAAAATGTAGAAAGAGGTTCTCTCTATCATATTAGTATATTATTAATTACAATAATTGTTTAAAAAAATCGAATGCTGGAATTGTGGAAACATGCCACGATTCTGCCCTGTTTGTTGAAATAAATTTTAAGAGGGAATGATATGAAGAATGTATAGAAAAGATGGAGAACGATGATATCTTTTTACGCGTGATTAGAGTGAATATGCGCGATTTGAGAAAAAGAAGAAACACGGTTATATCTTTCATTCGATGTGGAAATATTTTATGCAATTATTGTTTACGTCAAATTTTTTGTGCGAATATTGTAAAAACAGCTTACGATTCGAGTAGTATGAAATTAAATATAATATCCAGTTTGAAGCATTGAAATATGTACAAGTTGATATAATAAACATATTTCTTTATTATTTTTTTATTAAATATTGTATAATAGAAACTAAGAAAAAACTTAAATAATTTGCAATCATCAAAATGTCATAAAAAAGAAGAATTCTCGAAAAAAAATAGCAATTTTTAATATAATTAATTAAGCTAATTTGTTTAGCACTTTTTCTCTTACTTTTTTTTATCTTTTATCTTTTTCATGTTTTATTAATTTATTAATCGAGGCGCCGCTGCATGTGGAAACTTGATCGAGCAAGTAAACATTGAAAAGATAGACATTTCTTAGAAATCATCAGTTATCCTAACATGCAAAGTCATAAAATTTATACTGTGGTTTATATAAGTCCTATTATCTATATTATGACAGGCTTTGTTTCATATTTGTTGACTCTTGCTCAGATTTTATTAAAAAATTGTCATATTTTTAATTGTAAAGTCCTTCCAAGATTTTTGCTGATTTTTGCTGTTACATATCAGCGACTTAATGATGAGATGTCTCCATTTTATGTCTGGAATCTTATTCTTTTGACATTTTTCTTTCACGCGTTTAACGCATGATTCTAACGATAGACAAAACAATTCTGTTTACATAAAATTAGATCGATGTTTCTCGTACCTATCATGATGCAAATTGTACGTAATTACATAATTACATAATTATATCGCGAATTATGATATAATTACACAGCTATCTTTTCTATTTTTTTCCTTATTACAGGATTCCGCGAGAAAACTTCTAGAATACATTCTAGAAATCATTCTAAGCAAAAAAGTTCACACTATAGGTCAATTCGGCTCAGAGATAAGACAATTTTAATATGCAACAGGCAAAAAATACCAGAGACAATATTCTCTTAAAATTTATTTTTCGTCAATCAAAAATCATGGTAGTGTAAGATAACATGATATTTCGAAAAATTTTATGTAATTTTTTTTTATTTAATAACCCTTAAGCTTCCAGTGGGATACATATGTTCCAGACGTTTAGAAAATTGGGAGAGATAAGGTTAATATTAAAGGATAATAACAATAAAATATATATAATATGTTCAATTAATTTTACTAAAGTATATAATACAATTTCAATAATTTAAAATATGTTAAACATTATGATTCTTTTTGATTTTAAATGGAATAGATGCTAAATAGTAATAAACATATAAAATATCTTATGTACATTTTACGATACAGCATGATAATTTCAATCTGACTTAGCCGCTCGTGATAATTTTACCTTACAGCGTATTGAAATAAACAAATACAAATATCAAAGAGGCTAAATGTCGGTTGCGGCGCGCAGTTCGCATAAGCAGGAAATGTAAAAAGATTTACAAATTATAATTGGGCACCAAAATCCGCCGCAGTGTATACTGCAAGACCGACATTTAGCCTCTTTGATATTTGTTTACTTAAACTAAACTTTTTAATAAAATCGCTCATCCGCAAACAGCACCGCCACTGGAATGCGGCGAAGTTTTACTTCTCGCAAATAAAAACCATACAGAATAGAATAAAAGACGCAGCAATATGAGATTTTTCAATCATATATTCTAATAAAATGATTTTTTGAAGGTGAGTTTCCAAAATTGGATCCGGAGACGAAAGTTTGTCTGTTTCCTCGCAGAACACTCTGTACAATCAACAAATTAACACATGCGATTGTTACTAGAAATTTATATTGCCGGAAACAAAAATATTTTTAATATGAAAAAAGAGAAAAATATCTCGTATTGCTTCGATAAGTTTTGAAATACAAAACACTCGATCGAATGCAAGATCATCGGGAGTTTGTGTACGTAAAACCGTAAGCCTTGAGCCATGAGCGTCCGCTCGGTTTCTCTGGGGAGATATCTGAAATCATGTTTTTTTCTCGTCTGGCAGTGATAAAGCGTGTCGTACGATCCCCCAACCGGCGGCGCAGCCTTCAATTTTACTCGCGCGATTATGAATTGAATGATACACGTTGTATCTACACTCGCGGGTGCGAGTGAGAAAATAAATCTTTCTCCCTTTCCTATTTCTTCTTTCTCTCTCTCTTTGTTCTCTTTCTCTTTTTGTTCTCTTTCTGTTTCTCGCGCCCACGAATTGGATGTTGCGGAGGGGGACCATCCATATATCAGGATCTGCAACAATCTTGATAGTGGTCAATCTTTCTTCTGATTTTTTCTATTTTTTAATCTTCTTTTCCCCCTCTTTCGAACGTTTTTCAGGCTTTTTCGAAATGTTGTGTTGTTCAGGAATAGATCCAAAATAAAATATAAATTCGCGTGACACTTTTTCGATAATTTAGATGATTTAGATGATGGAAGAAAACGATAACTCTCGAAGGCGTCTTTGAGAGATGTTTTTTTCCACAATAAACACGTCAGGTATTTTCTCGATTGATGATGTCTGTTTGCTTGAAGAAGAGTGAGAGTGGAGATCCAATAGCGAAAATTTAAAAGCAAAATTCTTCTTTAAATTCATCGCGTCGAACTGTATGTCGGAGGTATTAACTATCAAAGGTCATCGCTACAAGGTTATCGTCAGATTTTAAAAAAGGCGGGGAGGTTTTTGTGCGCGATTGGCATGGCTTAATCTGCTAGTTCGTCAAAAACGTTGTACGTCGACAGTGGTGCTCTGCTGACGACTTATCTGTCTGCGTCCGGTCAAGATTTCTATTCAAACGCGTCGGGTATTCCAATCGTTTATCTTCGCTGCTACATAGATCTTGGACGAAGAGTGCTTCAATCGACGACTTTGGTTTAAAAACAGTTTTCCGGAAGATTTAACTTCGATCGATCCTAAATTTAAATTTGAGTCAACTCCTCTGATTCTCGACGAAGATTGAGATCGTGGCAGTTAGCATCGACTATCGTTTCTTTCATCGGTTACACTGGCAATCGGCATGACAATCTCGATGACCGACACCACCCTGGACATGGAGAAGAAAGCGATCCAGCGTTGCACCTGGCGCAACCATCGTCTTCGCATCTGGCTCGCCTGGATCTATTGCGGCATCTTCTTAATCAGCTCTATCGGCTTCTACGTGTTCTGGTACACGGACGCGTTAAACAACTATGTGTGGTCGCAGATGGAACTGCGCAACGGTACCCGTACCTTCGATTGGTGGCAGCGTCCGCCTCAAAGGATAAAATACAGAATCTACATTTTCAATTACACGAACGTGAACGAATTCGAGGCGGGTGAGGCGAGCAAGCTGCGCGTCCAGGAGCTCGGTCCCTACGAGTACCGCGAGTCGTTAACTCGCACGAATGTGAAGTGGCACGATAACGGCACGGTCACTTTCCAGACCAAGAGATCCTATGAATGGATAGGCGGCCGATCTATTGACGATATCGTCATGATGCCGAATGTACTATTGATGTTCACCACCGCGTACGTCCGAGATTTGAGCTTCGCGGTGCGACTCGTCACTAGTACGGTGTTATCGACCCTGCAAGAGAAGCCGTTCATCAACGAGACTGCCAACGGTTTCCTCTGGGGATACGATAATCAACTCTTCCACATGGCCAAGCCGTTGATGATGCTTCAACAGGACATACCTTTCGAAAAGTTCGGCATTCTGGCCGTGGTACGTTTGGTCGCGGAGGATTATCTTAATTTTACTTCTGTTTAAAATATTTATCGTATTTTAACAGCGATAAGTCTTGCAGTTTCACAAAAAATAAATACTACGAAAAGTGATTTTATCGCGGCGTAAAAGCGAGATTACGTCTTTCGGATACTGATGGAACAATACAGTCTTCCAATCGCGATTAACGTGAAAAGCTTACGTTATTAACGTTCTATTTTTCTTATAGAAAAATGGTATCGATTTGGATCGCATCACGATACACACGGGATCACAAGACTTGAGAAACATCGGCGTAATCGATCGAATAAACGGGATGGATAACCGACACATTTGGGATGACGAGCAGTGCGATAAAATCGAGGGCGCCGACAGTAACATATTTTCACCCCAATTGATACAGAACAGAAGCAAAACTCTCTACGTATACTCTAAGGAAATGTGCAGGAAGATACCCTTTCATTTCACCGAACAAGTAACCACCTACAATATACCTTCTCTGAGGTAAATTTTTGCGTATTGATGTGTCACGATTTAATTTTAAACGTGTCGATTGCTAAAGAATGATAAAGCTATTCCTGAATATTTCCAATTAGTCTCAGAATATTTTTTAAATGGAAATTTAACTTCAAAAAATGTATTCTAATTAATTCCGCGTTATTATTAAATAATAATGTAATTTCTCACATTTTAAATCGTTCGTTTTTTGCGTTACAAATTCCTTTGATAAATGATAATAAGAAAAGAAATTTTGGTCGCAGTAGTTTTCTCTCTCTCTCTCTCTCTCTCTCTCTCTCTCTCTCTCTCTCTCTCTCTGCAGGAAAAATCTTGAATTATATAACTGAAGATTGTTTATCTCAATATCTCTCTTGACACATGTGACTTTTTTCTTTCAGGTATAAATTCACTCCCGATGCGTACAATTTTTCGTACAAGCAAAACGAATGCTTCTGCCCGAAAGTACATGGTAAGAGGATCTGTCCACCCACAGGACTCTTCAACCTGTCCTCGTGCATCTATGGATCGCCCTTACTTTTGTCATTTCCGCACTTTTATGGTGCCGACAAGTCCTTGCTGGAGCAAATAGATGGCTTGAATCCTCGGCAAGAAGATCACGAAAGTTATATAGACGTACATCCGGTACGACATTAAGTTTTAACTATTAATGTTACAATTAAATATTTATTACGCCAGACAAATATTCATTACGATTCGTTGCTTCTAATAGAGACCTTATACAGTCAATACTGTCAGTACCAACAAATATTTTAATATTTAATATTTTAACAAATATCTCTATCACAAAGATATTGATGTTCGAGAATCAAGAAATCCGGATCACTAACGATATTATACAATAAGCAAATAATATTATATAATAATATTCATCAATATTAATACAATCAATATCGTTAGCATATATTTAATAATACTGACAGTATTATTGACTATGTAAAGTCTTTATAAACATCAGCTATTGTAATTAGAATTTTACGATTGGCTTTCATTTCACGAATTAATTTTAAGGGCACGGTAATTTGTTAAAAAAATAACGTATCATCTCTATCTTTTGCTAACGATTTTGTTTACGATCGAGACCGGTTAAAATCAAATTAAATTTCTATTTCTAGCGCATAGCGATTGCCATGGCCGGCTGGTCAAGGACACAAATAAACTTGGAAGTGCGAAAGGCGATAGGCGTGCCGTTCCTCGGGAATCTAAAAGACGGAATGATCCTTCCGCTCATCTGGTTCGAGGCTGGAGAAGACATCGTTTCGGAAGAGGTAATGGAGATGTTCCAGAAAGCGCATTTTACAGTGAAAAACGTGGAAATGACTTTGCAATGGGGCACTCTGATAACGATGATACTCTCCTTGAGTGCTGTAATCGCCTGTCTCTGGAAATATCGCGCGAAACAGGATGTTTTCCGAAGCAATTCGTTGGTTCAGAACGAATTGCTCTGATCGGTATGGAAAACCGCTCAGAAAGAAGGAACAAATAAGAGGAAATCATCGATCTATCCAGAAAAAGAAACCAAAAATTCCGAGAGAAGATAATCTAATATCTAAATGATGTTAGAGAAGGTCTAACTTTTTAGACTTAATCTTTTTGAACTTATTAAATGCCTCTTGGAGTTTTCATGCTCGAGTCGACGTTCGGCTCGAGACAGAAGACGCGGATTGTTAGTTTTACGTAAAGTTGCACGGGAGAATGAATTCGCATCGTCAAGAGTTCGGTAACGTTAATAATGATTATTGTGTAATTAGAATAATGTACGTTACTGGCAAACTATGTTAACCATTTCGATGCACGAAGAGAGAGTCCGTCATTGTGAGGAACAATTTCAACATGATAGTGAAAATTAATAGATCTCTCGAAGATAAAAATGTTTGTGAAGGTAGAAAACATGAAAATGCTTGTCCATGTGAAATATTTTGTTAACAACGGCTTAACAAAGCTTTTTCATGGATCTTACGCATAAATAGGACAATATTTTTATTTTTTTTATTGAACGAAAAATGTGTATGAATAAAAATGTATACCCGAACTTAAAGCAACTTTTTTCTTCGGATGAATTAAAAACAGCAAGCTTCTAAAGATCCCTTTTATTCGTACGC
The DNA here is from genome assembly GCA_037157785.1 of Cephalotes varians. NCBI lineage: Eukaryota > Metazoa > Arthropoda > Insecta > Hymenoptera > Formicidae > Cephalotes > Cephalotes varians. The sequence goes on from JANQDE010000004.1 coordinate 3,102,863, forward strand.
GATCCATCGTGTAATTATTTAGGATCGCAAATGAATAATCGATTTGGCGAGCGTAAAATTTACGAGAATGTCGGTGAACCAGTAATTCCTACGATAAGTTGACATACCGTTGTTGCACCGTGAGAAAGAGATAGACACGCAACGCGACCAAAGTTGTAATCAAGACTTTAGCGCAGTGAAAATAACGTGCAATTATGCCGGTGGTGATTGCGGCATTCACATTTATCGTCGTATTATTATGACGATGTCGCCGACCGCGACGATGTTGTTACGCCGCGTCGTAATAAACGATCTGTACTTAATTAAATAACGCAGACCCAATAGTACGTATTACATACGACTGTTCAATTAACAAGCTCGTTGTCTCGATGATGAAATTCGATATAGGCTGCTTTAATGTAAAATGTAAATTTTATCTCACTGGGAGTCTGGCGAGACTGTATTCATCAATGTGCACCGCGTATCTTTCTATCTTCCTCTAAGTCCAAAAGAGGAGGAAGGAGATGCGAATTCTCCGTCAAGATTTGTACATTCATACAGACGTAAAAAAAACAGCGCGCGCGTTTTCATTTACATTGGTTAAAAAAAATGTTTTATTTTAATATAGCGTACGATAGATGTTTATTTTGGCATTTGCAGCTATCTCTACGACGGATCTCCTACTTACCTTCACAGGCCTTGCGATTTTTTTATCTCACGCGCTTCGGGAATTCCGCAGGTATAATCCGATCGTAATTCATGCAAATTGTCGTTGCGCTTGATGTATCACTAATTCTACATGCGCATTGACACGCGCGATAACCCTAGCAATACGTGACGACACGCCTCAAGAAGCAAAGCAAGTTAATCTTGTAATTCATCGAAAAAATGTATCAATCGCAAAAATCATTTGTATACATATACATTGTCCGCGTAGTGCGTGTGGGCGATAAACACGCGTAATAATATTGCATGTAATAATTATGTGTCGCAACGCGATATCGCGCGAGAGTGACGTGTGGGAGTGAAATGATCGTAAACACCAAACAAATCGATCTCTATCGTCATAAAATTAATTCTATCGTATATTTTCCTCATTCCTTCTGCATTCATTTCTCGAACAAGTCCCTAATTCTCCCCGTTCCTCGTTCGCAAGAGGAACGAAAGGGCGAAAGAAGATTCGAAAACACTTGGAAATTCCCAGGATAAAAGAGAAGAGATACATAAGAATAAGGCGTGAGCAATAAGTGACACTTGAAGAGTTTCCATTCCTTTTCCTATCTTTCTTTTCATATCTGGAATTCAAATCAGATCGGTGCAAAAGATTCGTATTTGTCGAAATAAAATGTTAAAATACGAAATTTCAGCAAAGCGCAATTATCATCACGCTCCAAGAAGAAATTTCTGATCCTCTCTTCAACAAACTTCAATTTTATATTTTTCATTAACTTGATAGGAAAATGACAAATCTTTTGCAACAAGCTAATAGATTGTGACTCTATCTTTCTTGTAGAGTTTACATACACGCGTAATTTTCGAGAGTTAGTAAAGTTGAGAAAGAATATAATTGTACAATATCAATAACTCTAATACCAATAACCAGATTTTTCACGTGCGCGAGCGCGCGCGCAATTCGTTTGGTATCTTTTGATTATCATACAAAAGTAATTTATTTATTAGGTCTATTTATATTCTACGTCTAATAATATTATTTATAATAATAATAATAGTAATAATAATACATGTACAAACGAATAACATAGAAATAGTACACTCTTGGTAATTACAATCGGTAGACGATTACGACGACAGATTCTATGTACAGAAAAAGAAATTTCTGTCGTTTCACTCTGTGTTGCTGCGTCTCGATTACACAAACTACTCGTCGCAAACACAATCATGCAATCCAAATTGAAGTCGTGAGCAAAGCTTGACCTTGGAACAACGCCATGGACGGAATATTAATTTCATCTTTGATCCTTACGTCAGTATTTATAATGATAATTGTTTCGCGCGATTAAACGATGATCCTTGAGGATCGTGTGGAGCAACTCGTTATTAATATTAATAATCCTGATAAAAAGAACGGCTTTGCGTCATTGTAAATTTCAATCGAGTTCTTTGGAACAAGTGACTCGATTCCATTTTCCTATTTCCGCGCAGTTTCGCAGAAAAACATTGTCGACAGATTTAAATGTTACACATTCCACGACAATAATATCAAGATAAAATAAAATAAATCTAAACATAGACAGTAAGATTCTCTATTCTTTTCGAGCAATTTCTCGGCTGAGAGATCGAGAAACAGTGGAGATTGAAAAACCGCTACGAAGCGCGGATCATTCGCAATGTTTTCATCGAGAAGACCGCGACTTTAAATTCGCCCAGATATTTCCGAAACAGTTTCCTCATTTTTAACGTCAGTTCGTTCTTTCACAAGAACGGAAAGATCCGTAGATTAGTCACGACTACATCTCGAGTCAGAACAACGTCGAACATCTGCTCCACAGATCTCGAATTCATTGCCGTCGCGATTAACACTTTGCAATCCGCAATCTGTTACTATAAGCTACAATAACATCTGATTGAAAATGCGTTATAATACGAACTGAGTCGCATATTTTTTACTACAAACAAATGTCAATGTAAAATCTCTCATTAAAGTTTAAGAGATCTGTTTGCGTTACTTGAAATACCCAAAAATTTATGCACTTGAACAAGATATATAATTCGAGCGTTGGAGAGAAAGGAAACGAAGATGTCGAGTGCAAAAAGCGCAAGATATAGAATAAATTTAAAAAGTATCTTATTTTTCATGTTAAATTTACACTTTTTTCTTATCCATAAACACAAATTTTAATTGCTGTGTTTATTTTTATTCTCACAAATAAAAACCAGCAATTTCTAATTATTATATAATTATTATATTTCTAAAATTTCAACATTGGTACATGTAATGAATTATTAAAATGATAAAAAATATAATTGAAAAAAATTTCTATAAAAATAAAATAAAAATAAATTCTAAACATTATTTTAAATATTATTTAAATATATTTCTTTGTTGTGTATGATACGTTTTAAAACAATATTCTATACATAATCCCACATTACATTAAGGGCAGTTTAATTATACTGTTTACATTATATCATTTAATCATGTTTTCAATTGTTTTTGCGTTACCAACATTCCACTTATATTTTTATTTATAACAAAAATAGATGTTTTTATATGTTGATAAAATTAATATTCCTACGCGACGACACTGTGCCGTCGAACTGTAAGTCACGATCTACAAGGCCGTGGGTGTAGTAAGTCTTTAGCTTTTTGCTCTAAGCTCTGAGTTATGACATTAATTTGTTCCAACATAAACTCTAAACTTTACAGCGATCTAACTAACTTAAAGCTTAGGGATTATGGCTTAAAGCAACGTCGGAAACGTGCTTTTTGCCCCAAAAAAAACGTTAAAGTTTAGAGCTTAAAGCAAAATGCTAAAGGCTCATTCATTGTAAATCAGAGCTAGCGTCGAAATTCGCGCGTCGGCATTGTGCATTCGGCGGACCGCAAAGTGTTAATTTATACTCGCGCGACTCAACATCGTCTGACAAGATACCATGCCGAGAAGATACACGTAACATAAATAAATCTAACGTATCGGTCGGCTATCCGCGCAACCCGATAAAATTTGTATCGCGTCGGGCGAGCCCCTCTCTCTCCCTCCCTTTCTCTCTCGCAAAACTCGCGAGATTCGAACGTGGAAATCCTAATCGAAATACATAAAGCACATGCCCGTCGCCTATAAGATAAGTTATTGTACACGTCCTCACGAGAGGATATACTCGCACGTGAATCCACGCGCGATTCGTCTCGCGGGGCAGGATCCGAGCACTCGCGCACTCGTCTTGATTCCCTCACTTGCGATCGGCTGGATTTTACTTGCTGAAAGCCGGGTTCAGTTGACCGTTCTTGGTGCTCGTCGCCGGTAGCGGGTTGCTCAGATGCAACTTCTCCTGGCGCTTGGCTGCGCGCGCCAGGCACATGAGCGCGCCGAGCAGGACGATCGCGCCGATCACGGCCAGGGCGCCGGACACCGCGGCATGAGCCACCGGCGGCAGCTCCACCGCCAGCTTCAGCAGCGAGCGCATTTCCGGGGGTAATTCGTCGACGCACTACGCGATAAAAAAGAAAATATGTTATCAGTATCGGGAGTTTGTAGCAAAGAAGAAGAATTCTCTTCATCAATTGTTAATTAAATGACTTGCTGAATTAATCTGAAAAATTTTTATTAAACATGTAAATGTGTAGACGTAAATATGTTAATTAAATATAACAAAAAAATTATTAAGTCGCGTATCTTTTTCTCTGCGTGGCAACACATGACATTTCAGTGTTAAATTGTATTTTATAATAATTCCGCGTATTTCATTTTTAAAGATTTCAGTATTAAATTGTACATATCTTATAATAATTCTGCGTATTTCATTTTTAAAGATTTTTTATCGATATTTTTTTTATTTCGCATTTTGTCCAAGTCATCATTATTAAATCCTTGCTTGGTCTTTTTTCATTAATGACGGACAAACGTGAATTAGCAGAAAAATAAGTTTACATATATAAAAATATGCAATTATCAATGTTAATCTTGTTTAAGATGTGAATCTAGATAAAGTAAATTATCTTAAATCAACTCTACTTATATACGTACGTGGTAATATACAATATTGATGCGCACAATTAATATGGATTAAATAAGATCCTGTTTCAGGATATTCTTCTAACTTAAGAAGTAATTAAAATAAATAAATTAAATTAAAAGTATCAAGTATCATAAAATTAAAAAGAGAATCAATTGCAATATGCACATAAAGAAATTTTTAAGCCCTTCAAGAATTTAGAGAACATCCGATCAGCCGGATTACTTATTTTGAGACAAAGTATCGGCGCAGATACAGTCTCGAATACAAGAAGATCGATCTTTGATCTTTCATATTTGCTTCAGCGAGAACGTTTCTCGAGATGACTAAGTTAAAATTCTCAAGTACAGAGGAAATTCTCGGAATCGAAGAGTTTGTTCCCTTTCCTTTTTTTTTTTCTTTCGTCAAAAAACGCGACGTGACGCGGGAACGACCGTCGAACTTTTTATTAGCAGCGTCGAGACGACTTCCAAATAATATGAATCATGGGCGAAAAGCGCGCGACAATACAGCTCCTCTACGTGCGCGGTATTCAAACGCGCGTCGCCGAGCGGCCGTCCGTGCGAAACGACAGGCACGTTCTCCATTGTCGTCGTCGGGCGGAGGCAGAGATGAAAATTTCACCTGCGCGACTGACTCGAGGATGATGGCGATGATTTGTAAGCAACGCGGTGTCCCGTTGTCAGTAACGTAAGTTAAAGGGGGAATGGATCAGACGCATCGTGCGTGGACTCCACTGCGGAGTATCCTTGAGGGCGACTTAGTTTGATTCCGTTCGCATAAAATTACTCGTCCCAACGCTAATTTGATCGAATAGCTCATTAAATTATGGAAGATTTGGAAGATACATCCGATTGCTAACGAAATTAATGTCTCGTAAACCTTGACCATCTCAATTTGCATTTTTCTCCATTTTGAAACGTATTATATTTTAATATTTGGACATAACAGGATGCGAATCCTGTTTTTGCTCGTCGTTTTGAACGTCGTTTTATTTATATTTTAAATGCTTCTTGCTATTTTTTCTCTCCTATTTTCTTTCGACATAACCGATTGATGGATTGCCACAACGAAAAGTATTTCGATATATTTTTAAATATATCTTCGTATTTTTATTTAGCCATTTTTTTATGCGTCTTAAGTTTGTGAACAACATCGGAAACGAGCGTGCCTTGAACGTCTTCTCGTTTCAAGGTTTTTATTAACAAAATTTATGATACGTTGGAAAACTTAACAGCTATTTTCTTGGTAGATGATTTTTTTTTTTAAACATTATAGTTATTAACCAAGAAAAAGCGGTCGTCCCTACTTTTTGCATTAGCTCGCATCCTATTAAGATACAATTAAATATACAATTTAATCGACGTACGATAGTTGCTACGCTCGTTTAATGTTTAACTATGCTTGCTGCGTAATAATTTACACAAAACACGCAATGATTCATACGTAACTATTCAGCACGAATTAAAGGAAATTGACTGCAAACTCGATACTCACGTAATGAGTTTTTACACGCGTTTTTTATATTAAATAATAGTAGATAATAAATGAAAATTCGAATAATCGTCGCGAAATACGCATCGCATCAAGGATATATCAATTAAAATTATCATTATAAACACATTACATGATTAATAAGCGACATTACCGTCATACATGATATATAAACTGCGATATTATGTTATATTGTTGCGTAATCACGAGATCGATATAGAGTATAGATAATATTTTAATTGCATTGGAAACAATAATTGAAAAGTATCATATGCTTACGTCTTCGAACCACATAATGGGAAAAACGATGTCGGGGAACGAAGCGACCTGCTTGATGTCTCGCACCTGGCTGACGGCAAGATTTATCTGTACCCTCGCTCGCGCCTTCATAGCTGTACCCATTATCGGCTGCACGTCGATATAGAGCTCATGCTTCTCAGGTTCCGGCGGCGATATACCCGTCACAGCCTCCCGTAAGGCCGGATCGGCTAGAAGGAACCATAGTAAGTAGATGAATGCGATCTGAATCATTCGATAGATAACTAAGCTGTTATTATTGTTTTTCTCTCTCTCTCTCTCTTTCTCTTTAAAAAATTAAATTACTATTAACATTTTTTATGAGTATGATATGGTATTTTTTCAATTTATGAAAAGTTTAATTGTTATGCAAATTATGTGAAATGATAGTTTGTTGGACGTGGATCAGCAGAGATGCCAGTTTAACTATTAGTCTGACTACGCTCGTGTCTTTACATAATAACGTTGCTTCGCGGTGTCAAAAGTCACCGCATGCGGTTACACATATAAAACGGACGTTAAGTGACGTTTAATCATCGGTCGAATGGTTTTAAAAGCCGTACTTGAGACTTGTATTGCATAAACACAAGAACAATGATGTTAATGAATCAGAATTCATCGATGTCCTGTCCGTATTTTTCCCTTTTTTTTATAATAGTCAATATTACAAGACTTCTTATTATTTTCGCATTTATAATTATGTAGTTTTTAAAGCTGACGGCTTTATATAAGCGTCAAATACTAAAAATAACATTCAATCATCATGAATCTTTCTTCGGAGAAAACCTTGGAAATCCAGATACAGGGGTCGCACAAAAAATATTTCATGTCGAATTCGTCGAAGAATTCGCATCGAAAGATTATCTTTCGCTTAATCTGAAGCATCTTGTTACGAACGAAAACGAACATCTTGAGCACATTTTGTTTTACGAGAGAACAATTTCGCATGATGGTGAAACTAGGTGTCTACCAAGTCTAAAGCCCGGAACGTTGAAAGTAAAAGTTTGCGGTGCAAAAATATGCGTAATGAGAGAAAGAGAGAGAGAATCAGTTCGTGTAATAATCCATGGGAGAATCACAGCGGATGCTTGAAAGAGATTGTTTCTAGAAAAAAAATAGACTCCGTGGTAACAGAGCACTCGACCGACTCCAACTTCTAGTCGCGCAAAGCCGGAAGTGGCGCGACAAGTAGATCTCGCTTACGAAATTGGCACGCACGTAAACGATCATCATTAACTGATCTGTCGGTCGATGGGTCGATTATCTGTTTAAAAAAAAAGAGAAGAGGAGAAGAGCGAAGAATCGGTCCATTTGCGGCCGGGAAATCATGACGTGCGGTCGCGGGCACATGGAGAATCGTCGGCAATACCGAAGGAAGCGCGCGTTGCATACAACGCAAACAGATTTATCACGATAATTTGCTAAGAAAATAATTCACGGCGAATTATGCGCCGCGCTTACATAAGACGATACACTTTTAGATACACGCGAGATTGATCGCGTAACAATCGACCCGAATGACGCCAACGTATGCTAGATTTGCAGTCTCGGAGATTCATGACTCGATAGTTACGTCAAGTATCGGATGATGTGTATCACGTTCCGCGATTAGGAAAGCCCGCAATCAATCCCGAGAATAATAATAATAATAATAATAATAACGGCAAAAACAAGATTAGCGATTCTTGCCAAGTGTTACTCAATCGATTCGCGTGTATGTATATCGTCCGACTTCGAAATGTAGCAAATAACTAATAAATATGATAATTGGCAATGATAGAAATAAAAATAATTTCGAGCCTCGTTACGAGAGTGATTTGTCGCCGCGGTCGGAAACCGCGCATTACGTGACACTCACCAAGATAGAAATGCGGGAAAGTGATGAGAACTGGCGAATCGTACTGGCATAGGGAGACGTTGAACGTGCCTTCCGGTGCACACGGTGGTCCACCTGGACAGTAACACTGCTGCGACGGTAGATTCTCCACCGAGGTGAAGACATTCGTCGGCGGGGAGAATCTGTAGCCGGGGACCCCTCCGGCGGCTATCACGTCGCGCTAAAAAACAATTTTCTTTGGCATGCGATACTTTCAATACTCTTACTTGTAAGATTGGCATTGTCCTATTAAATAAGTAAAAGCGTAACTTAGGAACTTAAAAACAAAACTCTTTTTTTATTTTGATTTTTATTTTGATTTTGAGATTTTGAACTTTTATTTAAGAATTTTATTTTTCTACTCAGTCATTGTTGATTAATATTGAGCTATACGAATTCGATATTTCGTGAGATTAAAAATATTCGAACTAAAACTTCCAGACCTAAATTATCGAAATATACTTAATTTATTTAATTTATTTAATTGTCTTTTGATGCCTTACTTCTTATTCGCAACAGTTTGAGGAATGTTGCTATTAAATTGACAAAAATTTTGCAATTTTAAATTAAGAATATTGAAAAAGTTCAAGTTTCGCAACGAAAGATAGCTTTATTCTTTTAGTATAAAAAATTCAGTTTTAATTGACATAATGTTATATAGAATAATATATGTGAGACAAAAGTGGAGACATTTTCTTCGATGTCCTCCTGTGTATTTTGCAATCTTGAAAAATTGTTAAGTCAGAGAAGATCTGGGAAGGCCATCATCTTGAGAACTGGGTAATTAACGACGACCAACAAAAACACAAACCTGATAAACCAGCGGCAATGTCCGACAGAGATCCTTTTCGAAGACCTTGAGTACCGTCTCCTTCGTGATGTGAGGCGGGAATATGCTGCCGTCGGTGCCCATGATGGAGTCGCATTCCTGCGTTGTCCAGTGGCCGAGAGCGTCCTTGCCATTCCACCTGTCCATTAATCCAAATTTGGTAATGTCGGTGGTGCCCGTGAATATCGTGTACAGATCCGACCCGGTCGCGTTCTTGCCGTACAGCAGACCAAACTGATCGTACGGCAACTTTTGTTCCTTGGGCACGACGTCCTTAGCCAGTTTGAGCAGCGGGTCCTCGTAGCCCCAAAGTAACTGGCCTACTGACACTTCGACGAACGGTTTGATCTTCAGAATGTCCATAATGGACGCCATCGCTAATCGCAGGAACCGGGCGGCGTGTTTCGATTGACTGGTAGCCGATAGCATAGGAACATTCGGCACGACCACTAGGTCGTCATCGGAACCGGCTGATAAGTCCTAAGATTTCGAGAAGAAAAATAATGAAAATCTGACCGAATCTGTTTGGATGTAATAACGTGGGATTTGTAGAAGAATAAATAGATAATGAGAATCTGTTTTAAAATAGAAAGACACTAATAATTAACATGTATAATAATTAACATACACGACAAAAAGTTAATAAAAGATATAACATATTACAAAACTTACGAGGCGACATAAAAATATAAATCGTAAGCATATAAAAAAACAGTCAAAAATAATGAAACAAAATTAAAATGAAGATAATAACAAAATTAATGCGTGAATAATAACGTGATAAACAAAATAACTTGCGATCAAAAGGAGCAGACAGCGCTCAGACAAAGAATGAGAATTCCACGTCAACCCGAGTGTCTATGCGAGTTGATACAAAGCCTCCGCATAACATTCACAAATATTTTCATCTATAAATTTTCTCTCGCAGCAAGAACGATCTGTGTACATATTGTCTTTCTTGTCGGCGAATCGCGATAATACACTCGACGCCGTGGAAACATTTCTCTGACGAATGTAGAAAGTCGCGGCAGTGATTTCGATGCGCGAACAAGAGTAGCCGTGCAGTCGCAAGTCGGCGGAGGAACGTGTCTATGACGGATTTAAATAATCTGGAGGCTACGCGACGTCTTCGATTATCATTCAACGCAGATTCGTTTTTCTCAATAATCGACCTATTCTTGTGCTTCTCGATAAACGAACAATCAACGGTCGTGATACATTCTGTGCGATAAAGAGGCGCATTAACTTGAATGCTAATCGGACGCTTCTCATAAGAGTGGTCAGTTATTTGTAATGAAACTGATTCACCTTGGAAAATATTCGCGTGAAAAGAAAGCCAAGAATATATCATATATTTTGTAGAGAGCAGAGACTAATTAAATTTAGATTCACGTTGAAATATAAACTTAAAGAAATTACAATATTAAATAATTAAATTAAATATGGATTGAAAAATCAATATCAATAGTTACTAAATGTGAATTAAATATGAAAAAATATCAGGCTTGATGCAAGTGGATTATAATTTTTAATTACTGTTACGCCGTTAATTACTCAAGGGCTTACCGAATTAAACATGAACGTCTTCTTGACTTTGTATGTAACGGTCCCATTATCGTTGAATTTGATGTCCACTTTTTCCCAGTGTTGTTCGTAAACGTACGGACCCAGCTCCTGCAGCGCCGGTTTTTCGCCGTTATTCAGAAACTCGTCGGCATTCGTCACGTTGTAAATGTAAATTTGCATACGCGGCACGACTGGCGGCTCCTTCCAGAAATTGTATGTGCGTCCGCCCTCTCGTATCGCGAGCTCCTTGTCCAGGATCAGGTTGATGAGATTCGGAAATAGAACCGCCAGGATGGCGGCCAGGATTATCAGCAGGACTCCGCATGCAACGGCCGCCCCTGACAGAGAGGAAGGAAAGATGAGTCACTGCTGTTAGTTAGAAGCGCGCATCATTTTTTTTGCTGAACGGAATCCGCATTTAAAATCGTAAAAATGAATATGCTAATTTAAGCAATAGAGATAAATTTAAAAAATAGAAGGAAGTTCAGAATTATCGTTTTCATTGTAGTCAAAGTGTAAAATTAAATTCATTTTGATATATATTGCATGAAAGAAGAAAAAGTTAAGATTTCTCGTTTCTGGACACGTGATTTCATGCGGCATCGCCGCGAAGTAACGACAGCCTTAGCAATCACAAAACATCGCGTTTCGAGATAAGAAAATTTATTCCTGCAGTTACATAGCTTCATGAGGTAGACGCAAAAACCGAAGGACACGCGAGAAAAATAAAAGCTTGTTTTGTGAAGGTACTTCCGTGCATTCTTATTCGATTCTTGTTGATTCTTCTCATAATCCTTTATGTTTGTATCTTCTGTTAGACATAGTGATCTAGTGAAGTAATTGACCAGCAACGTGATTATCTTTCATGGCAATCAATCGCGAATGTAATTACGTTACAACCTTTGATCAAAGTCGTCGACCTAACTATCGATTCTATTAGCAGGAGTAAAAAGACCGAGGACGAACGGTTTTGGAGAGAAAAAGAGAGAGAGAGAGAGAGAGAGAGAGAGAGAAAGAAAGACATTCATAAAACACTTTTTTAAAAGCTGTCGTCTTCCTTCCTGCCGCCACTTATCACGGCTGTATCCTGAATAAACTTTATGTCTCTCGTCTAAGAGTGAAACAATTTGCCGGATGCAAACCAGTTGTAGCACTCTCTTTTGCGTCTTTCTCGTAAATATTTATCCTTAGCAGAATCCATTTTTGCGCGCGCGTGTTATTATTTATGCATATTTATGCACTTATATGCCATGCATTTAATGGTTTAATACTCTGCAGTTACTTACGGTAAGTAAGTGACCGGTTAATCGGAAAGAGCTATTAAATCGAGGATCGAAAATTCGGGATAAAAAACTTTTAAGTGTGTGTGTGTGTATGTGTGTGTGTGTAATTTTAAACAATTATTATTTTATGTCGAAGATTACGTGCAGACCGGTAGTAAAAGGCCATAAAGTCTACTTCAAAGGACTTTTATGAGGCAGATAAACATAAGAAATATATCTTTTCTATTTTTTTCTTTTTAAATCATAAAATAGTACTTTCATTATTTTTTGTCTTTAAATCTTATATTACTTACTTTTCCTTTTTAAGTCAATATAAAATCATTAAGCAAATCCTCATTAAGCAAAAATTCTTTGATATTTTAAGTAAACCTTGATCTTTTATTATGTAAGATTCTTTGATATATCTCAAGCGCGCGAAGAATTAAGAAATACGAAGAATTGAGAAATTCCATCCATCTCGGTTGTTTATACCAAAATAAATGAAATGAAATAAGCATAAAATTTTCAACGACCTTCGCCTCAAATCGTGAATTTCGTTTGCATATCACCTACAGACGACTACAAACGTTTAGCAATAAACATCCATGTGCCAATACAATTTTTGCGGCGAGATCAATCATTGCGTAAATTTCGCATGATTTTGTGCCAGAAAAATGCCTCACATGATTAGCTATTAAGTTAATGTTAATGTTAAGCTTGTATTCATTTTCTCATTAGACATATTTATTAGTTATATTTAATATTCAATATAATTAGATATAAATATACCTAATGATAAAATCATTATTAAAGTAAAGAGTCAACTGACTAAATTTATAGAACCTAATGATTGTTTTGCATAATTATTTCTATTTGCATAATTATTTCTATTTAAACAGCTAATGTGAATAAATTCGAAAGCGGCTCTTTATTAGTTCTTTATTAGATTCATAGAATGTTTAGGTCCTCCGCGCGATCATTTTTCCTTGCGCGGCTCGAGGATCCATCAACACATCTAATCGTTCTTCTCCGTTTCTCATAACGAGAAATTACAAAATTACCGCCTACGCGACACGCAAGCGGAAGAAAGCCTGCCGGCGGCGGCCGCCCGATGCATCGATGCGCGCGTACATCAGTCTCGCTTTCTAGCAGAATCGCGCGAGTCGAAGTCGCCTTCGCACCTGAAGAAATGTGGGCCTCTCACCCTCCCCCTTCCTCTACCTTTGTTTGTTCCGACTTTTCTTTTCTTGCTTTTCACGCGCGCGAGCGCATATTTGCTTCACGGTCCCGTAGGACGATAATTTTTGCATGCAGTTGCGGTTGCAACTTTTTATAATGAAAGAAATAACGGAACTGAAATATGTAAATATTGTGGTTGCAACGTATGGCAAAACCGGAAATGTGAAAATAATCACGAATCTCGAAATTTATGACGCCATATTAATTCTAGATCTTGAAGATCTCTGGAATGTTTTTTATTTTCTTTTCTTGTTGAGTGTTCTTATATTAATGCTCGACTTATGTATCAAATGCAAATGAGTTTAGTCACCAGTTCAAGGAACGGACTCAGCAATCTTCTTGGATTTTTCAATTTAATTCCTATCTTCCCATGCAAAACGCATTTGTGATTAAGACACGTAAAAATGTGAATTGTTTTATCTTGAAATTGGAAGTTGAGATTCGTCGATGATCGTGTCATCGGGAAAAAAAATTAAAAGATAGAGAGAAAATGCGAGTAGCTATTCTGGTAGCGTTGAGAAACATTCCGAAAAAAAATTTGCAATATTGTGCCTATTTTTTTCTCCACGGAAGCGTAATTCATGCTTGATAGTCACGTTTGCCCGCGTAAACTCGAACGAGGAAATTTCTCTCATTTCGAGGCACGACCGCGCGGCCACGTTTTCAAGTACTTGACCTCCATTCCCTTCGTAGCGCCGCTTAACTTTGTGAATGGTGCGCGATGTACGGCTAGATCATGATTCCGTGCATTGCGCCTGTAGAACAATAGCGTGTTAACTGCGAGTGACCGGAACGTGCGCGGGAAGTCAAACTTAGGCGTATCGATCTTACGCATACCTACGAGATTACGATCGAGCATTTGACTGGGTAACTGATACTTCCACCCAAAAATTATTCATGCAAAAAGAAACATCTACTTAATAGCTGTTTTTCTCGCATTAAGTGTAACCGCAAATACCTATTGGCGATTAATCGAAAATCTCGGACTGACGCAACTTCGGTCTCTTGCATTCATAAAGGATATGCACTGCAGACACATCAGCTTCAACTTCCGCGTAATATTATGTTCAGAAACTCGGTCACTGAAGGAAATCACGCGATTACCAAAGCGCGTTTACGCAAGTGCACCGAATTCGGAATCGCGCGGCATTCCGGCGATTACCCCCGTCATGATTACACGCGAAAACCATCGTAAGCGTAAAAATTGACTGTCATGGAGACGTCTTACGACACCGCTTTGTGTGCCGTGTACGATCGATTGTTCGGCGAAAAAGCCATTTGCGTTTTCAGTCACGTAGAATGATATACCGAGCGGAATCGCGGCCTTCGAAGTCCGAATGATCCCACTTTGCGACACAATCGGTAGGAGCGGTCCGTGCGTAACGAGACTCAAGTCCCTAAACGTAAATTATCTCTCTCTCTATGGGAGAAAAAAAATAAAAGTAAAAATTTCGCACGTCATCCGTTAGATTTCCCTTTCAGACGCAGCCACGAGGCAGAGATCCGAAATTTCTGTGTGCGTTTCGCGAATATCAAAGACGTTAATTGCGCGAAGAGAAGCGCAAGGGTGAACAAGAGAGATGGGCGTATCATTAGTATTCGTCGAAAAATTGCACGATTCGAGACATCGGATATTGCGTCGCGCGTAATTATCGATCGGCAAAGCGCGGACGTACGATTACAGACAACTCTTATTGCCAGGGTTGCCGCTGACATCGCGGTCGGAAGTTTTAACATCTCTTAACGAAACGCGACACGGATTCGATACAAATGTCATTTCTTTTTTTTTCTGTTAAAACATTTCTCAAGCGGAGATAGGGCGGCCTCGACGCCGTCTTGTCAATGTCCCATAGAAGGGCAATCGATCGTCCTTATTCGAAGACCATGACAGCTTCGAAACGGTGTCCTCCTGGCGAAGTCGATGGTCGACAACCGTACACGCGCATCGACTGCATGCGCAATAAGCGACCTCGTCATGTAATAGCTTCGTTCTTATAGGAGAAAGGATGTCTTCGCATGACGGATTCGAGTCGCACGAGACCGAGCGAATGCCTCGCAATGTACTCGACGATCGACGTACATTACAGTACACATTATGCACTCAGGCACTTGCAACATTTTGTAAAAATAATATTCTGCAAACCGTGTAATGTAATACGTCTTTAACTCTTGATTATTTATATCCGCTAAAATCAGATTTTCCAGAGAAAATCAATTTTATCTGTTTTTTATATCTGTATACGTTGAAAAATATAATGTTTGTTTTTATTTTCAGAAGGCTACATTTTCGAATGGCTTTGTCAAAATCGCAGCTAAGCTCTATACGTGATTTTTGAAAGGAATACAAGTCAATTTAAAAAGAATGAAAGATCGTAATTAGTGATAGTTAGATAAATAAAACCGTCCAAACAGGTACGGTTTGTAGACGTCGCAATGCACGATTCGGCGAACGAATCGTGAGAACGAGACGAACTCCTGGAAGAAAGATCACGACAAGCGACCTGGCGAATCGATCGAAGTAAGGAACGTGCCTGTTTTGAGAGCTGAAAGTTAATTCTGTTGTTTCGAGGCTCACCGAGCATGGAAGAATTCCGTGATGGATTAATTATGCGAAGCGCATATGCGTCGATTGACGTCACAAGATTGACCTTATGAATACCATATATGAGTGATAATACGAGTATTTGTCGTTACCTTTTTTTTCGTCGAATTATCACGGCCAGTCGACTTTTTATAATCGATTAATTAAAACGACTTGGATCAGATGTCCTAATGACACACAAAAACACATACACATATACAAAAACACGAAAATATTACAAAAGTGTGACCTTTCAAAAGAGGTTATTGATTCAAGGTTTTCATTTGACTTTTTAAAAAAGGATATGTAAATATTTTGACGAAAGTTTCACACGCTACTTAGAAGTCGCGGGTCTATAATGTGAGAATGATAGCAAGAAAATATTTAAAATTTAACAATTAAAATTTAACAATCGCACAATATTTTTCTTCTTGATGCGATTGCGGTAATTTGAAAAAGTAAGTAATAGTATGAAAAATATTTATTATTATTATTATGTGCTGTGCATGTATGCGACTATCGACTTTCGCTGCAATGTAATTTATACAAAAAGAGGCGAAACTGGTTATATCTGCCCAAATGTTCAACGTAGCGATTGCTTAATATTGAATTTCGTAACCCAAGCGAGTCAATTATCCATTTCAATTGTAGAGTATTTTTTTATTTTCCTCTCGTTCTTCGATCTCTTTGAAATTTTTCTTCCCGTTTATTGCGATATCATTAATTAGTATATTAAGCAAAACTTGATTATAATGCGTCGACGCCTAACAGCGATTATTTATAACTTCTCCGTATCAGCGCTATCATTACTATTTCTATCGATATTCTCCGATATTTTAAAATGTCATATCTCTGATATCTTAAATCGTCATGCCGACCGAATTCTTTCGGCATGAAAGAATCTTGCAACGTACGCGCTTTTGGTAGCCACGCGGTGCGACCGGTCGCCACTTTCTAAATTTCCACGCGGCAAAATCGATACCGTACGATCTAGAGCGTAATCGTTGGCCTGCACACCTGCATTAACGTCGTTAGTGATAAATATACATGTTATTTACGCTAATGTGCGCGTCGCGGCGGTACGCATACTCGCGCGCCCGCGTACGCGTGTGTATGTGCAAACATACGATGCGTCAGCCGTGGAGACTTTAATGAAGCGAGGCGGTAATAATGGTCGGCGTTTGTACGTCGCGCTCAACGAAGCGGCGGATCCGAGCAAAGAAAGTCTCGCAGCCTCCTCTCGACTCGTCGTAATAATCGCGATCGAAACACGGTGGCGGACTCCGCACCTCCTTCTTTCTCGTGGGAAGAAAGTTACGCTCCTTATCCATCGTCGTAATCCTTACTCACGTGCTCATACACACGAGACACATGCACGCACACGCGCGTGCGTGAGATTCGCTCTGCCGAGATTTTTCTCTCTATTTTCTCGTCTCTTCGCGCGCGCGGAATTGTCCACGTAACGACGCCGGGAAAGGAAAGTTACGCCAGCCACAAAAAGACGCGTGTAGCATAATCGACATTTCCCCCCTCGCAACCCCGGCGGCCGTAATCGATTAATATTCTATTAAACGCACAGTATGATTTGTGTCATTATTGTGAAATACGGAGGAGATTCCCTATTGAAATTCAACACGGAAGTAAGAACCTTTGCACATTCACATCTTTGGATGAAAATGTTCTCATTAAAGTTACTGAGTTATATTAATATGAAATCCCTGGACTATTCGTATAAAATACAATCTTGAATTATTTAGAATTAAATGAGCTAGACAGAAAAATGTTTAAGAATTAGAAATAAAACAGAATCGAAAACATTTACATATCGAGAAATGCCGGATACACATTAAATCGACATTGCTCAAGAGAAAGAGTATTTCAATGTAAAAAACATAACAAGGTCGTCGTTAACATATTGGATTATTTAAATGCAGACATTTCGTCATCGAGGTGCGAAAACTTGAGAATCGCAAGAACACGACTGACGAAAATTCTCGTGTTTTACATATCTCCATGGAAAATCTCAATCGTCGTTCAACAAAAAATAAATCTTGTACTTATTTAAATTCAAATCTTGCATATAAAAATATAATTATAAAACGAAGGAGAAAAAAAAAATCATTCATCTTCTTCGAACGTAATCGCTTTATGGATGATTTTATCTTATCATCTGATCTTATCATTTCTACCATGTATATTAACTTTAATCTCGTTTAATTTACTTCTTGTTTCTTTTTTTATAATTCTAAGAATTAGAAAAAGATATATTAAAGAGATATTATAATTCTAAGAATTAGAAAAAGATATATTAAAGAGATATTAAAGAGATATTAAAGATATTAAATTACAAATGGACATTAGAGTGCATCGAAGTTGAAGAACTCTTTATTTTGACAGATCGCTGAGTCTTGAAAAAATTTAACACAATTTTCCACAAAGTTCTCTTGAATTCATTCAGATTCCAATTCTGGAGCATTCTTTCGTCGATCCAGACGGGATCTATTCATACAGTATGCGGACGCATTGACGATATAATGTCTTCATTCATCGTGTTCGAGTGTTTTATGAGGAAACGTACGAGGACGAGCGGTACAATTACGCACAACCATACGTGCATCGAGGTGCAACGGTAACAATGATGAGTCGCACGGGGAAGTGCGGCGTCGAGAGCGAGGCCAGAGGTAAAGCGGAAATGCTCGTTAACTGGGATCGACACGGAGATCGCGAAGGTAATGCACGCTTGATATAAAGTATCACCTCGTAGATGCGACACGGACGAACGCGGGCACGTAACATAGTGCGCGTCGTCGTCGACAACGACGGGCCAGGAAATGGTCGGGAAGACGGAAAGTTACATTTACGTCTTATTATCGCGCACGCGATTTACTCTCGCGCTGGTAGAAACACCGCGCAATGCGCAAGAAAGCAGGAAAAAGGCGAACGGTGAAAGGATTTTCCGCGAAGCGTATGTGTTCGAAGAGAAAAAGCGCGCAATGTCGCGGAAATTCCTATTGTTTATCTGAACGCGTCATGTATTCGTAATGTGTCTAAGATTGATTGCGAGAGATTCCGCTGAAGTCATTACTGCTCCGTTATTCGTAAATGATGTTCCATATAATGGAAATTAATGAAATTATATATTTTTTAATAACTATCATAGATAGTATCAAGTTTCGAGAATAAACGTCTTTGTAAATGGATTGCAAAATAATTCTTCGTGGAATACGATGTTTGATTTTATTTAAGCGAATATTTGCTCTTAAAATAACGCGCAGTTTCTCCTAATTACTTCTTTCCTTTTTATCTTACGCTCGTTGCAGAAACAATTTGCGAGCCTCGATTGACGGAGATAATGAGGGAGGAACGAGTCACGTTAGTAGTCATAAGGAAATCGCTTGGCAGACATTAATGTTTTGGCATGGCATAATACCAAGTTTTTTTATCGTACGATCTGTCGCACATTTTACCGTTGATTTACGAAAATAGTTTCGCTCATCAGCATCGCGCCTTTGCCTCCGGATGATTTCACGTGTTCCGTTCTCCACGGGCTAACACAGCCGATCTTTTCGCGATTGAAAGGGGTGAGGAGAAAACAAATGGGACGTCAAGAAACTTGCACGCGCGGTGCAAAGTGTTCGCAATTAGGCGTATCGTGGTTGTGCGGAGCGGGACTTTCGGCGCTCTAGTTCCCACCTCCACGGAAGATAAATGATCTCTTCTCACGCGTGCCCGATATTATCGCCGAGCTACTGTTGACAATGCAAAAGTATCTCTCGTGGGATACAACCTTTTTCCAGCCCCGCCCGCCCGCGTATGTCCTGACATGTCGCCGGAAGTGCCCCTTCACAGACACCGGAGAACGGAACGAAGAGAAAGGTGACGAAACATTGATTACTGCGTTGGAATTTTTTTCAAATCGAGAACACGGGATAGGCGTTTAAACAGATCAGAGAGATGCGGTTTGTTAGATATGCATTTAGACCGATTTCCTGAAATTTCCGTTATATCGTACGTGGAATAAATACGAAATAACACGTCTCAATATGTTTCTTCTTCTTAAGAGTATATTTTATGTGTATGTGTGTATGTGTACGGCCTCACGCGCGTGGATATATATATATATATATATATATATATATATATATATATATATATATATATATATATACAATTTGTAAGTGGCGCCACTGCACGCAGGAAACTTTCTAAAGCACCTGTGCATTTGCACACCGAGCGATTATAAAATTGCAGCCTTAAACGAGCGGATCGTGCCGTGCGTGTAAACGGCTGTTGAACGCGAAAAACTCGGCAGAAGCAAGGAAGTGAACCTAATGCATTATAATAAGAAACGTAGAAACGTAAAAAAAAGAATGAGGAAGAGTTAAAATCGTTTAATCAACTGTTCATATTTCGCAATTTTTTTACGCAACGAGATCCTACGTTATCGTCACAAAGAAATTTGAACGGAAAATTCATCTAAATATTTTATATTTTTATATTTTTTTTCAATGTAATTAAATAACGTACATGCGTGCTGTTACGTGCGAAGCGCATTGTAATATTTTAGAGTATTGAAATAAATAGAAAACTGTCAAAAAAACTTGACCAGATCTTTATTCAATGGAATACAAGCAAGTTAGGTTGAAATTTCGTTCATTACGAGCAACTGACGAGAATTAAGCTCAAGATGGATCTTCGATTAGTAAGTGATTCTTTATCAAAATAATCATAATTAAATAATAATATATGATAAATAATACGTCAACAAAACTCGATATCAAAAACAAAGATTGATTCGATTTCGAAATGAGAATTTAGAATTATTAGAAAAGGATAAGGATAGTGAGTTTTATCGGATAATTTGGAGATAATGTTGCAATATGGATGTGTTGTGTGGCGCGATAAAAGATAATATTGTATTAAGTATATGATATTAAAGAACATTATTTGTTAGTGAAAAATTTCGAGAATCATCTCGGAAAAATTTCGTTAATAATTTAAAATTTTACAATGACAGTTGCGAACGTAACAGCGCACGTACGAAATTTAGTTCAGTCTGACGTACATTATCTTTATCGAAGCGACAAAGATAACGTATAGTTTCGTAGTTTATTTTAAACAACAAACTATTTAGTTTAACGTCGCTAATCCGAGATAAGCATGTAATTGCCACGTGGGGCGTTGAAAACGGCCTCTTTTCCCTTCATCACGCGGCGCATTATGAAACTGGATGAATTGTATGTAAAGATAAGTGTTGCGGTAAGCAAGTCTCGCAGCTTAGACCTAGCTACTTTCGTAATTTCGCGCGGGTTACAAGGAGAGTCTCATCTTTTCATCTAATGGTAATTGCCGCAAAAAATGTTACTCATTGTGATGTCTATTCTTAACTTTTACTCACGCCGAGCCTCTATTCAAGGCATCGCCGCTTGTTATTACATTTTTTCCGCGAGGCCGCCGCGCTGGTCCAGCCGGTGGCACAAAAGTAACGGTGCGCATAGCTCGCTGTTGTTGACGCGAAAAAGACCGAGTGAAAGTCTAGTTAGTTTCAAGAGTGATTCAAGATCGATCTGCTTCTGCGCGTGCCTTTAATAAATAAATTCATTACACCAAATCGTACAAACATCCAGGTGATATCTATTCGTCTTAATGCAAAATGAGGTAACAAAGTGCTTTCGTAATTCATCCCTCTTTTTCTTGGATTCAACAATAAATCACTCGAAGGCAAGATGATTTCTGTTCATTGTAAGATGGATGAATTGTAAAAATCAGTAATAAATACATCTATCATTTTGCATAGCAGATCGATTAATTTTTAATGTATTCACGAATGATAATATGAGTGCGATTTTTTTCTTCGAAAGATTCTACTATAAAAATATCTGTAATATTAATGTAACTTATCTGATTTATTCTCTCATCTGATTTATTATTTAACTCAGTCATTACGTAATTAATCATTACTTATTAGCCTTTGTATATTAGTCTTTAACCAGTTAACTTTATTCAGTAGCAAATTTTTCTAGAAATGTATAATTTTTACAAATATATATACATATATGTATATTTGATATATATATATATATATATATATATATATATATACATTTTACACAAATATATATAATGTTTTAAAAATAAATAAGAAATAAATAATTTTTGATAAATCGAAAATAAATGAGATGTTCTGAATACATAAGTAATTCTAAAAAAATTGACAGATTCTCTTAAGCAAAAAATAAACAGACAGCTTTTATATAAAAAATCAGTTTGATTTTAAAAAATCAGTTTAAATAAATCAAATATTTTCTCGAGAATTTTGCGTCAGTTTTTTTAATTACGTTACTGAAGAATGAATCAAATCAAATATTAAACAGTATAATTTTGTAATAATAGCCAGCTAACTTTTTTTTAAATATTAAGCCATATTAACGTATGCACTTTTCGCGAATGTTGGTAGTCACACGGTCGCACGCAATCCCTGCGAATTCTATTCACGTTGCCATTCACGCGAACGCATAGCTTGCTTTCGAGGAGACTCGTGCGATAAGACCACGCATACGTAGGACGTTATTAATTAATCTGGCACAGTTTGCGGGTCGGGGCAAAAGCAGCGTTCGCGTTCCGCGATTATGACACACCGCGTATCCGCGCCGGATCCATCCGTTTCTTCGTGAGCTAACGTGAATTACGGTCGTCAAACCGACAGTAAGATCAGTCAAGAATATACAGTAAGACACCGAGAGAAAGTATGAAAAGGTGCAAAGGTGCTCTCTCTTTCTCTGTTTGGCAGCAAACGACGAAATTGAAAATGCTTTCATCGAAATTAAGATTGCTTTCTACACGAAACGTAGACGTTTGTATCTCTTGCTCATTATTAGCGAATAAATCAGTACGGTATCACGGATCATGAAGAAGTAGAGTAAAACTTCTTTCCGCCTTTTGTGTACAATTTCTCTTTCGAAAAGTGCTCCCTTTCTTTCCGATGTTTTTAAAGCGGCAGAAACAGACTCTGGATTTCAGAGATCGAGTCGAACGAAGTTATAACGAGAGATGCCAATGAGATTTTATTCTTTTACATCGATATTATATTATGCAAGTGAACTCTTATAAAATGTCTTCGGTACTATGACCGCCGGCATAATCAACGCTGGTCATCATTTGTCACTGCTAATCTTCGCATGACATGTTACGTCGTTTCTCCTCATTAACCTTTCAATCGAAAGCTTCTTCCGCCGTCTCGACTTCGCTCACGCTCGTGGAAAACAGTGAAGTTACGTCAAGCATCAACTCCCTAAACAATACTCCATTTTTATTCGCAGCTCCTATCTTTCCGTGTCGTATTCAAATTCCGATATTCGTCTTTTTGCCTTTTCTTAATCGCAGTTAGATGAAATCCAATTACATAAGGTATAATATAATAGACATTATCTAACTACAGCAGTAGTAGTTGGATAATATCTATTATCTTTCCTCATTTTCTTCACCTGCCAAAATAAAGTATCACGAAATCATAGAAACCTGTATTTTATATTTGACACATTTGTGACATATTTGTGAAATATCTAGAATATGTAGATAAATCAAGTTTCCGAAGGAAACACCCGAAGAATCGTCGTTTAAACATCTCAGCGCGTTTGTATATGTCGAAGAGATATAAAATTCGAGTGAACATGCACGAACAATGTACTTCCGTTGCTTATTAGTATCGTAATTTCGCTCGACAACGAGATCTAAAGGTTCTTGTCTGCATCAACTGTCCCGCACCGAACCGTGCGTTAAAAGGCGCGTTGCAAGGCAGGTTTTCGTCCGGCCAAGGCGTGTACCGCCTCGCCAGTCGAATGCTGCATTCCTACCGAGCCAATAATGCAGCCAACTCGTTGGTCACCAGGCCATTTAACTGTGAGCAAATCGATCTCCAATCGACACGCGCGTAAAGTTCACCTCGGTGCTCTCGAAATTAAATGCTTCCGCCTAATCAAAGGAACCGATTCTTTCCGATTCAACGTCTCTAATGACTCTCGAGCGCATATGTTGCATTATCCTTGATGATTCTTGTCGAGGACATATATTTTTTCCAGATATCGGGGAGACAAATCGAGTTGTGAGTGAGAAGAATCTTCGAAGAACGAAGCTCTCGTAAAGAAATGAAGCGCATTGATGTTTGAGAGAATTGATTAAAGAATTGATATAGATATTTGCAACTCGTAAAATCGACTTTTTTCTTTCGAAGCTTATGCGAGTTGATTTATCAATTTCGTTAGATAAGCGAAATCGGCGAAGGGAGATAAGCGTGCTCACGAATCTAGAGCATCTATCGAGATGAGAAAGCGAACGAGGAAGAGAACGGAATAATTTCATCAAAGCTCAACTTCGTGCTCTGCATATCCCGGCATTGCTCGTTTTCTCGCGAATTTTGCAATCGCATGTAGTAAAGAGAGAATCCTTGGCAGTTGATTGCTATCGTAAATAGAGGCCCATAATGAGAAACGTCGAGTTTCCTCGTTTCGACGATTCAATGGGAGCGCGAGTGAAGCCGAGTTCATTGAACTCGAGACGCCGAAGATCACGCGGCGATCCTTTTTGCCGTTCGTCATGCCCGTGAGAGGTAAGAGCATTAGGGGGACACCGAGAAAAATTTATCTCGTGAAATTATCGTTCTCTAATCCAAAAAAAATTTGAAATGATGTCAGAAAAGAAATTTACCAATCCAAACGAGCGTGAAAGATAGAGAGCTGCAGCAGTCAAACCTGCATCTATCGTCTACCAAGCCAGTTTCAGCGGTCTACCGTCTTTTTTAGATCATAGCTGTTGTCATAACGCAGTTAAAGAAAGGAGCTTATCAATTGCAAAATTCGCGATAGACAAACTGAGTCTTTTCAGAGTCATTTTAGAGTCATTAAACATTTGTCGAGTCATCGGCTCGAT
Organism: Cephalotes varians; assembly: GCA_037157785.1. Taxonomy (NCBI): domain Eukaryota; kingdom Metazoa; phylum Arthropoda; class Insecta; order Hymenoptera; family Formicidae; genus Cephalotes; species Cephalotes varians. The sequence continues at coordinate 3,127,606 of JANQDE010000004.1, forward strand.
ATTAATTCTTAATTTACGTTTGTATTAGTTTAAATACTTATGACAATACTTCGTATACTTGTAAAGGGCACACATGCTGAGCATGTGTGCCTCTTACAAGATATCCAATATAATTTATAGTTATAACGTGGGTAGTAAGGCAGCCTTCGATAAACGCCTTTTAATTTTTCCTTCACTTCACCTCGATTGGCGAGAAGCTGCTCGAGCGCAAGGACAATAGCATTTACCGATGTTTGTACGGTATTATTGCCGATACCAAAAGTAAGTATTTTTCTATACCAAAAGAAAAGCCGAAAGCGACAGAACTTTTTGTTGCAGACATTCTCACCGTTAATTTATAGCCGTAAAATCAAAATTTGCGTCAATTGTATATTTGCAAAACAAATTAGCAAATCGGCAAATTAGCTTTAGCTTGGGAAACAAAAAATCGAGGACGAATAACATTTCTTGAGAAGACTTAACATACTATGCAAGAATTATCATTTATAATTATCATTCATTATCATCAATTCGAGGAAAGAGTTTTAAGAACAGCACTAAGAAATAGCACAATAATTTAAAAAAAAAAGAAATGAGTAATAAACGCTAAAATATTTTAGATATGGAAACGCTGTAATAATATATAATGTAACAATTATATTATAATATATATTATAAATGCTAATATTATAAAAGAAGCACATATATGCATATTATAAAAGAAGCTAAAGTTCTGGAAAAATGTTTTATGTATTTTTACATATTTTATATATTACTAAAATATGTATTTTTTTCATTTAAAAAAAAAGATAAAAAGGTGTATATATTTATTAAATTTATAATTCGTAGATATTCTCATGATCTCATCGTTCTTCCCGGAGAGAACGTTTTTCACTCGAAGTTTACAATTGCTATTCGTGTGTCAAACATAATGTGTCCATGGGTCAATAAGAGGACTCAATATAACAAACCCTTGTCCAAACAGAAGTATAATAAAATGCAGGTATGAGTGAAAAAAGTGTGCGTGCATGTATGTATCTACATATGGCGATTATTTCGTCTTACATAAGAGTATTTCCTGTTCTTACGGCAATCACCACATAATATGTAAAACATACTGGATAGACCTCTCAGATATATATATATATATATATATACATATATATAGTGACACGTGCCTAGCGTGTCACTTGTACGACAAGAAAAATAGCGTTGATCAGTAATAACACACCATCATTTTTTTCTCGCGTTAATTATGGCTGACTACTTTTCTCGCGTTGATTATGACATTCCATTTATTTCTGTCTCTATTCACGAAGAAGTAATGTACATTTTAGCAAACGCAACATTTTAAAAACGCGTTTTAGCACTAATCAAGGATTGCAAGAAAAAGTATATTTAAGTGTTATTTATAAAATCCGCTTTAAGTAACAATGTAATATTCGAAATTTTATAAATTGCATCATTCTTACACTTGATCTTTTGTATCTCCTCTTCTCATTACAATTTCAATTCGTTATATCTTATAATTTATTAATATATTGTTTTAAAGTAATGTCGTAATTTATGACGTTTTACGTTATTTAAAATATAATTTCTTTTTGATTCAGAAACAAGCTCAAGGATTAAAGGGTTCTAACTACGTATAAGCTGAAATATCGATTGACATTCCCATGTGGAAACATATATCGAATGCTTTTATATATATATATATATATATATACAGAGTGTCCCGAATTTAAATGTCATAACTTCGGGAGCGTGTAGGGGATCGATAACCATATCAGCATATTCAACGTTAGAATATGTACGCGGCATATTGTAACAGAAGTAATTCACTCGATGGCTTCTGATAAGTAACTGACGAATTTATAGGAGAAAGGCAGAAATGTAAACAAACAGAAAAGCTTTTACCAAAAAACGGAACATTATTGTATCCGTGTACGATTTCAATGAATGCCAGAACGATGAGTCATTGCTGCAAGAGGGCAACATTTTGAACAATATTTACATTAGGCAAGTGACAACGCGAACAAATAAATATGAATTAAAAAGTAATGAATAAGTACAGAAATAAAAACTATGTTTTATGTTTTTTGCGATTTTCTCCAAAACGAAGCAAAAACGAGCATATCTCTATACCACTTTTTCTTTTAGTTTATCGATCCCCTACACGCTCCCGAAGTTATGACATTTAAATTCGGGACACCCTGTATATATATATATGTGTGTGTGTGTGTGTATACGCGTACGAGCATTCGCGAAGAGAAGCAATGATAGAAGGCAGGTACACAATGCACCTCGCTAACGATCGCGGAACTTGCCCGCGGACAGATAGTCCGAGGTCGACACTTAATGATCGCAAAGTTCATCTTCTGATGAACAAATAACCATCCGTCTCGAGGAAGACGTCGGTTATTTACGATATCTCGAATTATTAATTATTCCTGTGGATATGCAATTTTTTTCTGCGCAGCGTTATTATCATTGTCGATCAGAAGGACTTTGGCATGGATTGATCAATCGACCAGCCTTTCGAGCCGGTTTCGACTGGTAACAAATAGTACGAATGTGAAACAAGCTTCTTTGACTGACACAACACAAAAGAAAACGCGCTGGTCACGGCAATGGTTGATCCTAACTAGCGAACCCAACCAAACGACCTTTCAAGTTAATGTATCGCTTTGACGAGGATAACCGGTACAAGGCAATCGAACGATCGATACTGATTTATATTTTGCGTGAAGTATAATTAAGCAGTTGAGTGGCACATTTTTCAAAGAAGAAAAAGAAATTTTAAATAAAGAAGCTAAGATATTTTTAGATCGGTATTCATAATCCGTTCTTATTTTAATGCGCCGAACCTGTTTTGTTTAGCTTTCCGATTATTTGTCATAATACCATCAACTGGAGAGATACGCATTGCCTTTTTGTAAAATTTTTGATAAAGTATTATAATATTCTCTACATCATACTTTTCATTTTCAAGGATAGACGTCTAAACGAAATGTCCTTTTCGGTACGCAGAGACGTGGCGTTTAACGTGTTAAGAATGCCTTAAATAATGTCTTAAGATAATACGGTTCTGCTTGATTAGCTTATCTACATCTTAAGACGGTTTTAAATACGAGAATCATTATGATTGTCAGTCTTAGAACAATTTCTCTAATCACATAAAAGACTAAACTATTCTTTTTCTTTCTCATCATCGATCCCATCATCCCATCATCTTTTCTTCATCATCGTTTTATTCTTACATAAGAAATCGCCAGTTTCGATCATATGCACTTTGCACGCACTTTGAAAATTATCATGTCCTCGAAGCACTTATGTAAGATGTCATAAGGTCACTAGAAAGAAACGATCCTTTAGAGATCCTTTTATGGCAAATTCGGGACGCTGCTATTCGTCACGAGACTTTGAAATTAAAATTCTGTTAAAATAAAGTTCTATTAAAGATGAGATCTAGGAAGAATATCATGGAAATAGTCCATTACATCATCATGTGGTTGCAAGAATAATAAAAGCGTAACGTGACTCTCTTCGGCGGAATTAATCTTCAATCGTGACGTCTTTCTCGAGGTAGACACGCAATCAGAGATTGAAGCTACCCTGATGAGTTTGCTGATGATAGTGTGATATACGAAGACAAGCTCCGCGTTTATTGAACAGCAATATGTTATTGAGTGACAACACGCATGGAAATGTGACAACTTGACAATTCATCGTTATCTACAATATCATTCATCATTTTGTAAACGGACTTTGTAAAAGAATTCAGAGAATCATCGAAGATTAAGTGAGAGGAAATAGAAACAGACGAATGAAATAAAAAATAATTCTCTGTATAAAAATATGTAAAATATATAAAAACTTATATTTTATGTATTTTATTTCTGATTCGCGAGGCACAAAGAACTGGCGCAACGTGCGCATGATTTGTCTTATTCTGACGAAAGGTTTCCTAATTTTTCGGAAACGCCCGCGGATTAACAACCCACGCTTTACAGTGGCAATCGACAGCTCGCCAAAATTACATCGGACTTCATTTCGAGCAATGAACCCGATACCCGAGCGAAAAACTTTCGAGCCACATCGCGTACTTGAGGTGAAAGTAATCGAACGTGAACGCCTACGAATCTGCTTGTATACTAGCCGCGAGGCGTCCCTAAGGTGTTAATGTTTCATCGTTCTCGTCGACGATGCACCGGCGCGAGGCGATGTAACGCCGAGCTAAATAAACCACAATGATTCAGTGTGGTCGACCGTGCGCGCTATGACACATCCATTGAATCAAATTAAGAGCAGCGGTAACAGCCATGACATTACTCGCGATGATCGGATTAATCGCAGCCTCTCGGTCGCGGTACAGACATCTCGATTCATGCCCTCGAGAGTAGCGAGTCACACGAACGGACGCCGCGTATGGTCTAAAATCTGAAAAAGTTGATCAAAAATCAAATTTTCAAGTTTTGATTTCAATTTTTAAATTATGCGGTATATTATCACAATCTGTTGATGTGTAATAGTTGTTTTTTTTTTTTTTTATTAAATATATTAGTAATTTAGAAATATTTGCTCAATTTTAATACGCGTGTTTCATAACGTTTTGTGTATACAATATTGCGTTTGTTGATACACATAATAAGATACAAATTTTCAGTTTTTTTGCATAATGCACTAATAATGTTGTAGTTTAAAAGATACCATCATAAAAAATGCAAATTTTAGAAAAGTTCGTAAATTTGTTTTTTATGTAACACATAAAATCAATGAAGTAAAAAATTGTCGATATAAAAAATGTGACGTGGTGTTTTGCATTCTCTTTTGTTTTCTATCAGTTATATAACATATAGAAGATGATAAGAAAAAAAGGGTGCTCCCGGCAGAGTATTGGATTGCGAAATGTATAGATTTTAATAAGCATAGATACTTGTGATGCGTCCATTGCACCACTTAAAAATTTTGGCAAAAAATACTGCAATATGAATATTATTAAATATTTACCTAAAAATTTTAAAACATTCTAATAATTTCATTGACAGTAGGTAAACCGTTATATTGATGATTTATTTATATGTTATATTTCTTATGTGTTATTGTCACTAGATAATTTAGGACCGTTTGTCTTGAGCTATGATTACAGACATTCACCTTGCTGTCAAGTGGACAATCGGTGTTCGAACGAGTAATCGGTCGATTTACATATGAAAATATCTTTCTAAACGATTCAGCGTTTTTCTTCAAAGCTCCGCTTTCTTTTCATAGCACTTTTTTGTTCTTACTTGTTAATTGGTTCCGAGTTAAGAGTTAATTGGCTTTAAATTATTAATATAATAATTTCAATATTGTAATTTTAAAAACATACGTAATGTAATTATCTTAATACGAAATTACATAATTTTGCGAAACTAAGACTTTTTTATACTTTGAGCAATAAGCGGTGCAATGAACATATTACAAATATCTGTGCTCATTGCATGAATTGTGCTCATATCCACGACGTCAATATAATTCGCAACCCGATACTCTGCACTTAGATACTCATGCAATTCTTTTTTTATCATCTTCTGTCTATATATCATAAACTGTAATGTAAAAGAATGCATCGTATCATATTTTTATACTGACAATTTTATTTATGTAAATTCATTGATCCCTTATGCTGTATAAAACATAAAAACACACATACACATTTACAAATATTTATAACAGAAACATTTTTTATAATGCTATTTTTTAGACAAGAACATTATTAGTATATTATACAAAAAAATTGTCAATCTTTATTTTATTAATGTTATAATCAGCAGTACTGTAGTCACAAAACACTATGAAACACGCGTATTAAATTGTTCAACTTTAAAATATTTCTAAATCAGCAATGTAATTAATAAAAAAAATAACAATTACATATCATGTAATAAATATTTGGAATAATATATATAAATTAAAATTATAACTTGATTTTTAACCAGTTTTTTTCAGATTTTCTTCCACATGCAGTTGGAAAAATGGCAGTCTGAGATAAAAAAAATTTTGAAATCAATAAAATAATTAATTTCGAGGATCGACGAAATAAAAACTGCAAAGAAGAATTATGTAAATTTCTTTCGGAACAGTTCTTCCCGTTCTCTAATTGCATGAATCACATACAAAAACATGCGGTCCATGCCAGAAAAAAAGGTTTTAAAAATAAGAATTCGACAGAAGTCAGAAAAAATTAAGTATAATAAATTAGAAATTAATAATTTAATTTTCAAAGTTGCGTGACATCACGATAATTAAATCAACCGCAAATCACCAGGAAATAAATCATGACTAGAGATTAAGACATGAATCAACATGAACAACGGATTTTAATAATTATTAATTTTAATAATAATTAATTTTAATTATAATTTATTTTAATCTGTCACGCTTTAGACGATTCGTAAATAATGTCACATATTTTAATATATGTATTTTAATATATTTTTCAAATATGTGTGTTTCATCAAATATTTCTCGTATTACGTGTGTGATTACATAAAATTAGAGATAAAATTTTATAATTTTTCTGAATTTGTAAAATTGCTTAAGTTTTAGTTACGCCATGGCAAAATCTTATTATAAATCTTTTTTATATTACGAATTAATATTTTATCGATAAAATATAGATAATATTAGAGAAAACTTATTAATGTTTAATTTTATATGAACCGAAACTTCCTTTTAGATTGTCTGCAATTTTTTACTTTTGATCAAATTAATCATGTTTGTTATTTATTATCATAAAATATATTCAAAAAAGAACGAGAATTATAGTAAAAAATTCAAACGTGCTTTTAAAAATTACCTACAAATCTGCCGCGGAACTCTTTCACGTCGAGTTCATTATCGCTGTTTGAATACGTATTACCATGACGTCCGATCGATCGATTTACAGTATTGGCAATCATCGGTCGTATTACACGATTTAATCGTCAAATAAGCAAACTTGATGTGCAAACAGTATCGCGAATATCTTCGAATATTTCAGCGATAAATGCTTGGCGATATAAACCAAATATACGCATGCATAACGCATTTTTCCAAACGCTTGTCACATTCGCGCAATGTTTTGTTTATTGGTAACCAAGGTAAACTCATTTCTCAGGAGTTTGTAAATAGACACCTTAAAAATTGAACTGAATATTTATTTCTGTGAAACTAAAATTATCTCTAATTTTTTATCGGAGTTCAGCTAAGAGAATATCTAACTTGTTAGAATTTTATAACTCGATAATTTTTACAACTTGTGCCATTTGTATTTGGGTAGACCGCAAACGATATTGGCAATTAATTCAATTACTGATTTTATTGAAACCTTGTTTCAAAAATATATTAAAAAATAAATTAAAAATAGAGTCTTATAAAACTCATGGAAGTTCTTTACAGAAAAGATTTTTATTCCGATTATTATAAGTTAAGCGTAATGCAGATATGTTGATAGAATGAATCTACATTAACGTTGCCAAAAGTTTTTTTCAAATTTAAAGCCAAATCAAAGATTTTGGACTGACCACCAAATCGATTCGTGTCGCGATCGAACGGATTGAATATTTTTGTCGGATACGTACACCATCGTCTGAGAAAGCCGCCCTGCAGTTTGGCACAGATCCCGCGATGCACCCTCATTCTGAGCGGCGTTCACCGAGCGTTCACCCCGAGATCACAGCACAAAAGGCGCGAAGTGCAACGCGTGTTTTCTTTCAGCCTCTTTCTCTGATGTTCCACAGTGTCTGAATACGCCTTTGAGGCGTGCTGCGTCATGCACGAGCAACAACCGACTTGTCAAAGTAGATTCTTTCGAGACCTCATTCAACGACTCGCGCGTACGATCCACCTCGTCCTCGCGGCACGCGGCGTTTTCTCGCGGCGACCTCGAAGCGCTGCCTCACGCGTGCTTGACTGCCAACTGGAGAAAGTCGGTCCTCTTCCCGTGCGCTAAGTGTGCCGTTCGGATCGTCGGCCGTTATTATGTACCGGAGATGCTAGTACAATCTGAATAAAAAAATAGCGCGCTTTTACTTCTCTCTTTTATTCGCGCCGATCGTCGTACTTGCTCGTCGTCCGAGAAAACGTTCCTCGCGAGTCAGGACATATCCCATGGATCCTCCACGTCCACGGTCGAACGGTCCCTCACAGTGTTATCAACGAAGATTGATAAATCAATGCGATTCCTGCTTCCGATTCTTCGTCGAGTCCGATCCGAATATGCGACGAGTACACTGCTGCTGCCTCCTCGATCGCTGGTGGCCGCAACAGTGATCGTGGGAACGATCGGCGATGATGATGTACCTCGGCGAGGAAGAGGCATGCGATCCAGAAGGAAGGAGGGACGTAGAGATGCAGATTGGAGAAGAAAAGGACCGAGAAGAAGAGAAAGTGGGAGAGAGAGAAAGAGAGGAGAGATCAACGAGAGGATCGAATAAGCGAGATCGAGGAGCGAATAGACGGAGAAGGGAACGAGAAGGAGAAAAAAAGGAGAAGGAATCGATGTAAAAAGAATCAAGCGGAACCGGAAAGCATGCGTTCCTCGACGTGCGTGTGTGCGTGCGTGCGCGCGAGTGTGGACGATTTGGCGAACGTAGTGCGATCGATGTGAGATCGGGCGAGACACTGCGAGACCGCCGATCCACGGCGCGACACTCAGGTGAACGATTTATTTCTGCCCCCACTTGACGCTCCACTTTGCCCCCTTCGGTGCGCCCGTTCAGCGCCTACTACTACTACTAGTGCTCCAACTGCTGCTGGACGTCGTTGCTCCTCCATTCTTCGATCCCCCTTACGGTGCTTCTCCCGAGCCTGCTGCGCAGGAACGTTTTACCTCGCTCGCGGACCCTATATCGCCTTCGTCTTTTACGAGTGGAATTTGTTTTTTAATGTCCCCTATCTCTTTACCATCTTCTTTAAAAATATCGATTTTTTTACAAGTATGTCCGAAATGACGTCAAATGGAACAATAGAAATTTTTAGATAAATAATTTTCCTGCCAAAATTGACGCAAGACTATAAACTAATTGTAAAGCATAATTATTACAGCTTGCGATAATAATTTATGATAAAATAATTAAACGTTAAATCAACCTATAATTTGATTTTAATTCATAAAAATACATAAAAATCCAGATATCTTTTTTGAGCGAATCGATATCAAATACTTTGGAGAGAGAGAGAGAGAGAGAGAGAGAGAGAGAGAGAGAGAGAGAGAGAGAGAGAGAATATTCTAATTTATATGAATTTCGAACAGCGCGATAACGCGCTTTTGATACGAGGCCCTCCTCTCCTTCCTCTTTCACCGAATGTCGCAGATACCCGTATACTTGCGCCTCTATCACCACGACCTATCGTTTCTTCTCGCTTTCTCCTTCGCGCCTTATTCTACGCGATTAAATTTTCTTTCTCGTTTCCCATCTTCTTAACTTCTCCGCGTATGGAGCGATCCTTTCCTTCGGCGCTTCCCCGTTATTCGGCCTCCCCGACTTTGCTAGTTTGGCAAATAATAATAGCAATCTGCGTAGGTGGAGCGGTTGTCCTGCTAAACGTTACGTGCTTTACAGGCTTTCGAATGGCTCGCGGTATCGGTACGATACACATGTCACTCTAGAGTTTGACACATAAATGTGAATTCTTTAACGTGCACGAAATTCATTTGAAAGTTGATTTCTTTTTAATAAGGATATGTCATGTTTCACAAACTCTTCTATTATAAATCTTAAAAGCGAGAATTTCAAGTTTTATGTTAAAAAATTCTAAATTACAAATCTTTTAGAAACTCTATTAAATATGTTTTAAATCGCGAATCCTGTTTACATACGAAAACTACAGTTTAGAATATTTGCATGCTACTGTAAGATTCATACGATGTTCCAAAGATTCATACGTTACAGATTCTTGCTGCTATCAATTGCTTCGCAGAAATAATAGCGTTCCAATAAAAAAAAAAAGCAGTTTTGCAACTGTTGTAAGATTCTTTAATATACTGGTTTATTATACATTCAGATTCAGTGAGGAACAAGGGTAAGAATCAATTATATTAAAAAATCTTGCAATAGTTGCAAAACTGCTTTTTTTGCTGAAGTAAATTAGTCAAATCGATGCCGATCGATCTAGTCGATCTAGCCGGTCGAACTAGTCCATCGATGTCGAGACGACTAATTATTTTTTATTATTTTTCTGGCTGGGTGATATTGCCGTTATTTTATCCATGCGTTAAAATCTCTTTCTCTCGTCGAAATACACGAAAATTTAATTCGCTACACGATGCAATCCTGTGAAAATCGATGAATGATGTAAAATGTAACTGGACCCCACAATCTCGCAAATATCAAGAAAGAGATCCAAAAATAACCCGGTTTCAATTTCCGCTACCGCGTTTATGATCGACAATCGCCAGCCGAGAACATCGTAATGGAAGGCGATTGAGGACGTAGATATAGGTTACCGCTAAGAAAACTACGAGTTTTTGCAAGACTTCCCCTTCCGACATTAACAAATGCGTTATACATTATCACATCTCTCGAACTTCTTTAATTTGACATTTATCGCCGCCAAAGTTCAAAACAATTTTCAAAACAACAACTATAAAGCTGCTGTTTCAAATGCAAAAAAAAGTAATGATATTCAGATGCAAAAAAAAGGAACAAAGAAAAAACAAAGAAAAAAGAAACATAAAATAAAACAGGAACATAAAATAAAAATAGATACCAACGAAATTTCGAAATTTAAATTTTGATATGTGAACGTTCAAACTAACAACTAGTTTAAGCATTCTACATGATTATCTTGATAATTCAATAAAATTATTTTTCTGATCTGTATCCAGTTAAAATTTTAGATCTTTTTAGCCGAAACCGTTCTTTCCGTACACGATTACAATGGCTGCGAAGTAGAAAAACCAGCTTTGTAAAATTCTATTTACTCTTAACTTTTTACTGAATATAATCTAAATATATAATCAATCATATCTTACAACAATTGCAAAGCTTTTTCTGCTGAACAGAGTTATTGTTCTGCAGATACGAGGAACTTGTTGCTCAAGTGCCATCGAGTGGATCTCGCACACGGAAAAGTCCACATTGTAAATTCTTGGAAGTGCATTCCATCGATTCTCTGTTGCGAGTGTTGTCTGCGATTTTTTACGCATAGCGTTCAGCTCGTACGCATGATTAGATATTAAATCCATGCTCTAGAAGACTACCACCTGGAAAGATTTAATAGCTGAAAGTTCGAATGACATTCGGAATGACCAAATGATCCAGATGCCCAACGTTAGAATTAAGAACTAGGACATCAGAGTGTTCTGAAAGAACATGTCGAAAGATTCTGTAATGTCAAGCTGCTTAACTGACGAAAAATTAAATTTAAATATTAACATATAATTATAAGTTATTTCGATAAGTTATTTAGTTGCTCAATTAAGACAGCGAATAGTATCTTACATACGAGCCGATTAATTTTTACGAAAATTAACAATATCATTTAATATGTTTCATGTGAAGTAAAGCTTTGGAGAAACTTCGCAATTACCGGATATCGACAAATGGACTCTACTGATTCACAAAGTCAATATTTTTATTTCCACTCTATTCGAGTGCACATCAAGCAGGCCGCTAATAAAGAACATTCTTATCGCTCGAAACGCTTCAATCCTAATTGCGGAAGTATGCTCTTATGTCAAGTTCGGTACCAAGGCCGAAGACCTTGACTCTTTAATTGGGAGATTAGTTAATTTTGGTATTATACAAACAATAGCTTCTCGGATCACGGCACCGACAAATTCGCCCGACAGGTTAATATTATTCGCGTATGTGTAAAATCGAGAGTAATCCGACATAATTGCCTTATTTTCCTTCGACCTGACATTTTCTGCGTGTCGTCCGACGCGCGTTACGTAATACCGCGAACACTTTGAATCATCGTTACTTATTAAAAAAAAGTGTAAAAAAGAAGAATAAATTAAAGAATCTTGCATAAAACTAGTCATTTTTATGAATATATTACTTTCAATGCCCTTTTTTTAATGTGTTTCTTCCAATAATGATTACTAAAGTGTAATAATGAATTTAGTAGCAATTATTTACTAAGTACTTTGTATTCTAGTATTAATTTTAAAATGCTAATCTTTTTATAATCATTTTTTATAATCACACATATTAAAAAATTTAACGCACAAAAAAGTAGAAGGTTACATAACTAGTAACTTTTCTTAACAAGATTTTTTTAACAAAATCTTCCAAGTTTTTTTTCATTATTTTTTTTTATTCTTAAGTACTCGCTGTATTGTATCCTTAATATATTTATTTTATTTTCACATTATCGTATTTAATCTATTATATTAAAAAAAGATTTTTTACAGAGAAAGAATGGTTTTGCCGAAAGATCTAAAATTTTAGCTGGATACAAATCAGAAAAGTAATTTGGTTGAACTATCAAAATAATTATATAGAACGTTCAAACTAGAATATCAAAATTTTTTGCAGCATTGCTCATTATTTTTATTCCAATAAAATTATTTTGAAGGTCTAACAAAAATTATTTTCTGATCTGTATTCAGCAAAATTTTAGATCCCTCAGCAAAATCTTTTCATGTACATCTAAAAAAACGTGACATCGTGGTAATAACTCAAAATACGTTCGTGAACTGTCGGGTGTCTCGGAAACTACACGTTCGCACAGTAAATAAGAAAAAGATACGTCTGTCGGATACCAGGTCTAAAGGGGTTAATACCGCCTCGCCGCGAACGCTATAATCGGCCGCGCTGTAATTTGTGGGACGAGACGGCGCAATTAAGTAAGTCAACGATGATCTTTCTCAATGCCCAGCCTCATCTTTCGAGCTTTTCAAATCACGCCGTCGCACGTACATCGCAACTCTGTCACGCACTATTTTAAAGACACCGTGGCCAAACGCTGAGGTGGAATAGTTAATTGTCATCTAATTACAACTCGACGTCCCGATCAGCCATAATCCTACGTCCCGTATTATTAAAGGATAGACAACTCTGTAATCGCAATTATGTGACACAATACATTTTAAAAGTCATTTTTTTATACATCAATCGCGTAACAAGAAATTGGACCGATCAATATAATATAACATATCATAATGCAATTTCGTGCCACGCCGTTATGTGAAAAATTACAAACGTGAATAACATCATCATGGAATTATGTTGTCATGAAATATTATAAAGCGCAGAAATATTGGAAGAATATATTCTTTTTCGAAAATATGTATAGATGTACAGATAAAACAAGCATTGTTAGCTAATTTAGCTTAATTTTTTACTTATCTTCCGTCTTAAATTTAATCGCGAGAACGGAATGTTAAAAATTACAAACTCACGACGACAACTAGCGGTTTGTCGTAATGCTCGGTGCAAAGAAAACGCCAGCTTGAAATTCGACGTGACCCGTGTCTGAAAGGATGATTCAATGGTTCCGCGACATCCTATATGGCATGCTTCGGTAACAAGGCTAATTCTTATCCGAGAGATAGCTCGATCGATCACCGTAGGAATGTCAATTAGGATTGTATCGCAATAGTAGAATCACATATAGGTGCTGGTATTGCTATGGCAAGTGCGACTTATTTCTCTTCGACACATGACTCTCGACTCTTCAAACATCATATTAAAAAATTTATTTATGGTCGTTAAAAAACTTGAAGCGCATTTTGCTAGCGAGCAAGGCGAAAATATCAATATGTAATTGCTCGTTTCTGAATTATAAATAACTAGACTGCATCTGATCAGCGAAAGCATTTTCCTATTCGCACATTTTTATTTTTATTTTTTTAACGATCCACAATGCTTTCTTCCATCATGAATTTTAAGAATAATAAATAACTAAATATAATAATTAGATAATATTAATAATAATAATTAGGTAATAATAATAATAATAATAAGGTAATCATTAAAAAAAAGCTAGGGAAAATATTCTGGCTTAAATATATGAACAATACGTATATAATACTGACTCATTTCTATCGATATAGAGCTGATTTAATGGTCTTTTTGTTGCTTGCTCGCGTCTTCGCATTACACGACATATGTTTGTCTATATATATAGGTTGCTATCGGTCAACTTTCATCGGTGACATAAGTTCCGGTAATTTACTCGTTTGAGGAAAGAAAGACACACACACACACACACACACACACTCTCTCTCACACTCACTTCATAAAACGTAAATCTGTTCGAAACAACTTATAAATAAATGTCGCGAAATAATCCACGGAATTAAAGTTTGCAAATTATCGGATTTTTGAAGAAGTTGTATCAGAAATAAATAAATGAGAATACKTTTATCTTTCTTATTTTGTATTTTATTCAAATGTATGCACTTCGCTTGTATCATCAATTCTTATAAATCTTTTATTATTGCGTAATCAGATATAAATATGATATTGATTTTTATCGTTTCATTCGAACTAATGAAAGTAAAAAAAGACATTTAAATAAAGTTTAGTGAAAACCACGTTCAATAATTAATGGAGGCTTTTGCAAGAAGCGCAATAAAGTACATCTCGATAGACCTAGTTCTCAGAATAATTCTCTGGAAAGTGATGCGTGGGTATAAAGAGAGAAAAGATCTCGAGAAAACTGCTGGGCGTGCAATTCCGTGGCAAAAGTAACAATGTTCTCTGCAACGCCGGCATAAACTATAAAATAAATTCTAGGTCGCGACAGATCTGTATCTGATGTCAGTTAGATGCTTCAGCTACGAAAAATCAAATGACTTCTTATTAGAGTAATACTAATCTACATCCACAACGTAACAAACCTACAATGTAGCGACACATTATTAAAAAACAAGGTATAATTAGTATAGATATAATTAAACTAATTCGATGAGCAGAATTTAAAAAAAAGATAATTTGCAAGATCTCATTAGAAGTTAGTATACTTAAAAAAACATTTAAATGTAAAAAATATTTATTCATTTGTCAAGTCACAGCCGTATCTTACCGTTAAATGATGTTATTTTGTAATTATCATGATATATGATACATGATATCACACATTATATGATATATAATATCGTATATTAGTTGTGGACATGATTTAATTCCCTTAATAACAAGAAAAGTGCTGCAAAATAAACATTTAAATAATTAGAATACGACAAACTGTATAAACAAACTGATATTTTACTTATTATGAAAGAAAAAAGTAAATTAGCATGCAAAGGAAAGGAAAATTTTTGCTATCTTTTTTTAAGTTAATTATAAGTGTAATAACGTTTGATATCTGTACTGTATCATTTTAATAATGCTGCTCTTGATAAGATAAAAAGCTTATTATCAAAAATATTATTTTAGTAATTAATCGGCATTAATCATTACGCTCTATTTTCTATAAGTCCTATGATAAACTCTTGCAAATAAAACCGAAGTCTCTTCTTGTCCGCTTCATTGTAACATTATTATTAATTATACTAATTATATATCTATGTTAGCAGAACGTATCAAGGATACTCTTCAACAAACGATGCGCTTCGAATAAGAAACTATTTGATTTCGTAATTCAGAAAGAACGACTCTCATATGAAAATTATGAAATAATTTCTTTTTTTTTATTTCGTAATTGTTTTCAATTAAATATTTTTAAATTTACGTACAAGAGAATCAAATTTTAATATTGGCTAAAATAAAATAACTCTTCAAACAATTTCTTTATTTAATTGCGTTAATTCACTGAATGTCTAGAAAGTAGAAAAGTAAAACGTAACAAAACATACAGTGTAGCAATTAAAATTGCTTTTTAATCTTAATATAAAACATATTCATATTATACACTACTGGAGAGTAGCTTAATAATTTATGGACTGACTTTTCATAAATTTTCTTTAACTCATTGTATTCTTGCAAAGGGAGTTTCTTGGGTGTTGGAAGTCATTCGAAAATCACATTTTATCGTCTCGCTGGCATGTAAACGCGAACTTCGGTTTTCACCGGCGAAAGGAATAGAGAAAGCCAACACTTTGACTTCTCGTCGTGCTTGACAAGAGGACACGGTAATTAGATGAACTACGATTCCCTCCGACGGACATCTATCGCAAGTGTCGTCTCCGTTGTCTCGACGTACAAGTCGTCAGATCGTGTGATAAAAAAATAAGAGGAAAAGAAAAGAAATTGTAAATATTTCTTTATCGTTTTGACGTCAATTAGACGTCAACATAGTTTTTATTTCTTACGCAGCTGTCTGGAGTGCAAATTCTAGTTGCTAATATGTATTGTGGCAGATCTCTCGGTTCTCTCGGCGACGGAAGCTCATTCGCGCGTAAGCGTGTGAATTAATGAAATGGAACGGCTTGGTGGAGGTCGACCGGTGTCTTGCGGGCGCTGCCGGTTCCCTTCTACAAGAGGAACAAATCTGCGAATGTGAATCAACATAGTTTTACGATATATTTATCGCGCTGCTAATCCCAAAGAATGAATAAAAAAAAGCAATAAGTTTATCTCTACGATTCTTGCGATCATTTCGAAAGAGATAAAAATACATTTGACATTTCATCGATGTCAAATATATCAATATAAATGAAATCAAAACATCCAAACACTAATTTTGCAAAAATAAGACATTAATCTACTCTCAGGCTATAAACGCAAAAATTCGTATATGAAATACGTGGCACCTTCTTGCTGTAAGTGACATTTAATGTATTAAATTAATATATTAATATATTGAATATATTAATATATTTCTGAAAAAATATTTAAATTTTGAATTATTTCAGATATTATATGCAAATTTATTTTCTTTTTACATATTTTTTAAGGAAATATATTATAATATTTTTATAATGATCATGTTATTTTGAAAAATGTGTTTTAAAAATTATTTCTTCTCTGATACAAATAACATTGAAAAGAACAAAAAAATTATTTAAATAATAATCGAAGAAGGTTGAAGTCGAGAAAGGTCTGATAATTGACAAATCGAAGGATTTCTTCCCATTTCTAATTTCTAGTTTTTCAGAGTTAACGCGATTTGGAATTTGGAATTTAGGTCATCATTCATTTCTTTATTGCGCCTCGATCGTAATAGAACCTAGATATAACCGTGCTCAGAGATAATTAATGCCGTTTCGTATTTGTATTGAAAGAAGAGATTTGCGAAATGGCATCTCCGTTCTCCGTTCTTGTGCGCAACAAAGGTATCTTGTAATTCTCTCCCGTCGTTTGTCAATTGCATTTTGCATTATGGTTTGCGTGCGGAAGAATTGCGCATCTTTCATGGAGACTCAAAGAGCGCATCGTGTACTGCGACATACGCGCCGCGCCGCAAGCGTTTGTTACAGCGTTTTCATTAGAAGTACTTGGGATAAAAAAGAAACACACGGTTTTATTTCGACGCGATCTTTGGGGATTAAATAGGGAATGTTTTAGGTTTAACATCAAGAGTTTTGTATATTCGGCACACTCGAGAAAGAGTATCATTCAATATAAACAATTGTATTCGTCGCATTTCCTTTTATTGCGCGCGACAAAGTATATACAATATTTGTTTATACGTCCATCGCACATATTTTATTACGCGAACGCATAACATGCAGATATCAGCTTCGTAAATTCCTGTACGTAACAAAGGTTTTTATCTAACTTATTTTTTTAATTTATATTTCTACGCTGTACAAATTACCGATCGTTAGGAAATTATCTATCGATCTCGCCGAAGACGACGTCCAGCGTGCCAATGATGGCGACTATGTCGGCGAGGAAGTGCTTGGGCCCCATGTGCTGCAGACCAGCCAAATGAGCGAAGCCCGGCGCTTTGATCTTGCACCGATACGGCTTGCTGCTGCCATCGCTAACGAGATAAACGCCAAATTCGCCCTTCGGCGCCTCGATGGCGGTGTATGTTGCCCCCGGTGGCACTTGGAAACCCTGGGTGAATAGCTTGAAATGATGGATAAGCGCCTCCATGCTACTCTTCATCTCCTCCCGTCGCGGTGGCACAATCTTGGCGTCGTCGCATCGTACTTCTCCCTCGGGCATCTGATTCAAGCACTGGTGCATGATGCGTAGCGACTGTCGCATCTCCTCGACGCGGCATAGATATCTAAAAGCAAAAGAGGCATGACGTCAAATATATTATCAATAATATCTTAAAGTTATTATATATATAAAATGGCATTTTCATTATTAACGTAGAACGATAAATTAAGTATATCGTTTATAAGGATAAGAATGATTAAATTATTATTATAATTATCAGAGAGAGAATAATTATTTTTTGCAAAGAATACAAAATTTAAAATAAAAAAAAATTTCCTTTTAAAGGCTGATACAAATTAAACATAGAATATCCAGTTAAAAAATACATAAAGATTTTTTTCAAACCGGAGAATTTTTTCAACGCATTATCCAGGAATCCAATTATCTTTTATTTCGATTTCTTAGTAATTAAAAATCTATTTTTCTTCCATTTTAACACCCTTTTTTTTAAATAATTCAACTCTCGATTTACGTCTAGACTTACCTATCATAGCAATCGCCGTTTACGCCAATCGGAACGTCGAAGTCTACCAGGTCGTAAGCGTCATAGGGTGCAACCTTCCTCAGATCCCATTTAATTCCAGAGCCTCGTAACATCACGCCGCTGAAACCCCAATTTAACGCGTCCTCCGCAGACACGCAACCGATATTGATCGTGCGCTGCCGCCAGATTCTGTTTTCCGTCAACAGATCCTCCACCTCGTCTAATCGTTCAGAGAACTTAGAGGCCCAGTCATATATGTCATCCATCAGACCTAATGGTAGATCCAAAGAGACACCGCCGGGCCGTACATAAGCTGCGTGCATGCGAGCGCCGCTCACGCGCTCGTAAAATTCCATCAGTTTCTCTCGCTCTTCGAACAGCCAGAATAAAGGTGTGAGAGCGCCGATGTCCAACGCGTGCGTTCCAATGTTCATAAGATGATTCAAAATCCTAGTAATCTCCCCGAAAAGAACTGCAAGCAAGGAAAGAATTCCGTCAGACTTGGAGAACCTTGAATAATATATTCGTAAAAGTATAAATGTAAACAAAAGAGCGTATTTATTCCAATATATTTCGTTACTCCAACTGAAAGAGATCGCGCATCGTTTTCACCTCGAATATATTTCCCGCGTAGAGGCACATCTATATTCAGCAGTTTCTCAATCGCCATGGAGAAGCACTGCTCGTTGCACATCATGGAAACGTAGTCCAACCGGTCGAAGTAGGGTAGCGCCTGCAGATAGGTCTTGTATTCGATCAATTTCTCTGTGCCGCGGTGCAGAAGGCCGATATGCGGATCGGCGTTGAGCACGATCTCGCCGTCCAGCTCCAGGATCAGCCGGAGCACGCCGTGAGCGGCCGGATGCTGCGGCCCAAAGTTAAGCTTCATATTCTGTATAGTTTGTTCCGCCAGGGGAGGAGACGCCAGGAAGGATTTATTCTGTGGCGGTGTCCAGTCGAGCTTCTCCGTGGCGTACATTACCGGTTTGTTGAACTGCTCGAGGAAGTCCTTGTCCGGGTTCCATTGGTGAGCGTTGCGATGCTGGCTGCAAAATAAACGTACTGTCAATCGAGCCCATCACGCGGTACGGCGGACAGGTTATGTCATTACATAACGCGAGTACGCGATTAATGGGAGAGCCACGTTTAAGGGCAATTAATTAGACTCACACGTCGGAAATCGCCGGCGCATTATTCGGCGTCAGCAATCTGCCAGGGCCGAAAAATCCCGCGTTTTTACGCAGGACCGAACCCAACACTCTGGCCGCCATGACGCTCACATCAGGGCATCGGTACAGCTGACATCAGTGGCATCACGTCAATGCGGCGGCTCGGTTGGTAAAGTCGACATTCACCCTCGCAGCGAGGGTGGATGTCAACTTTGTGAGTGACAGCTTCGTGATACTGCAGACCGATATTCAGTCAGTTTTTATGTTTAAGATTATTTTAAATATAATCTTAAGATTTTATTCATTTTGTTAATTTTTTAATCTTAAATAAATCAAGTCATAAATCAATCACAGATTAACATCTTAAGACATTACTTAAAAAATAGTCCGATTTTATTAAAACACGATCGCGAATTGCAACACGATCGCTTCGTTTGGTTAGATAGAATCTTAGGGTCATTCAACATCAGATTTAAGATGATCTTGGATACAAGATCGAACTATAAAAATCCGCCCGTGGATCTTTTAACGCAACGTCATTCTTTCGTTCTATATCGGGCTATGAAGGATTATTTGAGATTTTTTAGACATAACTGAACTTGTTTTCTAAATATTTCGCATCACGTTCATTCAAAAGCAATATACAACGGAATATAAAATTTATAAACAAATTATAATTTAGACATACAATACTTGTACATAAATTTATATATTTGCGTCCATACATACTCATATTTATAATTTATTCAATTTGTTATAAATGAAAGAGCGAGATGATCTTTCTCTCCATTCGCGCATCTCATTTTAAACGTTCCACTTATTTCCGAATCTGAAATCGCATTATAGTTGCGAGCGCGCGGATCTTGACCTTTGACTACCGCTTCTATTTGCGCCTAAACTTGAAATCCCGCGAATAAGCGCTCGTTCGCAAAACGACAAATCGCGGGGACAGTCGTTTCTCGTGGATATTTTGAACCGAGCTTGGAGGAGCGCCATGGAATTTCCGTACTCTCCGAGAATCCAATGGTGCACATTACGCATTACGGCTATTTTCGAATTATAATTCGGGCACAATTTTACGCACGCCCATCTTCTCCTCTTTATCAAAGACGAATAAGATCGTTATCATGCCTATTAAACACAAAATGTGTTCATACAGTACTTGATCAATTCTAATTTGTTGTAATACAATCTTATTTTCGAAGCGCTAATTTAATTATCAAGACATTTTATTATGACACTATCGCAGTTAAATTGATCTCTCTTAACTTTATCACAGTAACTTTGAAATTCACATGAACGATATTGCAATCAAGAAATGTCTTTGTGTCTTTCAGAAATTGTTAAGCAGGCGAAAAACATAAAGGAACAGTCGCGAGAATTACATTTCGATGCAAAAATAGTTCAGTATGCTAATTTATAAATAAAATATTATATTAGCATTAATATTCAATTATTTTACTTTCTTTGATTTAACATTTCTGTTAACAATCTTCTTTTATCAAACCATTTTTATTTTTATTTGCTTTTGCTTTTTGTTAAATTAATTTTATCGCACAGCGCAATCTTAAATGTGTTCTTATATCAGTATATAATTTATTACAAAAATGAAAAAAAATGAAGAAACATCGATTCTCGCTTGCGCGAATCGTTCGCGCTCATTAAGCTCGCATCCGCGCGCAGATGTGCAGGAACCTCGAATTTCCTCACGGGCGAAGCGACTGCCAAAAGTTTGACGTAAGTCACGGTATTGAGGCTGCTATTTCGAGGATAGCGATGGTGTATGGATCATTATTGCCTCAACGTGGGCCAACATTCTGCACGTCGTAATCGCGCGCGGCCAAGCATGCCGTACATAAAATCTCCTGAACAGGTACGGGATTAGCGTCTCAATTTGATTCCCCTTTTTTTCTCTTTATTGTATATTGAGCGTGTATATTGTCTTATGTACAAAGGTACAAAAAGATAGATCACTTCGCGGCTTCGCGACTGTTGAAAGAAATCCTCTCCAGCTGTTCTATCGCAAAAGATGTTCCTATGTCTTCTCGACATAAGAAGTAGAGAGAAAGTACATACATACAAAACATCTGGCGACTAGAATCGTAATGAATACAGGTAAAATATATGTATATATATATATATATATATTGCTATCTAAGCGTTATATCACTTTATACGTATAAACGAAGAATACTTAATAATTGTAAATAGAAACGAGAGGTTGGTGCCTCGACAGCCTCGTTATTGTACTCATCGATCTTGATTGACAGTAGCGCAAATACTTTATCTTCCGCGTCTCTAGCAATCTTCAAAAAACAGACTTCGATGATGCTATCAATCCCGGTCCAAGTCGCTTCTAGTGAGCTCTTTTTTATCTCAAGTCTACGATTTTGATGTGATTGAAGCTCTGAAAAAAAAATCACTGACTTGAAATTTCGAAACAGTTTTTAAACACAATTTTTTTAAATAGCTTTGAATGATATCTATCGAGACAATTTATTTTCATATATTAATAACGGGATTATTAATAGCGAAGAGAATTTCTCCCTGAGTAATATATTAATAAATTTTGTCAGATCAATAACTTCTTTGTTTCTTTTATATTCATAATTAATTCGAAAAATGTGAACTCGGTTTCGCGTTTCGGAGCTTCAGTCATTTCGAGCACCAAGCCCGGGTATGGAATATAAGAATATACCGGGTCCCCGCAATTTACCGGAAATCCAAGGAAGTACTTCGACAAACGTCATCTCTCCCGACAAACGTCTCGATCCTCAACGATCCCTCGGCTAGTAATAATCGTAGAGGAGATAACGATGCAACGACTGCGGCAGCTGCAGCTTCCTAACAATCTTCGGTAGCCTGGTGCCGCAGAGTTTGCGGACTATCAATCTCGCCTGATGGGTCAACGGCAGTGGAGTCCTGGCTGCCTCCATCACCAGGGCCTTCTGCGCATCCGTCAGACTGCTGGACCGTCGTATCATGCAGGGATCGAAGCTCTCCGCCGCTTCCAACAGCGCGCGTAGCAACCGCGGCTTGTCGGCCGTGTTCTGCAAGGAGTTGAGGATGCCGTGCGGGTCGCGGAACTGCGTCTTGATCACCACCCGGGCGCCGTACTTCAGCAGCAACGCCACTATCTCCACCGATGGGTTCTCGTTCGAGGCGACGTACTCGGCGAGCACCGGCCGCAACGCCGGTCCATCGTCGCTGCGTATTACCAGATTGGGATCGGCGCCGCGCTCCAGCAGCATACACAGGATCTCCAGCCGATTCGGGATGTTGTCCGCGCATGCCACGTGCAGCGGCGAGCCGATAATCGGCGACGTGGCGTTCACGTCCGCGCCTGAAGAATCGCGATCAAAAGAATACAATCTTTTTTCTTTATTCGGATGATCTTAATTCGATTAAATTATCACTATTGAAATATTTAGATATAATTTAGGTAGAGTTTTAGATATAATTTCGAATGTGATGCTAGATCAAATTTGTCAGAATAAAAGCGACAATTCATGGATAGTCGTTATTCAGCAAACATAGAAAATTGCGATATTGACGCAATGTTACCGCAATTTTCTGTGCTTGCTGGATAATCAACATCTAATCGAAATGGTTTTTGGCTGACACATTCGCCAAGGTCTATCTATGATCGTGAGAACAAAAAGGCTCGTACACGGATAGATTTAATACCAGACGCGCGTATGCGGCCTTCGAATGCCATGCGATTTCGGCCGTATGCCAGCGTTATCGGCCCGAGATACCGCAACTCACCCGCTTCGAGTAGCATCTCGACGATCGACGGATCGCCCTTGAGTATGGCCAGATCCAGGGCCGTCGGTTTCTGATAGTCCGGCCCGAGGTCCAACCGGGCGCCCTGCTTCAGCAACAGATTGATGACCGCCGGGTCACCGCCGAGGATCGCGTAATGCAGCACCGTCCGGTAATCGTGCCTGGCGTCCGCCGTCGCGTTCACGTCCGCACCGTAGCTCAGCAGCAGGAGCACCGAGGCAATGCCCTGCGACATTCGCGGTGAGGATTAGCTTCGCAATTTCGCGGGGACGTAAACGTAACTAGATTCGAGCGTGTCGAGCGTAGTTATGAATTTTTCAAGAAAAATTCGAGAATGACGCATTACTTTGAAGTATTAAAAAATCTCCCTAAAGAAGACGAAGAAAAAAAATGAAACGTCTTTGAATGGAGACCTCTTCTTTGTTCTTTACAATTACTTTTAAGTGACTTTGAACTGGCTTTGCGAGAAATACTGCGTTGTTACTCAGGCAAGTATCCTTTATCTCACCGATTCTAAACCTGTTCTTTTCAGCTGAACTTTTTGCACGGTTTATTTTTTTTTCTCTCTACGTACAGAGAACAGGTCTTCTGTTTACCTGCGGCAGTCTGGCAGCCTTCATGAGGGGCGTCAGTCCAGCGCGATCCCGCGTGTTCGGATGAGCGCCGAAGGCTAACAGCAGTTCCATACACTCCAAATCCAAGGGCGACACCAGATTGATCTCGGAGCCGAAGAAGTATCTCTTGTTCGGATTAGCGCCAGCTTCGAGCAGAATCCTCGCGACCTCGACGTGGCGGTTTCGCAGAGCCAGACGCAGCGGTTCGTCACACAACATGGTCCTGAATCGGAAAATCGCGAGAATACAACATAGTGACAAGGCAACACATCTGATGCAGCTAATCAAAGCTCATCACAATTAAAATTTTCATAAGCATATATAAAATAGTGTAATATGATTAAAAGTAAAAATTATTAATTGACTGCACACTTTTTATTTTACACTGTTATCTAATTATTTGCGTCATTAAAAATAATATAAAATTGTATAAGATAACATGAAATTTATACGACATTTTTAAATTAAATTTAAATTTTGGATCAAGTGGCATTTCAAACGTTTTAAAAGATTTCGATAGCGACGGTCACCAGTGATCATCGTGGCAGTCAACGTAAAAGTTGCACGACGCACCTGGGGAAAAGTTCTCCCGTGTCCTGTCGGTGATCCACCTTGGCTCCATACTTCAGCAGCAACTTCACCAGGTCCAGGTAGCCGTGCTCGGCGGCGAGATGCAGGGCCGAGTAGCCGCACTCGTCGGTGGCGTCGATGTCGGCGCCGCGCACCAGCAACAGCTGAGCGGCCTCGGTGTACCGCTGCCATACGGCATAGTGCAGGGGCCTGAGGCCCTGGGTCACCGGCTCGTTCGGCTTGGCACCGCACGCGAGGAGGATGCGGATCTCGTCGAGCGGTTGCAGCCGTATTATCGAGTCGGCCAGCTCCCGCTGCAACGGGTTGGCGATGCACTCGGTCGGCATCTACATGGCGTAACACGAAAAGATACGGAGATAGAGAAGCGAGATGAGAGAAATCAAGACGGGAGAACAGAAGGAGGATTGCGTAACGCGTGCATCATCTCGCGCATTGGCAGAAATCATCGAGATTTATAGCGAGACGGTTTATCAAAACGGTCCATCGATACGTAATGTCGTCGATATTATATCTAATAACGAAAATTGAATTTCTTGTGAAAAGAAACTGAAAAATCTTACGCGAAGACAGGACAGTACACGACATGCATTATTAAAATTACATGTATCTAACGCACTTTGATACGCACTTTAATATCGAGTCTGATTTGCCTTACACGACGAGCACGGAAATCCGACAAATCTGCAATACAAGAAGATGGGGAAATTAATAAAAGCTGGTTCATTGTAATTCACAATGTTATGTGATGTTAAAAAAATATTTAAAAGCTGTAATTCCGCGTCTTGTTTTAATTTTTTAAATAAATTAATAAGAGAAACATAACGAATCGTATCAATTAATAAAAATGAACGAAATTAATTTTTTAACGAGATCCTGGGTATAAAAAATATACATTCTTGGGTTTTTCCATCGTATCCCTGATTTTACTATCTCTTCTCTATCGCAAGTCGTAAATCTTAACAAAAATATAAAAACGTAAGTATCTAGATATTGGAAAGAAATAAAAAGGTAGATGTAAATTTTACAGTAAATCATGTTATAAAATATATGTTATACAAATTCTGTATTGCGACAGAGAAGAGCGTCCAAGGAGATACAGTAGAAAAGACCTCGATTCCAGATTCCGGACATCGTTGATAACGCAATTTAACGCCGTGAAACGCAGCTGCGCGAAGATTTTCTTCCGACGGTGATCCCGCAACGATGTCCACGAGACACGATTTGGCTGACGATAAGTGAGTAATGCAATCGTTCCCCGCATCGGGGAACTTCGCTGACGCGCGTCACGAGCATCAGAAACTCTGCCAAGAAGACGGCGCAATTTTGGCGATGATGCCGGAAGTCCCGTGGCGTCGTCGATCGAGAATCACGCAGTCTGCGCCTCCGCAAAGATCTGGCGTTCAACGCGCTGCTCTCCGCAGCCACTTTGTCCCTTTGTCCGATTGTCTCCGAGGAGTCGCAGAATTCAGAATAACAATGATCTAATCGATTTTTTCGAGAAAAACAATTTAAATGTGCAATTTCAGGACTTATCCTGCCGAGTTTTCAGGAAAGCGCAAATTTGCTTTCGACAACTTTAAAATTGATTCTCGACTTCTTTCAATGAAATCGTTTATAGTTAAATTTAGTTAAGGAAATTCTCTCTCTCTCTCTGTCTATATTTTAGTTAAATTGTAACATCAAGCAGAACGTCGCTAGATCTTAATTAAGATCATTTGCGCAACTGAGCTTTAGATCATTATTACTTTCAGTTTGCGATTTTATTTTATTTTATTTAAATGTCTGGATGTTAAATCGAACTAGTTAAATATTATAAAAATTACATTATAGAATTATAGTCCTAACTATTAAATTCAAACAAGTTAATTCTCGAAAAACAACGAACCGAAGGTTACTATAATAACGAAGTGTTCCGTAAATTCACATGAAGCATGATAGGCTGATTCTTCACTGCGACTCTTAGATCATCAATGACAAAATCATGTGTCGCGCGATGTATTCTTAGTTTTCTCGTAAAATCGATCCGACCAGCACGGTAACGACGCAAAAGAATCGATATTCACTGCCAATTTTCGCCGCGTACATCAGACTATCGTAAACATTTTAGGATTGATGCAAGATCTTGATAATGTCGCGCAAGTTGGTGATTTTGTTATACTTCAAGTATCGAAGCGAAAATGATGTGTTCCGAATATTACGATTTGACATCTGTTGCATGACACGATTTAAAAACTGAACATAGTCGTCAAACTTTCGTCGTAAAGCTGCAAATCGCTGAGTAAAAAAGTATTAAATATACTGATTCCTAATGCAACGTATTATGAAATTATTCGCTCGGTTGTTTCGATTGGTCTTTTATCAGGTTATTAGCGGTTTTTAAAGCATGAAAATATTACATATAAGAAACTTGTTGATGAGCTATTATTATAATTAAAAGAGTTCAATATTCATCATTTCAAAATATATTTCACTCGGGTCTCTTAATTTAGTAGACAATATTATAGATTAACTTTCAGAGAAAAGAAATTCATAGGGTAGGAAATGAAGACTGGTTGTCACAATTTTACTTAAAATTTTTCAGAGTAGGTAGGTATGATTTCTGTTTCAAGCAGAAATTAATCATCGAATAATATCCGGAATTTCTCAGCAATTTACTCTTCGATCTTGCATCAATCGGAAATCTCACTGTACCGAGGAAAAAGTCCTATCCCGCGAGAACATCCGATTCTTTGTCACTCTGACGTCTCGACTCTCGGACGATCGGTGCTGATCGCGACATCCGGGATCGACGACGACGATCCCTCGTCCATCTCATCCGCATTGTGAACTTGACGTTACGCGTTTATTGTTTACTCACGTCAAAGACGGTGCGATGCTCCAGCATGTAGGAACGGTGTCGCGAGAACTGCTTTCTTCGTCGAGCGACCCGGTCCTATTTAAAGCCTCCGGCAAAACGTTGCGACTTGCTGCCCGAAAATAACACAAAGGGGGTACGCACTCAGAAGTCTTCGCGCATGTGCCTTTTGGCTGCTACGCAAATTTCTTTTAGCGCGTAGACGGGAGAATACACGTGTCCATCTTGTAGCGCGGCTACGAAAGTGGCCGCCCTCTTCTTCGCGCGTGCTTTTTTCTCCCGAACCGCAAACATCGTCGAGTCATGGACCGTGGAGGAAGGATTCCAAGAGTGTTCCTCACGTGTTTTGTTTTGAAAATATTTTGTGATCTGATAATACGCGCGGCACTGCTGGGCCCGTTGCAAAAATCTCAGAATAATTGTATACAGGTATAAGAAAGCGCAGCAAATTCAGACTTACGATTCGGAAAATTGCATTTACTTTTATTAAACTTACTATACGCTTAAAAAAGGAGATATCATATCCCATTGAGGGGCGAACTGTATTATGTCCATCAATGAAATTGAAATCGGTGTTTCGGGAACACCGCATGCTTGACGCCATCCAAGAAATCTGTTTACAGAAACAATGGCACTATAATTAACGACATGCGTTATAATTTAAATGGCTGAATGTATTTTTATGAGAACGTAGCAACAGTAACGTCGAAGATTGTTAAATTATTATTAAATTAATTATTAAAAAATCAGATCGTTAATAATCACTTAATCTTGATACGTAACAATTTCCGACACAGACGAATATTCATCTTTTTCCGAATATCCGGAATACCGAGCGACATTCGGTAATTATAAACGACGTATTTTCGAAAGAAAAGTTATCAAAATTATGTATAATCGATATCTCAATGCGTTCTAGTTCAATTCTAGCTATGCAAGCTAGATTCTGTAGATACTAGCTTTGCTAGCTAGTAAGATTCTTTAATGATTGATTATACGTTCAGATCCAGTAAGGAATTAAGGGCAAGGATCAATTAAAGAACTTTACAAGTTGCAAAGCTGCTTTTTCTGCGAACGCAGCCAATGCGACAATAATCATTTACACTGCGCGCCGTCGTAATCCACGACACGTGGTGACGCACACGTGGCGACACGCGCACAAAGCGATTCCTCCTCCATTCCTCTCCTTGCTCCCGGGAACGTATGAAATAGCGGAGCAACAACTCTGTGTGCTGTCCCATTGTCTACAATCTACAACTACGTCTTTTGGAAAGTTCACTGATCCTCAGATCCGAAATTAAACCGAATCCCCGCGATTTCTCTGAATTTCCCGGCCGAGAATTTGCGGAGCCAACGAGAGGCACAAAGGAAGGAGAAAGAACAGTTTTCCTCTTGGTGACAAAGAGGGGCGATTTTCCAAGGAAAAAGAATATCACTTCGAAAAAGATCTTGCTTCAAAATTCTTACTGTTCGAAAAACAGCGTCGATGCGATTATTTTAGAAGAGTCCTTCTCCACATGTGAACATGCACGTAAAAACAAAAAAAGAAATAGCCTTGTGTTATGGTCAATTTTTAAATACAACCTTCTCGAGTTTTCTTAAGCTCTTTTTTGCTTAAAAATAATTACGAAAAAATATCGAGACTTAAAAAATATAGACGGATAACTTCCAAATTATAGAGGATTAATTACGTTATTTGGTTTACGACGTGCAAATTTTTTTTTTGCGATTAAAGGCGACGCAAGGGCGACGTGATTATGCGAGGTAAACCGGTACGTAGGTCAAGCGTTGATTGATACCAAGCTAAAAATTTCATTCTCGTACGGGACCTTGGGAAGTGCGAAAACAAGGTCGGCGACCGGAACGAGATATGCGTAATAAATGAGAAGAAAATCGCGAAGAAAGATTTCTATACATATATCTCTTTTCGTAATAAGAAAAAACCGTCTCATCCCCCTCAGTTCGAGGGGGGTGAGCGAACAAAGGTCGTTTCACCGAGTCGGTATACCTGAAACGCGCGAGTTTGATGAGAGAGCGTAGGCACACAGACACGTATTTTTCAGTAGTACTTTTTATTAGGAAATACTTTGCACTTATATTAAATACCTTATACTCATAATTAATCTTAATTATAATAATTATTGTTATAGCATTGTCCTAACTCCCTACTAAGAAGCATGCTTTTTCACTAACACATGTTACACGATCTTAAAATTACAAGCCGATTTTTTGTTTCTCTTTTCTCTCGTTCGTCAACATTACTTTACTTACAACCCTTAAAATACAGCTCTTACAATACGTAAACCAATACAATATATCTGAGTGTGCCGAAATAT
Organism: Cephalotes varians; assembly: GCA_037157785.1. Lineage (NCBI taxonomy): Eukaryota > Metazoa > Arthropoda > Insecta > Hymenoptera > Formicidae > Cephalotes > Cephalotes varians. The sequence goes on from JANQDE010000004.1 coordinate 3,157,451, forward strand.
GCGCCGCGTTTTCAGTGACGATCCGGCAAGATCTTTTTTTTTTTTTTGGAAAGTCACATAATCAAATGTCCATCATATCATCGCAAAAATCAAACGCACCATTGTTACGCACACACATTGTGCGGAAGGAGCGGACGAGGAGGAAGTGAGATGCATCATCTCCGCAGGAAGAATTGTTGGGCGCGATTCTCCGTTATAGGATTGAACAATTCGAATATATACGTATATATGAATATATTGTATACATATAAATATATGCATAGATATGTATATAAATACACTGTATGTATAAATATATACATATACATATATATATACTTATACATATGTGATTTTAAATCTAGGTCTGTCTGTGAATGAGAATCCTACGACGGAGTATGAATTATGTTGATTAATGGTGATTAAGGTAAAAAAATAATGACAATCGTTATCTAATAAACCGGCGCGAATCGTCGGCGACAAACGCAGATTTCGTACATCTCCTTCGGGCAACGCATGCTTTCGCATCTTTATCGTTCTTAACTCTCTCTCTCTCTCTCGCTCGCTTTTTCTTTCAGAAGTCAGGGCTACTTTCAAAAGCGTCTCATGTACACACACGACCGTCAAGACATCTCCTCCGTTGCGCCGGAAAGACCCTTTCTCTCCTACGCAACTCCGATCTGTCCACGCTCGAAAATTTCATTCTCAGAATCACACACTTAATATTCTTTCTTTTGTTTTCTCTGCTTTTTTTTCTTATTTTCACTGGACTCCCCTTCTTCTCTACCCACTCGCTATACTACGCGGTGTCTTACTATATAACGACACCCGTAACCGACTTTAATTAAGATCTTACACCCTGACGGTGACCTTACACGCGAATTATAAAAGCTGGTTTGTTGCGATCAGCAAAAACCGAACGGCACGGTACGTTCTGCGAATTGTATTACAGTCGCGGGACGAGTTCGCTCTGCTTCATCCCTCGTCCCTTATATGTCTCTTCTGTGTACATGTGTGCGTGCGTGTATGTGTGTGTATGTGTGTGTCACGTTTACGTGTATTCTTCGCGTACACGTATATTTGCCGTATTACACTGAATCCGCACGCTTCTCACCCGTATTCGGATCGCGCTTACGACAGCAAGAATCTGATAAATCGAGACACATCGTCACTCCATCGCCAATAGTCGTACGCGAAACATATTCATACTGTACTGCAGAACTGAATGCATGTGCGCTAACAGTCCCAGACGAGAAAGAGACGCGACGAAGGGAATCAATTGACAAATACAATCAATTTTTCGGCATGGTGCGACGAAATGTCGAACGACATTGCACTCGAAAGCGAAGATGTTAGCACGCCCAAGTGGATCACGCTGAGAAGTGTCAAACAAACGCGATCAAACGAACGAACGAGCTTGCTTCAATGTGTATCAATGTACGAGTACAAACAATTAATTAGATAAATTAAATGTGCGCGGCACAATCGTCATTTCGTCGATACATCAAGGAGAAAGCGATCGTCACGTTCAATTCACGTTCGTTTACGAATCTTGAATTCGTCCACTTGAGGAGCGTCTTCGAATACGGGCTCTCGACACAACAGCGCAAAATATACATTCGTGTAGTAATAATAAGTGTGACTAATAAAACTATTCTATAGGATCTAATGCTTAAGGATCTAACCGTTGAACGGACGCAGTCGAAGGCTTTCGCACGTGATGTACAATATAATACTGAATCGCTCGGGACAGTGTCGCGCGAGTACTGCGAAGGGAACTGAGTAACGAGTACTTCGGAGAACAACGATCGAAGCGTCGGCGGCGATTCGGCGTAATATGGCATTGTATAATCCTGATACATGATACAAATCCCTAATAATAATCATATTAGATTCGTTATTCTACAGTTAGAAAATTGAAACGTTTACAAGTCAATCGTCTATTGTTGCTACACAACTCATTTACGAAACATCAAAGCACGTAATTTCGATCGTAAATAGGCAAGCAACTACATGTATTACTAACTCACAATTTCTTAAGAAGATTATTGAATGCAATTGACTAACATATTGTGAATGCAATTGACTAACATATTTAAGGAAACTGACTAACATAGTAATCGTCTCGAGTAACGCTTCCCGACGTAATACAGGATTATAATGGACAAAACCGAACAGTCGAAAATATGTCCGATAAAATATCCTCCGTGGAATATATCCGATGACGGCTTTACTTCAACGTGCCCTTACAAATTGCGCCCTTGATTCTCGTAGAAAGTATTACCTCGGAAAGTTTACCGTGTAAAGTAATCTATCTTTCAAATCATTAAAAATAAAAACTTATATAAGCTAAAAACAAAAATATAAAAATACTACTTATACGGATATGCATGGTTTTGTTGCCAACTCAATGTAATCGTACATATACATATATATAGTCCAAAAGTTAACAAAAATCAAACGACAAAAAAAAACATCCACCACAATCGCATTGATTACGCGAACAGATCTCTGTATGTCACGTGTGTATGTGTGTCTTTTTTTCTTTTCTTGTTTTAATTGCATTGCCTATTTAATCAATTAGATATTCGGTAACTGTAAAAAAGACTTACAAATAAATGATTCGAGGTTCAATCGATTCTAGAGTTATGATTCTATCTACAAATAATAATACCATTGTAAAACGGAGAGACCAAAGCGATACACAGTGTAATTAAATATAATATAAACTGCCTCAAAATGGCTACCTATTTACTGCTATCATAAGTGGCTATTATGATAATAGTCATTAAGTATCGTTCACACTTCTTTGATTGTGGTTTAGTTACATACTTTAAGACGTTATGATACATGTGAGTATGACACGGAGTTCCACTAAAAATATCTGTTAGATACGCTGAGCATTACTGACTTAAGCACTGTACTAAATTCACATAAAATTGTATTGTATTATTATTATTAGAAAACTAATTATTTTTCATTGGTTTGAAATACTGGTTTAATAGATCCGTATAAAACCTTTGTCAACTGGAACTCTTAGAATAATGATTTACACGATACCGATTCCTTGCTAAAAAGAATGCTATATGCGAGTAAATCATTACAATTCAACTCTCATTGGACATTACAACAGGCAACAATTGCAAGTCATGTTTTTAGTTCGCATTAACATCACACAATATCCAATATACTACTTGTTTCTCTTTCCTTTCTTTTTCCGATATATTTCAATATATTGTGAAATGTACAGAGACAATCGAGTCTGTTAAATACGTAATGATCGCATAAAGAAATGATAAATGAGAATAAATACAATTATGTAAGATCTGTGACATATGTTTCGATTAAATGTTAAACTTCAGCTTCTTGAGAATGTGTTCATCAGTCGGATGGCAGCAGTCTTACTGCAATTAATAGAAGCTCTAACAAGCCTTCTAAGTTAGATTAGTTTTTCCCTTTACATATCTTGTATTTTGTATATTGTCTAATATAAATAAATTAATGATCCAGTATGAGGCCAGAGAAAGGCAGTTACATACTCTAAGTGATAGATAAACTTTACTTTATCTATGTGTTATTGTTCATATCCACTTTTGTTTTGTATCTGGCACTCTTTCCTATTTTAGGCTGCTTCTCAGTTTAACTGTAATTTATTTTGCTGGATTATTGCGTTGCATGGAAAAATATGGCTTTATCCAAAATGCTATTTAACAAAGGCAATACACCGTACAATTACACTGTATGCGTGCCACAGTTGTGTTGTCACACAATTAAACTTCTTTGAAAAGGCAGAACCAGTGTCCGTAAAAACAACGAGAGACTGGCGTTTCGCCGATTTTTACAGACATCAGGTAATTCTTATCGTCAATTACAAATGCTGTTATTTGTACACTATGCATGTAAAAAGCATTACACTACATACGTCATGATCGTTCATCTCTTGTGATGTTCAACAAAGCTAAATGGTAAACTTCGAATAAATACCGGTTCCTCTTACTGTATAAGTTATCAAGGTATGTATAGAATAAAGGCAGAAAGAAGAAACCTTCCTCGACAAAGTGCCTACAAAAATATTTATATAATAGATTGAGGATTGCTGTGTTTAAGACTTTAATCTGGTTATATTAGCCACGTGTTACCAGTCTTAAACATAGTGACTAATCGATCATCATGGACAAGTCCCCCCTGTCTTTCTACAATTGTATATATTTTTGATCTTTAAGCGTCCACTCTCTGGTGCAGGGTATAAAGCGTGTCGTAATTAAGAATCTCTTTTACCCCCGTGGGGTTTATTTAAAAATACAGAAAGATAAATACTCGGTAAATACGTACATGTGTACAGATGCCACAGATAACTTAACGAGAGCAAGCTGAGCTTCACTGAATCATATATAAATATGATGTAATAAAAAATAACTTATGCTACGAATGCCTTCCCGTCAAAACATTTCGAGGTCATTAAAAAAATATTAGTTATATGACATAGTCAATCTTCTTTTTCTCTTTTTTCTGTTTTTTGTCTTTTCTTCTTTTTTTTTGAACTGTACTTTGTAAATCCGTCTTGTCACGAACGATATTGATGCAGGAATCCAAAACGTATCTCACTCTATCCATACAGGCTAGCTACATCGGTCACTAAGTAGAAGAACGGAACACGGCTGATAATCGACCATACGCGTAGCGTTCGTCCACAGCATGAAGGAATTCTTATCTTAGATATATATGAATATCCTATACAAATCGTATTCTCGTCAATGAACGTCTCATTAAGTGCGCTTACATACAAATCCTGCGTATAAAAAAGTCTCAAAATAATAAGATTTAAACACATTTGTTCAACGCTCGATCTAATGTTTTGATCTTTAGTGTCATTTGCCTTATAAGTATGACGCTGTTACAACGTAAGCACTTATAAGTGTAGAATTAATATTTTCGATATATTAATTCACGATGGATAACGAATGGAGTTCTCATACAATGTTGTATTTTGTATGAGAACAAACATTAAAAAGGCAGCTTATTTCAAAATCCTCAAAAAAGTACTTTCTCAAAAATTTTTTTTTCAAGATGATCTTTTTGATATAATTTTTTTGACAAAGAAAAAAATCACTTTTAGCTTAAGATCTTTTGAATGATTATCATTATCATTGTGTTGAAAGTTTAAATTTATAAAAATTTAAATAGAACACATTTTTTACAAAATAATATTTGTCAAAACAAATACAAATCAAAGAGGCTGTCAGTCTTGCAGTATAAATCTGCGACGGATCTTATAATACTTTACAGACTTTCGGGAAATGAGGGATATAATAGATGCTTAGCATCTCAAACAATCAACTCACATATCAAATTGAACAATTTAATAATAAAAAATCATTAAATTGTTCAATTTAATATGTGAGTTGATTGTTTCCGGCTCTATCCACTGTGTTTCAAGACCGACGAATTGTGGCATGCAGTTCGCATGAGCAGATGTAAAGATTCACAAATTATAATTGGATCCGCCGCAGTTTATACTGCAAGATCGACATTTAGTTTCTTTGATATTTGTATTTTATACAAAGATCATTTTAGATAAAAATCCGAAACTAGGCTTTAAAGCACTGTCATTGGAAAATTTCAGCTTTTATTTTTTAAAAAACGGAGCGACAAGTATTTTTCATATACATTTAATATTTCTTGTTTCAAATGAAATAGTATTAATTTATTAATATTAACAAAAAGTGTTAATATTATCAAATAAATCAAACTTTAGTCTTTGTCCGTTTACTATATTAAAAAAAAATCCTGAAAAACTTCAAAATAGACTGCCCCTTTAAAATTAACGCCACACTGCACGTATTAACATAAATTCGTGAGTCACAATTCCCGATTCGCAGCAGATTCGCGGAAATCTATCATACAAAAAAATATGCTTAACATTTTCGCTATCACGCGTCACATATGTGTGACATTGTTGATTACCCATATATGTGTACAAGTTGATTACCAATTATTTGTTTGTCAATTGTTGTTAATTATCCATATTATCAATTGTTATTAATTACCTATATATGTATTTTATATGTGTACAAGAATATGGGCGAATATTACGTAAAAGAAAGGCATGTTGCAAGAAAGGCATGAGCCATAGAGAAAATTTTTCCAATTTGACCGTAATAGCAAACGTGTTAAAAAAAAAAACAAAACGTTTTCCAAATTGAATAAACTACAAGGATATTGAAACATACCACATATGTCAAAGAAATCGAGAATATTAGAGTATAAGAATGATTTCTTTCTCCCAGCTGAATTTTCCGAGAGACACGATCAAGTTGCCTCGAATTTGTCCGCGTCTTTAGTTCTACTACAACGAGGGGAATATGTCCAGCTTTCAAAACTCGAAAAATAACATGTACCGAATGGCAGGCTCGAGAAATAAACCTCTTCTTTGTCTCTATGTCTCTGTTCTCGTTCCGTGATTCATTGTTTACACCAATAGAGCACAAACGAACACGAATAATTGATTCATAATGTTTTGCACCTTTTGATTTCATTGAAAAATCATTCTATTGGCAAACGAACTCTGTTTCCCGTTCATATTATCCGCGAATCTCATACGAATGATGAACTACGCGTATATCGCGTATGATCTGCCGCTAGTTTTACGTAGCGTTATTATAATATAATACATACTAAGTATACAATCGTACTCCAGTATACTCTACGGTACAATAATCTGTATCTTTGTACTTAAAAAAAAAAACTGGGTTTTTCAGACAGTCTTCCTAAGGACACTGAATTCAACATAAATATGATGTAAGACACGATCGTCTGCAAGTTTCTTAACTTAATGCTGTGTCCGAACTCTTTTACATATGGTATCTTTTTTGTATATACATGGAGCGGAGCTGTTCGAGACACAAACTATATCTCCAGAACGCGCACTGGGTAATGGCATAAATACAAAAATACGTTATATGCTGTAAACATAATAGTCTTGTAAACCAGCGCGCGAATGCGCCGCTACGAATACGAATGAATAATGCGATGTAAACTGAAAATAAAATTAAAAAAAGAGAAAAAAATATAAACTTGGTGTAAAGAAGCTAAAAGTATAAAAAAAACCGATGAGACAGTCTGGAACAGCTCTATGATGCGATGATAAAAAGTTTGTCCGATTCAAAACTGAATTCTAAAAAAACTCACTACTTCTTTGTACAGCACTACGGTAGGCTGGAATTTAGGCTCTCCGGCAAACGGTAATTCATCATATGATACGGTGGACTGGCCGGACTACTCGGTTGACTATTCATACCAAGATTGCTGGAGCCGCGACCGCGTTTTCGCCTTTGTAGAATGCCCTTTCTGACCATGTAGAAGCGGATTGTGCTGATCGGTATCTTGTACTTTTCCGAGGCTACTTGAAACGTCATGCCACGTGCCACCATGTCCGAAGCTTGCTTGAGTTCCTCTTCCGAACGCCTTTGTCGTCTTTGATAACCTTGAAAGATACCAAAATGTTCAATTTGCACATATCAATGACATATAAGCAGGGTTGAGAAGAAACGCGTTACTTGTAACGCCGTTACTATTACTTGTTTTAGTAACGGATTGATAACGATGTTACTTTTTTTTCGTAATTGTAACGGTAACATAGTTACTTTTTTTTCAGTAACAAATTTAACAGTTACTTTTATCATTACTTTTTAGATTTTGAACCTAATTGTGACATAATTTTTGTGTATTCAATCTTCAACCTTCGATCAATATTCCGTTGTTACATTTGAGATTGTCTTAACCCATTAAGTCAGGAGATTCAGGTCCTAATTAAAATTTTTAAACTGCAATTAGTATTTCGAGATAAAAAAAGTTGCTCTTTCCGAATCTTGCAATAAAGTATTCGAAAAAAAAGATATTAAAAAAATAGAAATAAAAAAATATATGGCTTCTTATTGATATCTTTTTACCACTATGTCTCATATCATAGGGAATTGAAGAGAATTGTAGTCAAACAAATTGTAGCCTTAAGATTGTTAAGTCAAAATAAATAAAAAAAATTTAAAAAAATTTTGTTAAACACCTCTTCTATCCCTATGAAGATAGCGGTACAAACTAGTCTCAAAATTTAACAATAAATTTTTATAAAATGCATGAAGAAATGACAAAAATTTATAATTTTATCCTTTCATTTCTTTTCATCCTTTCTCTTGAATCCATAATTTTTAAGATTTTTATATATACATTATTTAAATAATTACATCAATTTATTTTATTAAAAAAGATAGACAAATCATCTATTAATTGAATATTGTCAGGATTAATTGAATTTATCAGGAAAAAGGTAAGAGCACTTACCTTTATTATCTCGATTTTTAACCTTTCTATCTCTCTTTCTAGATATCTCTTCACATGGCTGACTAAAATTTTCAGAAAGACCAACTTCTCTTATCTGACTAACATTTTCAGAAAGATCAACTCCTTTTATCTCTAAATTGTGGTCTAAAAATTTTAATTAAAAGTATTAAGACTCGAATTACAAGGATTTAAAATAGAAAAATGTACAGAGATTTTCTGTGACTTGGATTAAGTATAGTTTTAAGATATTACACAAATCAACCATAGTCATATTATTGCCGCATACTTTAAAAATAACTTTGAGTTTTAAAATTAAAATTATATTAAAATTTTTTAACATAAAATCAAGGATGCCATATAAATTTAATAAAAATGTTATTTGCTTTAGAAGCATTTAAAAATTTTTCTCTGTAAACTTTTTGTAGTCCTGCAAATTTAAAATTTAAAATTGTTTTTATGAATTATTTTAACAAAAGACATTTAAAAAGTATCTAATTTTTTTGTTTAATTTCTTCTTTTTTTAGCATATTAAAAAAGTAACGGAAAAAGTAACGAATTGTTATTTAAAAAGTAACTGTAACAGTAACGACTTGCTTTTCAAATTCAGTAACTAGTAACGGTAACGAATTACTTTTAAAAAGTAACAATCCCAACCCTATATAAGTGTCAAGCTGTAAAGATTAGGTCGAAGGCTCACCTTCGATCGCAGGGAATGGACTGCTAGGATTGCAATTATTACTGGATACCATACTAATAGAATATGGTTTGACATCTTGCTGTTGTACAAATTGCTCATCCGGCTCCATTTTTACCATACCCGTGGTTTCGGTAAGAGTCGCTTCGCAAGCGCTGAGAGCTTTTTCTAAATGTTGTAGCGCTTCACTATGTTCCATGTTTACGAAGTTGGAGGAGTTGGGATTTTGTGAGACAGGAGGAGTAATAGAGGACGAGTTGTTTCCAGTGCTAGCCATTGTCGTACATGCAAGGAAATCAGAGGTACTTCCATCGTTAGATGAAGTCTCCGCCTTGAAGTTGCTGTCACCATGAGTAGGAGTCGATGGAGTGACAGGTGCATTAGACTCGCACGATTGTGTATTGCTCTCATTCACCGAGTTATCGCATCCCTGAGTGGATAAGCCACGAACCTATCGAAGAATATATAATATATTGCTAAATATTCTTTTGCATACAAGTACACAAAATTACATTATATTATTATACAATTTCATACTACTACTTTAAAATGCAAAGAAATATTAATATTGTACAATTATACATTTTATGCTTTTTATTTGAAAAATCTTATCTATGTTTTTAGTCTTTGCTAAGAGAATTAAAGATAAGTCAAAGAAACAAAAAGTAGCTAGAAGACGTCAATGTTGGAGCAAAGTTCTAAAGCAGTCAGAGAATCGAAAGAAATTGTCAAATAGCGAAATAGAAAAATAAAATGTGAACTCAGATGCAGAGGTAGACAAGTCAAAGAGCCGTACCTGCAAAACTTCCGCTGCTTGCATCAGTGTAGCGAGTTGTTGTTGCTCGACATATACCTCTCCACGATACATAAATTCAACCAAGGCTTGAAGTTCCCACATTTTCATATCTCTAAGGAAGATGACAGGATGGGTACACGGTATTTCCAACAGAAGGCGCTCCAAATAGTCGCTGCAGGCGGACAACACAACCTTGTGACACTTTATCGAGCCTCCGTCACAAGCCAGAGTCACGTCGACGAACTGCTCCGAGCTGAGTAACTTCGGAAATGCACTGTGCATGTTTGACTGATGGGAATTCCAAGAGACACAAAACTGTTGGCGATCTCCTCCGGGATAAGTGCCCGGATTGGGCAAGTTATTTCCAGATTCCATGATTGCAGCTCAGTACGGGACAAGTTGCCTGTCAAAAAATAAGGTAACTCGTCAAAATCTGAATCATTGTATCTGCATTGTCGCAAAAGGATTATTCCGAACGCACGATACCGCACAGTTACAGGAAATCGCTTTATAAATAAGATAAAATGACTAAAAATGTGAAAATTTTTAGGAAAACAGTTATACCCTTTAGACGTTTTTTAATCTCTCTTATACGCTACTTGGATACCAACGATCGAACAAAGTGGTGCGTTCGCAAGGCACGCTAATGGAAACCCATAAAATAAAAGCATTAGGAAAAAAACGTTCAACAAAGGCACCAACACCGCTAACTCGGAAACGGATTCGGAGAAGGAGCGCACGCCGCGCGGAGGGCCACTCCGCCCGCGAGTCTATTCTTGGATGCCGTAATTAACGAAACAAATGACGCATCTTGACGTTTCAACGCCCGAATCCCCGGGCCTGGACCCTCGCGAACACGGCGGGGCGAACGATCGCTCCTTCAGCTGTCGAGCGACGCGTCGTTCTCGGCGAAGCGGCGTCGGAGGAGCGGCGTGTGCGAAACGCGGGAACATCGTAGGAGGAAGACAAAGACAAAGACGGGCGTCGGGGGGGCCAGCTCGGCCGCCGACTCGGTTACCTCGAAGGAGAATCGTCCGCGGGACACGCGTGTCGCCCGTTTCACCGGAACAACGCGCGCGAACAAAAGGGATCGACGGCGGGGCCCGAGGCTAGGTTAACGAGAGACACGATGATAGAGTTAAAAAAAAAAAGAAAAAAATTACAATATGGCTGTCTGGCATAGGTCTGGAGCGGAACAACAATATCCGTGCGCATACACGCGCACAAACGCACACACGAGAATAAAATATATGGGCGCGCGCGCGCGCACCAACACGCGCGCGCATCTCGGACCACACACACTCGTACTAAGTACACATACTACATGTACACTAGATAGACTCACATCGCACGTACGTTACACAAATGTAAAAGCAGGGAACGCACGCCATACACCTCTGCCCGACGCTACCGTTCCAATTGCACGCCGTGCGAAGTGTCGCCGCGGCCGATTCGAACCGCGATCGAACCGCGGCGTCGGCGAATCGATCGGCAATCGGACGGGCCGCCGCCGGCTGAGAAAATCGGCCGACAGCCGCGGCGTGCGCGCGTGTGACAAATTCAACCGGATGCACGCGCTTTCCGTGGAGGCGGACAGGCGTGCGGACAGACAGACGGATGGCGTGCACGCATTCGCTCGCTCGCTCGCTCACTCGGGCACTTCACTCGACACTCACTCGCTCACGCGCGTAGCAAGTAGGCACAATGGAAAAGGAGGAACGCCGTCGTCGGTAGCGACGATGTGCCAATAATATCTTGTCGTTGCGAGATCACGTGTCGATTCTCGTTCTAGTTTCGTCGAGACGGCCTGGACGCACGAATCTGCGAGTCGAAAATCGTCGAACGTCGCGTGCCCGACGAGACGTCGGAAGCCGGCGCCTCACGCGAAATGCGTGTCTCCGCGGCGTGGAATAAAGAGAAAAAAAAACGGGAACTCTGCGGGAGAGGGCGACGCACGTCACCCCCCACAGCAACGCCACGGGGCTCCGATAAATTTCACCATTCGCGTACACTCGCGTACGTTTCCTCGCCTTTCTCGTTCTTTTCACGCGCTCCTCTCCCACGGGGACGCCGCGAGCGTCGTCGTGCCCTCGTCTCTGCTCGTCGGGGAAAAAGCGACGCAGAACGCCACGCGCCGCGCCGCGCCTCGTCTCGTCGCACTCTTCGCCCGCCTTAACGATTCGAACGAAACTGCACTCACGGAGTCTCGCAGGTAGCCTCCACCTCGCCCGATATTCCGCGGAGATTATTCCGTCGTTCTCTTACGGGAAAGAATCCCCCTAAGAAAACATTCGGCCGTCGAGATTTATACGAGTGAGGGAGCTATACGACAGGAAGGAGGGTGGAGGGGAGGTGCGAGGCGACGGCGGAGGGGATGGAGAGCGGCGTGACTGGCGGGGGAGAGGGGAAGGGGATACATCCGCGTTAGTCGGTCTCTCTCTCTCTCTCTCTCTCTGTCTACCTCTTTTTACGTGCGCGCATATACATATAGGGTGGCGCACACCAGCGCGACTGACACGCTCCTGAGAACCGCTGTCGTACGCGACGCTAGAGATTCCGAAGCGAGACGGGGAGAGCGAACCGGGAAGAAAGAGAGAGAGAGAGAGAGAAGAACGAATAGAGCGGCGGAGAATCGACCGGGGCACCGTCGTCCCCCCGTTGATCGATACTTACTCGGTCTAGCCGGGCTGAACCCTCGCGTTACCGATGCCTCGACGCCGACGGCGGGGTCCCCAGGCGGCGCACTCTATCCGTAAAAAGTGTCGCTAGAATTAAGCTAGCGTGTCGCGACGGGCCTCTAGCGCGCATCCGTCGTCGCGCAGCGAAACCTGCGCCGATCACGGTCCTACGGAGCCCGCGGCGAATTCACCTTCTTAGACGGGCCTCTCGATGAGCTTTTTCCGCGACGACGACGGGGCGGGCGACGGCGGGGCGGCCGTTCGGTCCGTGCGAGAAGCGACGGATAATCGCGCCCGGTCAATCACTCCTCGCTCACGACGCGTTCCCTCGTCACTGTCGTTTTACGCGCGGGACGCCCCGGCGCGAGCGAGATCAGCGGAACGCGAGCGGATCTCATGAGAACCGCCTCAACGACGTGCGTGTCGCGCGTACCGTGAAGTCTGTTCTTTCCAGATTATATTTTCCGCGCTGTTCCTTTTTTTTTTTCTTTCTTTCGCCCGCTTTCGGGCGAGAACGCGCGCTCGTTTCGTCTCGCGGGAGAGGGACGCGACGACACCGGAAAGATACGTGTTAAACGTAGGCGACAATTACGTAATCACGCTTAGGAGATAAATGGAGCGATACGCGAGAAAGATTTATTTTTCGTGTGCGATAAAGACTCGAGAGAAATCTGCGAAAACGTGATATAATAGATTTCTCTGTTCGAGCGTCGCACGACGATATCTTGATTTTTCATTACGAGGGTTGATTTCAAGGTTTTGTAGCAAGATCATTTTTTCCCGATTGGTTATCGCGCTTTAAATTCGTTCGTTGCAGCTGGACGATGTTACACCTTCTGCACTCGAAATAAAAAAACTATATATATATATATATATAAAATTAAGCTCAAAGATCAAAGATTGAAGATTGCAAATTAAAGATTAGAATTCGATCAATCAGATGTATATTTAATTTCGTTTCGTTTTAATCGGTTAAATTCTAATCTCCGATTCATGTAAGTCTGATTTAGACATTGGAGGGAGAAGAACGAAAAAGTTAGGAACAAACCCTTTGTCCGATCCCTACTCGTCTCAAACGCGTCTCTCTTTCGGTCTCTCCTTCTCCTTATCAGGGAGTGCGACAGTTAAATTATTGCGCATGCTCGAATCCGATTGGTCAAGCGCATCAGTTAATATATCAACAGCCACTGTTTAATAAGCGGTATAAGACATTTTCCTTTCAGCCGAACTTCTTGCACAGTTCATCTTTTCCCTTTTTCTCTCCACGTTGGAGAGAAAAGAAGGAAAGACGAACTGTGCAGGAAGTTCGGCTGAAAAAAATACGTCTAAACTTTTTCAATTAGCGCTTCGACTAGTAGGTTTAAATCCAATCCGAGATAGGTCAATGACGTCACATGCTCGACTTTAGGTTCTAATTGGACGGTTTGAGCAGTCGAAAACGCTACTAGATTTCGTAGACAGAGATTTAGATTTAGATTTTATTGGATTTTTACAAACTTTATCTTTAACAAGGAGACTATACAATGATGCACCAATAATTATTCGGATATTATTAAATAAAAAAGAACTTTTCTTATACCGATTGGAATTGAAAGAATTCGAAATTATACAAATTATAGAATCAATTCCGCGAGTCTTCTGTACATCTCGAAATTTTTGTTCTTGAAACAAATTTCAATCTCGCGGAGTTTGAAACTTTAACTTTAAGCCGAACAATCTCGATTCTTTTGTTCCACATTAGGGCCCAGACACAATGAGAGGGACAGGGAATAAGAAATTAAATATTAGGAATTAGGAAAAATAAGACGAAAAATCGCATTGTCTGCCTCTGGCCTGATTTCTAATATTTAATTCCCTGTTCTTCTCATTGGGTGCTTTCCATTTAAGCCCGATTGCACCAACAATATCTTGATTTTAAGCGAGACTTAAAACTCTCTGTCTCTCTTTCGATTAAAACGAGGCAGAGAGAGGTCTCGCTTAAAATCAAAGTAACGTTGGTGGAACCGGACCTTAGTGACACAAGCCAACACAAACATCGTTTATCTTTCTCTCATATTCAATAAAGTAACAAAGACAGAACGATACTTGTGTCGACTTGTCATCAAATGGAATTGTGTCTGGGCCCTTGGCAGTGCAGGTACTGCGGGTAAAACAGATCTCCTCGTCGTGCGAAGTGGCCTTTAGTTTCTCGAGCGTGTCGACAGATGGCGCGCCGAACGGTTCCACCGCCACGCGCTCTAATTCGTCCGTTGTGTTGTTATTGTTGCTGTTTTCGCGTCGACTGACGGTGTTCGAGCTGCCGGCGGATATTCCGATCGAAATAGATCGATTTGGCGCATAGTTATGTCGAAGATAACGGGTTACGACACGCACGACGACGGTCCGGGATTCGTGGGCATCAGATTTTGCCAGGAGTGCAATAACATGTTGTATCCGAAGGAGGATAAGGAGAACAAGGTGCTCATGTACGCGGTGAGTATACCGTTCCTGACAACGGATCTCGCTATTGAATATCATAAGGAAAGAAAAAAAAGGAACGATGAGGCTCTGAATTCGCACGACGGTGCGAATCGTATGAGGAGGAATTGTAAACGTGGGATACTGTTTCAGTGTAGAAATTGCGATTTTAAGCAATTGGCGGACAGCAACTGCATCTACGTGAACAAGATCATGCACGAGATAGAGTGAGTTTGAGAATAAGTTGGATTGAAGAATTGATTAATTAACATCTATGTAAACATGGTTAAATGTTAGAACGATTCCCACTAAAGTTTGCAACGTGTTTGGGGAAGGGGACGTATCATTTTGTGCACGAGTACCCTTGTTATACAAAATGATACCGCTTTCGTTGCGACGAGCCCTAAGCTCGTCGCGAAGCTCAAGAGAATTTGTAAGATTAATTCGGACCTGTGCTGGAAGTACGCGCTAATCGCGCTCACCGCTTTTTCTCTTTCAGCGAACTAACGCACATTGTCGCCGATGTGATATCGGATCCTACGCTGCCGAGAACCGAGGAACATCCATGCCCAAAGTGCAATCACAGAGAAGCCGTATTTTTCCAGGCGCAAACTAGACGGGCTGAGGAGGAAATGAGATTGTATTATGTATGTACGAATCAGCACTGCTCCCACAGATGGACGGAGTGAAACTTGTGCGGCGTGCGAACGTCCTGTGTACCCTTGTCCTTCTACTTGCTATTTTTTTGTAACTTAATTCTTGTGTAATCTTGTAAATTGTACAGAGTTGTATGTGCGCTTGGAGGGGGATGCATTGTAATGCGTGTAACATGAATAAAAATTGTAATAAAAAGATGGAGAGAACGTTCGTGCACAAGGGATGATGAGTTACCGTAAGGCTCAACGCTCGGCTCGCAATCTCTACTCTCTTGCTGAGCATTTATCCCTCCGGCCGCTGAAGCGCGCGGTTGGCTTTACGGACCGGGGAGTCGCCTTGCGAGTCGTGCTTCCTAGCCTCGGCGTTTTACGGGCTACGTCGTGCAATCGCGACACATCTCTCCAGGCGCGGGCCGCGTTATCGTGGCCTTTCGCAAAGGCAGGAGATTTTGGGTGGCATCGCGTGACGGGAGGCTTTCGTCGGAGGATCGGAGTATCTTCGTCGGATTTATCCTGCCGATCGTTCCGTCATCGTGAGAAGAGGGAGGATGAGCGCGTTGCGAATTCGCGGCGCAGCCACGTTCTGTGAACACCCTGGGACTACTCCCAGCTGTTTATCTGGGCCATGCACAGCCATACTGAATTCACTCGCTATATGCGGCCTGGGCACCGCGGCCGCGGGTAGCTCCCTGCGTCACGTGATCACATATATATGTGCATAATGCGCTGCATCGCTGCACCCGCCGCTTGCACACACACACACACACACATTCACACATTAAAAATAAAACGAAATGTAAACATTTGTGGGAATGAGTTTTGAGAAACAGGCGATAATATAACGGAAGCGCCAGATAAATAAGCGATTCTTTCATATTTAATCAAAAAACGTGTACAAACATGGGACGGCATATAATATTGATACTTGGAGTACTGACGTTCCAACAAGGGATTTCTCTTGAAGTACACGCACCACATGTCGGTAAGAGTTAATTTTTCGTTTCAATGTTCAATAATCTACAAAAGATTTAGTTCGTTCTTTCCTTTCTTTTTCTCTTTTAGCTATTATAGGGGGTGGCATCGGCGGTGCGTCTGCCTCGCATTTTCTCACCGAACTGTCAAATGGAACTTTGGAGATCGACTTGTATGAGGCGAAGACTATCGGCGGACGTTTGGCGACCATCAAGATTGGTACAGATGAAGTCGAAGCTGGTGGTTCAATTATACATGTAAACAACATGTATATGCAAAGATTTGTTAAACTCTTAGGTAAGTATGTACAGCAATTGTTTCTTTAGCTCGATTATACTAGTCGCGTATGTAAAAATATTATTGACAAGCTTTCATGGGTCTTTCGTGGATTCTAGGTTTGGAAAAGAGTCCTTCTAGTGATGAGAAATATGGTATATGGAATGGAGATCAGTTTATATTCATAGCAAGTGATTGGTCCATAGTATCGTGGACAAAATTACTTTACAGATATGGCTTTCAACTGTACAATCTCAAGAGGTATTTAGAGATTATATGATAAAAAGAAAAAATAAATAAAAATGTGTTTTCTTTGAACAGTCATATAAACAACATGATAAAAGATTTCATGAAGATATATGATCTGCAAGATGCTGGACAATCCTTTGCCAACGTCACTGCACTGTTATCAGCTATGAACAAGGATTTCCCAAAATTATTGCAAATGTGCACGAGAGAATATTTTTTGCGTAATGGTTTCACAGAGAAACTGATCGATGAATTAGTGCAAGTCGCTAGTGTAGTGAATTATGGTCAGGAAGTCGAAAAAATTCAAAGTTTCGTTGGTTCCATATCTTTGGCTGGGACAACTGACTTATGGTCTATTAAAGGTGGAAATAAAGAAGTAATATACTGTTAAACTTGTCTATCTTATTACTTGCAAAACATATGTAAAGCATATGCTAAAATCTTAGGTACCGGAACATCTCATTTACAGAAATAAGAAAATAAATGTGATACCGAGCCGTGTTACAAAGATTCACAATTTAGCAAACGCCCATAATTCAAGTCAATACGAAGTGACCTATGTAAATAAAGGTGCGATAAATAAAAATCTGATTGAGCAACAAATGTCTAAGCTATGTATAAAAAAATAACATGCGATTTATTTCAGGTAGCACAGATTCAATGACGTCTTATTACGACATCGTAATTATCGCCGCACCACTTACCAGCGATCAAGAATTTCAAATAGAATTTGTCGGATTTCCTGACAATTTGGTGTTCCCAGGAAACTATCAGACGACATATGCGACGTTTGTTAAAGCGAATCTTAATCCGAAGTACTTCAACTTGCAAGAGACTTTGGACGGTATTCTAAGTTGCAATCCCAACAAAACAAAGATCAGTTCGGTCGGAAAAGTGAATCCTGTTGATGGTTTAGTTAAGAAAGATCCGCCAGTTTGGAAGATCTTCAGCAGAAAACCTGTAGAGACAAGTCTTATACACGATATATTTTCTCATGTACGAAATTTGCTATGATTGTTTTGCGCAAAAAGCAGATTCACTTTAATATATATATATATATATATATATATATATATATATATATATATAATCAATATCAATTTTCTTTTTTATATTAAGGTTATCGAAAAAAAGGAAATAGCTTGGAAAGCATATCCCCATTACTCGACAAATATAAATCTTGACAACTTTAAGCTGCATGATGCCCTATATCATGTTAATGCAATTGAGTGGGCTGCAAGTGCGATGGAAATGAGTGCGATAGCTGGAAGAAACATCGCTATTTTGGCATACAATGATCTTAAAAAATCACGTAATTTCACGGATAAGAAAACTTCTGAAGATACAACTAAAAAATTCCGTATGTCTGCGGAATTGTGATATTCTTGTTGTTAAATCTTGTTAATTCTTGTTGTTGTATGTTGTTAATTATTAAATATTAATAATATTAACAATATTAATAATATTGCTAATCTTATTAATGTTTTATACAGGGAAATTACTTTTCAAAATGAGATTATTTTTGTAGTACATAAGTGTATAATATAAAATATAAAAGAAATAATATAAAAGTGAGAGTGTAATACAAAAAAAATTATAGAAATAAAAGATAAAATTTGAAGATTACTGAGTCAAATAATTTGATAAAAACGATTGCGTATAGTTAACACAAAAAATATTTGTATTATCATTATACATATAATTTGTTCGTTAATACATTATCCAGTGAGAGTTTTATATCCCATTACATAATCTACAGTGGAATTTTCGTTCTTACAAGTATATATAATAAAATAATTTGCAATTATATATTATATATTATTAAATATAACTATATTCTCATGGATACTATTGAATACCACAGTTTTAGATTGTTATCTAGCTATCCGCGCACGCACACACACACACATACACGTGATTCAAGATTTAATATTAGATTCATTTTTTACATACACACACAAACTTACGTTGAACTACGTTATTTTTTTCATTTATTTTTACAAGCGTTGCAGAAAGTGTAGGAAGGTGCAACGGATGGTGTAGAAAAAAACGCCGATAATGTTAGTTTACTTACGTAGATGGGTCACAGACATCTACATGGACACAGTGCAAGTAGGTATCACAAGGAAATAATGCCTCTCGAGAGGAGTTAATATTTGTAAAGTAAAAGGAAACAATAAAGGAAGAAAAGCCGATTATCATGCGAGAACGGCGAGCGCCGGTCGATCGCGATCGGTTCGGCCGATCGACGTTGGAAAATCCGTGGTGACGCGATCTGATCAGCGTGATCGTCAATCTAACCTAACCCGCGTGAGCGCCAAGGGCGGAAAAAGTTTCTCCAGGCAGTGTGAAAAATGTGATTTCTCGCGCCTCGTAACTCGCCGCGAGTCTCGCGTTTACGCGGGAGAGGAGGGAAGTGGATGAGAGATGGAGAATTATTCCGTGCGCATCAATTATCCGCAGGCCGCCCGTGGAGATGTCGACGAGTCGCCCGCGTTCCACGACGCCCAGCCGAAGCAACACGCGGATCACGTCAGGAAACGAGAGGACGTGATCGTCCTCACGAGCGACACGAAGGGCGGTCTGTTCAATCCGCGAGCTCTCTTGTTTCTTACTTTGTGGTACGTCTTCAGTGGATGCACTTTGTTTCTAAACAAATATATACTGTCCTACATGGAGGGTGATCCCACGATCCTGGGTAAGCAAATGATCATTTCGAAGCCTTAAGGGCGATATCATTGAATACAGCTACTTCTATGTATAATAAAGATACAAAATCCATAATTAGTCATCGTAATTGACATAATATCTTTATATTAATGTGATATCAATACTAAAACATTAATATCAAATGTCTGTTGTCAGCCATTAACACTTTGCTTCATTGTTTTCTTTTTTATATTATATACATATATTTTTTTGTAAATGCTTGTTCTGAATTACAGGTGCTTGTCAAATGTTGATGACCGCAATATGCGGATTGATACAAATGTACTTTCCTTGTGGTATGTACAAAGCCAGTCCAAGATTGATGAGACCTCCAGGATTTTACAAGCACATGACACTGGTAGGCTGCACAAGGTTTGCCACGGTAGTCTTAGGTCTAGTATCATTAAATTATGTAGCTGTAAGTTTCACAGAAACTATAAAAAGTAGCGCACCTCTTTTCACCGTCCTCATCAGCAGGTATTTATTAGGTGAGTATTTTTAGTATATCTTTGTGTCTGATGTAATCCATGATAAAAAAATTTAGCTTTTAATAATTAGCAGTTGGAACTGATCATTTGATCATATTTTTCAGGGGAACATACAGGATTATATGTAAATTTATCTTTGATACCTGTAATGGGTGGATTGGCACTGTGTTCCATCAATGAAATTAGTTTCGATCTTAGAGGGTTTATCGCCGCTATGGCCACAAACGTAACAGAATGCTTGCAAAACGTTTACTCGAAAATGTTAATCAGCGGTGACAATTTTAAATACACGTAAGTGATATCATGCTAGTAAGATTGCGAACTGTAAAAGAGAGAAAAGAACGTTTTATTTTTGCAGACCAGCGGAATTACAATTTTATACCAGTCTAGCGTCAATTGTTGTACAAATACCGGTATCGATATTACTAGTCGATCTACCCACTCTGGAGCATTCCCTGAGTTTTAAATTATTCGCAGCATTCCTTCTTAATGGAATATTTTTCCATTTTCAAAGTATTACTGCTTATGTACTTATGGACTATATCAGTCCCGTGACACACAGGTATGTCATTTTTTGTACATATAATTAAACTGTATTCTCCATTTGATTCGCAATGTATTCATACATGTATTCATTGTAGTGTTGCAAATACCGCAAAAAGAGCTTTCTTAATATGGCTCTCCGTTCTATTATTTAACAATCCTGTGACGGGATTATCGGCACTCGGCACTTCCTCCGTTATAGTGGGAGTGTTGTTGTACAATCGGGCGCAAGAATACGACAGGCTGAGTAGAATGAAGTTACGATATTCGTCGAAAATCAATTTGCAATAGGACAATTTTTCAATCTACAAAAGTTTCATGTGTTGGGAGGAGAAACATGTGTGTCGCTGCACCAAACATATTGCATTGGCACAAGCGATACTCAGTTTTTTATACAGTAGTATTCTGCTCAGAATGCAAGATAATACATATTTGTACATATTTGATTAAGTGGAAGTGCAATCATTGAAAATTGTTAAAGTTTAGTGATTACCAGTAAATTTTTGTGATGTATTAAGAACAATTTCTTTTCATTCTGTAATATATAACATTAATAACAAAATATCGCTGTGAAATGTAATTTATATCGTTTTTGAACTTGAAAATACATTTATTGGCACATTCAGAAATGTTTAACAGATATACCGAAATCGGGACAAGTGATCACACGTGTAAAAAATATTTGATTGTTGTATTTATACAAGTGTTCCTAATGTAAATGTGAGAATTGTGGAATGTATAAAAGAGTTTTATACAAATAAAATTTCTTTATACATATATCTGATATCAGATAGTGTTCTATAAACGTTTGTGACAATATATGTGATATTATTTATAAGCCGAATTAGAACATCTGCTATTGCGTTAATTTTATAGCTAATTACATTTTCACATTCATTGACAAGCTTCTAATGCTTGTTTGAAATCGGCTATAAGATCCTGCTCCGTTTCAAGACCAATGGATAATCGAATCAATTTATCGGTTATACCTAATTTTACTCGCATCTCTTCCGGCACGGACGCATGTGTCATTATGTATCTAAATGACAAAAATATATTAAAAATATATTTTTTACATATTTCGAATATATACTTACGGCAATTCGGCCAGCGTTTCGTAACCGCCTAAGGACTCAGCTAAGGTGACAACTTTCAATGCTTTAAAAAAGCGCGTAGTATCCCCTTTCAGATAGAAAGAGACCATTCCGCTATGCCCTTTTTGCTGTCTAAGCGCGAGTTCATGTTGTTTATGCGATGGGAGAACTGCAACATATGTATTTTATTTTGTAAATATTTTATCGTTACATTGATTATCTATTAATTATGCAATAGATAATTAAGGTATGCTTCTATTTTAAAAACACGTGTTGCGAGAGATAGGGAAAATAAAAAATTATATGGTTACATACGTGGATGAATCACTTGCTCGACGTAAGGATGAGACTCAAGAAACTTAGCCACGGCCAAGCCGTTCTTCATGTGTTGCAGCATCCTCAATTCGAGCGTTTTCAAGCTACGGTTGACCATGGCACAGTCGAATGGCGATGGAACAATACCCATAGCTTCAAAAAGAAAATGAAATTATATAGTCTTCAAATACATTGTCCGAAAAAAATCTCTTGTCGATTTGTACGTACCATTTTGTATGAACTTCAATCTCTCTGCGAGATCATCCCGGTTTGTAATCGCGGCGCCCATTATCACATCCGAATGTCCATTCATGTACTTCGTTAATGAATACATCGATATATCGGCACCAAGCTCAAGAGGTTTCTGAGGTTTAAAAATATTGATTATTGAGTTTCTTTGAATATATACAATTGAATATATATTTTTCTCAAATTTACTTGAAAGTAGCATGTCAGGAATGTGTTATCAACGACTAGTATAATATCTGGACGAGATTTCAAACTGTCAGCGACGGCTTTGATGTCTATAAGTTTCATCATAGGATTTGTCGGCGTTTCTAGCCATACCATCTACAATAGAATAAATTATAATGCAGGAAATAAACTGATATGATATAAAAAAATAAATAATATGTTTAAAATACAAAATATCATTAAATTCTAAAAATAAATCTAAATAATTTTTTTGTTTTCTATTGACCTTTGTATTTGGTTGTATGGCATCTGTAACATTTTGTACATTAGTCATATCAACGAAGGTATATTTCACGCCTTGTTTGCTCAAACACTTCTGAATGTAACGATTGGTCCCACCATAGAGATCATCTCCGACAACAAAATGATCTCCTGCTTCTAACAGAGCTGTGATGGCAGTCGTAGCACCTAATCCAGAAGAGAAGCAAAAGCCGTGCTTACCCTTCTCCAAAGCAGCCAGGCATGTCTCCAGTACTTTGCGCGTAGGATTGCCACTTCGGCCATATTCATATCCCTAAATGAAATAATTAAAACGCCATTATATAAAATCTTTTTGTAATAATATTCAAATTTACTTGGATATAATTCAAATTAATTACTTTTATTCAAAAAGTATTTTTAAACTTACTTGAATATAATTACTTAAAAGTAATTATATCCAAGAGACTAAAGCTTTCGCACGTTCTTTGCGAAAAATTCTATATAAATAAAAATATGACAAGCATATGCAATTGAGTCGCAAATTGTTATTTGACTTTTGAACCGTATATTTATATCTTGTTCCTCAAGTTGACACAAAGATATGAGACAAGATCAAAATTTTTTCAAATTATATTAAATACTTATTCAGCATACTTCTGTATGCTAACTCCGATAACAGCACATTTAACTCGCGTTTGCTTATTAAATCATCATTTATTCAGCTATTCAATCGAGTCGTAAGTTGTTATTTAACTTTTGAACCGCATATTTATATCGTGTTTTTCAAGTTGACACAAAGATATGAGACAAGGTCAAAATTTTTTCAAATTATACTAAACGCTTATTCAGCATACAGAAGTATGCTAACTCCAACAGCACATTTAATTCGCTTATTAAATCGTCATTTATTCAGCTATTCAATTCCCAAATCATTCCTCTTCCTTTTTTTCATTCAATTTTTCGTCAGAAAATAATATAAATTAATTTAGAAAAAGGAATATGATTTTATTTTCACAATTTATGTATAACTTTATTAATAGCTACAGAAATTTAATATATTTTTGCTGGCTACAATCGACATTAATTGAAGCAATTGCTAGGAGTTACGTATGAATGGATTTTGATGAGACCGTACTTACTCTGTGCTGCGCTGGAGCATCCTGCTGAAAAGTGGTGGACATCACCATAGGTGGTACAACCGAGCCATGAGTCCATTGTTGAGGATCTTGCCCGGCATGAATAGCGATCGTCGCGAAACCTTTCTCCGCTGAAGTCATTGTCTAAAAATTTTCACGATATTAGAATCCCGAATATTAATTAAAAATAAATTTATTATTAATTTGCTATAATTAACAGAAATATTGTGTATTTCATCATCATTTTATTAATTACGTAATAATAATACATATAATGATTTATTAATAATATTAAATAATTTATTTTAAGTCTGTTTCTTAAATATGTTTTTTCATGAATGTCTTATTCTTCGCGAAGGAAGGATTCAACAATGTACATAAGATATGCACGATAACAGCCTGCAACTTGTGAGATAACGCACTTATATGACATAAGAAGAGAGTGATAAATCTTCGATAAGCAGAAAATCAAATTAATTGCGTCAAACTCAAATTGAGAGATATCATATCTTATCTTGTTATTTAAATTTTAAAGAGAAAAAAATAAAAGTTTTCCTTCTTTCGAAGATCGTAGCGTTTTTCCAGCTCTCATTTGTTCGTGGATCTTTAATTTATTAGTTGCGAGCACTCTGTTCGAGATCCGTACCTCTCAGTTACACTTTCCGCATTCCATGCATTCGGCACGTTGCAGGAACGTGCAATTGATCAAGAGGGGGCAATTTCTTGGCAGCAAACTTACGATTCGAGTGATGAAATCAGTCAGGTGACGAATTAGCAAGAATCTCCTCGGGAATCGCTGGCGAAATTCGTTGATGTCGATACCGTTGGACGACGCCAAGTGGAATGATCTGGCCGCGCCGGCGACGAGCAATTATATAGCATGCCTCGTAGCGTGACAGCCGCGTGGAGAAAAAGAGCAAAAATATATAGCTCTCTCGTGAGACGTCACTGATTAATTCGGTAACACACTTAGGGCGCATTTAGATTAGGAGCGGAAAAAGGCAAAGTGTGAAAAAGCAGAATGCGGAAAAGCCAATCAGAAGTCGAAAGAGAAAAGAGAGACGACGAGTGTGATAAGTATATCGCACTAACTGTTAATAACGCAATGTCCGATTGGTTCTAACAAATTCTTCTTGCATTCCACTTTTTTGTATTCCAGTTTTTCGCTAATGTGAATGCTCCCTAATCTGAACGCGATCTTATGCAAGTCGATATATTGCGATACATGTCGATATGAGATATCGATTTCTTAATTTGCATTATATTTTTTAATAATATGTACAATAAAATGTGCGTTAATAACACAGTATTTGTGTATCGTAAATATTCCTCCATTTCCTATTTCCATTATACACTAAACTAATGAAAATTTAAAGAATCGCAATTTCGAATTTCGAGAGATTTTTCAACACGAAAATAAATAAAGTATTAGAAGAGTACAATAGAAGAGTATAACAAGCAAATAAGTTGCATTACATAAAATTTCTAGAATTTTCCTAATTTCCAAGAATTATTATTCCAAGAATTCGGGATTTCGAATCGCGAAAATCAGGAGTCTCAAAAACTGACAAAGTAATCAAAAGAATATAATTGGCAAGGAGGTTGCACTATTCAAAGTTGTAAGAATTTTCCACGACATGCAATGCGAAAAACGCAAAACGTACACACATAAAGGATAAAGAAATATTTGCTTTTTTCGTTGATTAATCAAATTCCATGCAATTTCAATCTTCCGTAGTCCGATACGAACTTAACGCAGCGCGATACTACGATCGTACGAAGTTTTGTTGATGAATTTCTGGCGCGCCCATGTCTCATAATTCAAAAACATACAATTCATCGACGACGCAGCTAATTTTGTAGATTACATATGTGTGCTTGGTGATGATCGAATATTCATCGCGCTTTTGAATATCCATCGCACTCAGACGAGAAAATGACCTAATGTGCAGAAATGATCCGGTGTTTGGATAACTGCCAGCCCATAAAAGATTGCGACTCCCCGAGATGTCATTTTATCCTTGTTTTACGTTTAATGAATAATGAAGATAGAACGACACAATAGCGCTGACAGCATGCATCCCCAATGTTGGCTGAATTCCGTAAAGTGCATATGCGCGCATTTTGTTACAGTATACGTGACATGAACTATAGACAAATGCGCGCATATGCGCTTTACGGAATTCAGCCGTTGTTAGATGAGCCGGTTTCCTCGCGCATGCGCGTCAAATGCGACTTCAGTAAAGTGCTTGTTAACAATAAAATGGGGGTCATTAGTCCATTAGTTCATATAAACCTTCTATAAATTATTGTATATTTTATATGTTGTAAATTTTATACATATTTTACGTTTTTTAACTTCTTTTCTGTTTAGATCCATTATTAAAATAAATAATAGTGACAAAACTACAAACAATTCGAAATTCGTAGTAGGTATTGAGAATTTAACGCAAAAAAAATCATCCTCAGATCTTCGAACTGTTACCCTTATTACAAGAGATTTTCAAGTGGAAAAATATTCCAATATTATGAATACAAGGAAAATACATCGAAAATGTAAATTCCAAGTTACGTGACTAATTGTCAGATAAGTAAATCGTGGTACCGTATCTTTTACAGAGTGGAAATCCAAATAATCGTTTGTCAATTCAAGCTATCGCCGTTGTTTCCACGAGGGACCACGAGTTCGATAAATCGTCCCTGATGTGATTATTAACGGACATAACATCGATGGTGAAGGTAAACATGAATGATGGTTCAGAATTTTATTGATTTCACGAACCAGAACATTGACTCCCTTGAGAAAGAGACAAAAAGAGGCAGAAATCAGAAAAAAGATTAAAATTTGAAGCATCAGAGATGTCAGGGAACATGGAAGTTGCTGCGTTGTTAGTGCTGTTTGTCACAGAACTGACTCTCGGGGACACAGTTAATAGTATATTAAATCGCAAGGATCCCTGTACTAGTCTGTGTGAGAATACATCTATAGGTTCTTCAAATGTACGTGTTAGCTGAATTCATTGTGTATATAATATATATATTCATTTTTGTATTCTATATCTGTTTGTACAATACAATCAATCACGTTTTAGAGCATGTACGTAAAGTCCTGCTGTCAACGAGGCTGCAGGTTCTTCAATCTAGTCGACTTGCGTTATGGATGGGAGCAAGACAGTTTGAATGGCACTAGGAACGCTTGCGAGGCTTGTACGTGACATCTATAATTGTGTTTTACTTTCAAGAATATTGAAAGTATTTGGCTTCAATTTTTAGAGATATTTATTGATAGTAAAATACAATTTCATATATTATATTTATATATTCAGAAGAATTTATATTCTTTCTGTATGAAGTTGCTTCTGTATTGTTTTTCATTGAGCATGTGATCCAAGCATGTAATCCTATATATCTTGTAATATCCAATTGCTTTTGTATCATTTGTGACAGCGTGTACCGAGGCTTACATAAATCTGAATGATCGCTACATCTGCAACACTGGCTGTAATTTCATGGCCAAACAACGAATTTCAAACCTATTACCTCTGTTCACTATCGCCATATGCATGGAAGAAAATATAGACATTTTACCTATGTCACCTGACATGCCAGAGAATGATGTATTAACTGATCCCGGATTACGCAAGGAGCTATTCCCTAGATGGTGGGATGTTGATGGCTTCAAATTGCCACAGACTCATGTTAAAACCATACCAATGGACGCCAGGATAAGCCTGACATTTACTCATGATTAATACTAATGCTACTGAGCGACAGTATATAATACACATTTCTGATGTAAATGTGAAATGCATAATTGATGAAATCATAGACAGTGAATTACACATTCTCTGACTATTTTGAAGAAACTAAATAATCAGCATCTACTTCTAAATCCGAATCGTTTCAACGAAAAATGATTGTTTTTGATAACGTATGCAACGTTATATTTTGCAATGAAAATAGAAATCTGATATAGAAATAGGCTTTATATAAATATCAGTTCTTCGAAAGATATTATGTTGCCGCAGGAAGTGATAATATACAAGGTACCGCCACCTAAACGTCATAGGCTCAGTTTACACCGGTCATTTGATATGCATACAAGTTTTATTCGTACTAAATTGGCTTAATATGATGGTGTAAACGATGGTGTATCTAACTGGTATAATATGCATCAGAAAGATGTATCGAATCAAAATATTTCTTTAGATCTCTTCATTTTCAATCGTGCTTTGAAAATTTAGATTGTATTTACAATAAGTGCTATAGAAACCAAAGTATTCTTTTTTCTATGAAATAATTAGATAAAATATTTACATATTTAATGATATTTAACATGCAGATATCTTGATATTTAACATGAAGACATAATGATATATGTTTAATGATATCTAAGTAACTCAAGCAGAACAAAAAATCATCATAGCATCAAAATGACTTCAAAATGATGATTAAAAATCACTTTTCCATTAATCATCATGATTCATTTTAATATCATTTTGATTTTAACATTATTGTGATCTGTTGTTCTGTTTAGGAATAACCATGAAATAGTAGCAAGATATAAACTTATTTGGCAATATAAATTTCCAAATCAAACTGTGCTCTATAAAATATCGAGCTTTTCGAAAACTTTTATGTTGATAATTATATATCATAGACTGATCTAGTTTTCGAAGTATGTATATATTGTATAGCAAGAAGTATATATTGTATACAAACTTTTAATATCAAAAATTGTGAAGCCTTTTCTGAATATAATTTGTATATGTATATATTTAATCGATATGAATTATATCATACACGAACACAACAAACAAGTTCAAATTCATAGAAGAAATAGACATAAAATTTTTCCAACGACAATATAAATACATAATCAAAATATCATTTTATTTTATCGCTCTTGTTTGGTGGCAAGCCATATTGTTTTTGATAATAGTACAAAATCATGGAGAAAGGTTTGTGCTATATTCAAATCTGTTTATAAGAAAATATTATATATATTATGTGTGTGTGTGTGTATATATATATCTATATTTTTTTTATATTATACAAAGATTTATGTCAGTTTCTTCACATTAAAAAAAAATTGAAATATCTTCACGAAGTTTTTTTTTAATTTCGCGTTCTTGCTAGATTAGAATTGCAGTTTTTTTTGGTGAATTTTCGGTGTTTTTGCCGCTTGTCACACGTAGCATCGATGAAATTGAACTATTGCATCCAAATATGAACAAAATATATATGTGAGAACTAATTTCATGGATTATATAAGATACATACACAAGTATATAATCATATACACAAATTGATATATACGCATTTCGCGCGTATCTTATCGTGATTTTTATAAAGTTTTATCTATATATATTTTTAATTAGAATTTATTTATAGCACATATATATTGTAAAGTAATATTACTATATGTATAATTGAGAATATTTATAGCGTGTGTGTGTATATATATATATTAATAGTGCGTGATATGCGATTAAAGTCTTATTCTTTATTCAAAAATACATGAAATGGTAAAATTACGATATTGACATGCGTTACATTTATGTATTATTTACAATATTTATTATAAGATTTTCATTATAATTCGTATTTATTCTTGCAGAGCAAGAATTACATTTTTTACTCTCATATGTGAATAATGTTCTAACTATATAGTAAGCTTTTATTTTTTTTTTATAGAATTCTTTTTATATATTAACATGTTTTATAAAAGAATAAATTGAAATCTTTATGCAGCGATTTTGATAGCGTCACGATGCAATCTTGGAAATTTTAAACTAATTCAAATTTACATGTAGCTTAAGAATGTATCTTATGTATAAATGTTCAAGTTCCTGTTTGTAAGACTCATATTTATATTGAGTGAAATTTCATTATCGATTTATAGAAAATAAGATTTTGCGCGTTCCCCTTCAAAGTAATTTGTTGAAAGTAACTAAAACATTCCTGTATGTCCATGCAAATCTCGAAAGGTGATTAGATGTTACTCTTTGGAGGATGTTATTACTACAATGTATTTATAAATATCAAAATATTTATTGCGTAATAGAAAAGTACATGTAAAACCAAAGTATTGTGTTTCCTTAAGTAGTATTGTAGATAACTACGTTCTACAAATAAATGTATTATTTGTGTATGTAAAACTGATGGAAATAAAATACAAATTTATGTGACGCAAAATCACGCACAATCGATGATTTCTCTTTTTCCGTTTTATACCAATCGTTTTTCTTTTGTCAGAACAAACAGTATGTAGAATTCTCGATACAGGCTTAAATTTAACATTAACTTCTTTGATGGCACTTGCCTCCAACCGGTAGACAATACGGCCAAATTTAACGTTAACAAGTAACAGTTTGGAGATAGAAAATATCTGCTCCTTTTTATAAAATACCGCGTATGAAAAAGGCGGAATGTATGTACATTAAGTGTAATCGTGCGTGCACATACATCTACGGATCGGTACCAGTTTGGCTTGCGACAAAGTGTTCGCGGGAGATCTTAGCAATATATCTCATGTATGTCTCATCTATATGTCATCAATGTAGTGTGCCTCAAAGTCGAATTATGTTCTTAATCTACAAAAAGGCTCGATTTGTACAAATCACATGCACAATGTCACGAAGATCAAATTTATGCATCATCTATATTATTGCCAATAAAGAGTCTGAGGTCATCTCCGCTTTTTCAGACAACGTGCCAATGTATCCTCAACGCGGGACTTAATCAAGTCCGCTTCAAACAGTAGTCTTGTTATTAAGGAGCACATATCCGTAAGCTTATTGTTCGTAAGAAAGGTTTTCAGGGATATACTTCATATGTACAATATGGAGTCTGTCTACAAACTAGAATTGTGTCGCAATCGTAATCTGAAAGATTTAATTTAAGTATAAATTAAATCTCATAGATTAAAATAAATACGACATAATAGAGATCACTCATGCAAAATTCGTATGTATTATTGCCAATACAACTCAGGATCGTCTCTACGAAACTGAAGCTTCAAAACATGTCGATATATCTTCAAAGCAGGACCTAGCAACAAATTAAGTCCGCATAAAACATCCTTTCGATTCATCATTAGAAGCGCATGGCCATCTATTTCCTAAAACGTAAATACAGACAAATGTGACATATCGAAACAATTATGGAAAGAATATTTTGTCCATTTAGTAGATTAATTAAACTCTTACCTGCTGCCGAAAGACCTCAGCTTCCTTAGGAAACAATCTAGCAAAGTATTGGTACACTTGTTCGGCAGTCCAATTTCTTGCATCGGGGATATTCAAATCGATGGGTCCTTTGGGACCATCGTCTTCCATCTGATCGGACGAACCTCTCGTGGGAGAGACTTGTGGACTCAAAACAGGCGGTAAGATAGTTGTGCTTGATGGGCTATCTGGTCTGCTTGTTCCGTTGATCGAAGGATTGTTCTGACTGTCGTTCGTCTTACATTGCTGTTTCTGCGTGCACTCGTTGCAATACCATTTGGAGTTCGACTTTATTGTAACGCGGGATGTATGACAGAAATAATGATAGGCGTCATCGCAGCCATAACAAGTCACTAAAGGACCCTAAACGACGAGAAAAAGAATGTAATAATAAAAATTAATTGATGAAATAAGAATTGTTTGAAATGTAAAAGAGGGTGAAAAATGATAAACTTACAGCATCGGAAGTTTCGCAACATACTGTGCAAGTTTTACAGCGCTCGCATTGCCAATTGCTATTGGCTTTTTGTAGCATTTCCTCCGGACTATAAATGCAACTTGGATGTGCTGCAAAAATATATATATGTAAACGATAAGAAATTTAAGAAAAAAATTAATCGAAATTTGTTATATTAAAAAATTACCTCGCACTGTGCAGTCTCTACAAGCCACGAGAGCCTCTTGTTTCTCCTTAGCACAAAGGCTGCACTGCCTGCACGGTCCATCCTTGACAGGTGCCTTAGTAGAATCCTGAGAATCTTGCATTAACGAATTTTTATGACCTGGTCTGCCTCGTTTGCGTTTCACCAGATTGTTATCTGAAGGATCAAACACCTTTCTAGCTCTCTAAAAGAACAACATGAGAGGATCCATCAATCTCCATTTGAACATTTTGGATATTGTCAAAGAAAAAATTTAATTTTAAAGGAATTATATTAATAATTTTCATCCACATTATTTATTTTCTTGAATATGTTAATGTTACTTTCAATCTTCAAATTGTTCTTTTATATAAATTCTTCTCATGAACATGTGTACAAAAAAGTCCATCCGAGGTCATTCAGAAGTGAAATATAAAACGTTATATTTTGTATTTTATGTCAAAATATATATTAAAGTAACACTTTACTTTACGTCAAAGGCGTCTCTCAAAATATTTACAATAAGTCATAAACACTACACTATACCAACGCATAAAACATCTACGTTACCTTCCTCCTGGCGCTACGGAATCCACCAGTATTTACGTTGGACGGAGTTGGAGACGTGTTCGTCGACGAGCTCCTGCCGGCGTCTTCGTCCTCGCGATCCTCGCTGGACCGTTGACCGGTTTCCTCACGCTTCTGTCGCTCATCCTTGCCGCTTTGTTGGTAATCCTCGAACTTAATCTCGATGTCCATACGGTCGTCCGTCCTTGCAAACAGACGCTGCTTGCGCTCGGCCTTGACGGACCTCTTAAGGTTAGATGTAGTCTTCTGGACATCATTGCTCTTTGGCTCCTCCTTGACGTCGTTCTCCACGAATGTCGACGTCGGCGTTACTATCTCCAGGGAATCAGGTTTTCGTTGGCCACCGTCGACGACGCCGCCGTTGCAAGCCACCTCGACGTTCGACGGCGACGCGCTGCCGCCGCGTTCGGTACTCTTCTTGACATTGACCTCGTAGCATCCCTCTTTTTTGATACAATTCTGCTGCCGCAATTGCTGATCCAGTTTCGGACTATCGTTGGCCTGTCGCGAGGACGAGCGCGACGTGTTCGACGTAGTGTCGGTAAGGTTATCCGTCTCGTTGAACTCGTAGAGTTCCGCCGCTGTGGATGTCGCCGCCGCCGCCGCCGCCGTCTTGGTCGCCTTGGTCGTTAAACCGTTGGTGCCATTGCTGACGGTGCCGTTACTAGCAGCCTCCTTACCGACACGCCGTTGCGTCGCGTTGCCGTTCTCCAGGGCGCAGGCGACCGCCGCGGAGGAGGACGGCTGCGAGTCGCCGCCGCGTCGTGACGGTGTCGCGTCCGTCGTCATGTCGGACGTCGCCACCAGCGAGTAATTGCCATTGGACAGGCGCGCGAGATTGCCGCTCGCGACCTCGCGGCCGAGAAACTCCTCGACCACGCGACGCGACGTCGGGCTCGAGACGCCGTCGAGGAGCTGCTCGATGAGACGGCAGGCGGGGACGCCTTGGTCAAGGTAATCGGGTTCCTCGACCACGAGCTCGGCGACCGCGCTCGATACCATGCCCGAGTTGAGTTTCTCCTTGAGAAAGCCCTCCGGTCGATTCTTGAAGAGTTGCAGCCGCGTCCACTTTTTCGCGTTGCGGTAACTGGTGTTACCCTTGTAGTCGACCTGGATCACCTTCTCGACCTCGATCAGCCGGTGAAGATCGGCGATCGTGTCACGCGCGTCCACCGAATAATTGCGGAGCAGATAGTTGCAGATGCGATCGGCATCGGGGCGCGCTTTGCGTCGACGAAGCTGATCGATCGCCTCCAGTATGCGGTCCTCGTGCTCGATCCGCGGCGCCGCCTGCACCGGGTGCTGCTGCATCTTCGTCATTCGTATCGATATACGGGGCGCGACTCCGCGTCTCACTCCGTCTCTCCCTCGCAATTCGGCCGGGCGCCGCTCTCCGACACCTCTCGATACCGCCTCACGCTGCCGGGGATGACGGCGAATCACGTTGGTCACGATCACCGTTGCCAGGACTAATAACGATCACCAGGATTCCGGTACCTTCGAAAACGAAACGCAGATTTATGCTTTTGGAAACAGCGCGCGCTGACACGCGACGACGATCTACGCGTACGCGCGCCAGACGTTTCCGCGCGATCCTCTCGTTTCGGCGTGTCTCGCGCTCTCGCGTGTGCGTGCGCCGGTCCGCCACCACCGCCGCCGTCGCCACCACCGCTACCGATGCCCGTCTGCCGCTACAGCCGCGCGCTGTCCGTCCGTCCGTGGATCCGTGCGCCGCACCGTACCGCACCGCACCGTATCTTTATCGTACCGCACCAAATTTAAATTCTGCGTCACGGAGACCCGGACGTGGTCCCGAGGGCTCCACCACTTCCGATATCGGCTCGACCAACGATTCTTCCGTCCCGACACGCGAAAACGTCGAAACCGTTCGCGTCTCTCGGTCACGCCGATCGCGCTTCCTCCCGCGCCCCGTTCGCGAGAATCGCGCGGTCCGCTCTCGCCCTCTCTCTTACCGTCTCACTCCTCTTTGCGCCCTCGGTGGCTCGATCTCCATCGCGCCGACGGACGCGCTCTATCGAGCTCTCGCTCTCCGGCGCGGCGCGCGCGCTATCACCGCCGCCGCGTGCCCGCGCGATAAATCCGATCCTCGTGCCGCACACGACGCAACGACGCGCGCTCCGGCGACGAGCGAGACGACGCGGTGGAAGAATTCGGGGAAACGTCACGAGGCGCGGGG
This sequence comes from Cephalotes varians, assembly GCA_037157785.1. Lineage (NCBI taxonomy): Eukaryota > Metazoa > Arthropoda > Insecta > Hymenoptera > Formicidae > Cephalotes > Cephalotes varians. Next base: position 3,192,160 of record JANQDE010000004.1, read on the forward strand.
CACGGAACGCGGCAGCGAATGATCGAGGGAGGCGACAGTCGATCGCGCGAATTATGGCGTCGTACCGTGAAACGCGCCAAACGTCTCTCGCACCGAAGCGACCCCCTTCGATTGGACCGCGACGATGACGAACGGGCGACGTATCGCGTTGCGCCGTATCTCCTCGACGCCTATTGTGGAGCGGCCGGGCTTAACGCTTCCGAGAAAAGTTTTTGAATCGGAGCTGCGCGCGCTCTTATCGCTTCCCTGAATCGCCCTGCCGCGCGCGCGGTGTCCCGCGGACGCTAGGAGGAAAAAGAGGAAAAAAAAAGAGAAGAGCGAGGTGCACCGCGAGGACACGCGCGCGCGTGATAATCTCTCGCCGGCGCGGCGCGTCGCGGATCGAACATCGAACTGCGGAGCGCGATGCGCGTTTCACACCCTCCGCGCGCGCGACCGACCGCTCGCTCGCTCTCGGTGACGCGAGATACCGGGAAAAAACGCATCCGCGAGCGCATCGCGCTCTCGAAAACGCCGTCGCGCGAAACTCCGCGGTGCACGCCGCGCCTATACCGCGCCAATCGCGATCATCCGATTCGGCCGAGCACGTCCCCGACTCCGCAACGGTCCGCTCCGGACCGAACCGGGATCGGTCAATTCGCGTAAACAATGGCCATACGGATCCGCGCCGTCGTCGTCGTCGTCGTCGCCGGAACGCGAGTCGATTCGCGCGCACCTGATCGCCGATCGCCGGGACGATCCTCTTTCACCGCGAGATGATACACACGCGCGCGCGAAAGAGACGGAGAGATCCCGGGGACACTTTTTCTTCCACGCGCGCCGGGGGAAGTACGCGCGTACTTCCTGTACCTACCTGCGTGCCGAAAAGCGCGTAATAAGTGCGCACCACCGTAACCTCGGTCCGCGCACCTCGAGCGGACGGGATGTAACCGGGCAATTGCACCACGTGACGCGACGACGGATTACACGGCGATTAGCGGCCGACGGTGCCAGGAAGGTTGCGCGGCGCGGAAGGAACGGTCCGAGATACGTACGCGCGCGCGAGAGAGAGAAAGAGATGGGCACCCTAACCTCCAACGAACCTCGCACGGTCGCGACGACGGTGCGAATACCAGCGTGAATACGTCGGTAGTCGCCGTGGCGGCTGCGACGGCAGCGGCGCGTCGCCGAACTGCGTCGCTGTGTGCGTGCGCGCCTCTACGTGCGTTGAGCGCGCCGCTGCGCGCGCGCGCGCTTTGCGTGTGTGTCCCGTATATACCGGCGCGGTTCTCTCAACTGCTCTCGATCGGCCGTTCCCGGCCCGCGTTCATCCTCGATCGGACCTCGCCAATATCGCGTCGACGTTACGTGTCGCCGCTGACGAAATTAGTCGACGTCGTCGTCGATCGCGTTCGACGCGCGGCGCACGCACGCGACGGTGCCCGTCGGTACCGCGCTCTCGCGCTCCGACCGGCAACGATCGGGCGAGTCGAGGGGGAATTTTTCAGCCAGGGGAATGCCAAGGGGACGCGGCGCGACTGAATCCCGATCGGGTGGATCGACGCGCGAGACGCACGTGGCTCGCCAAACTTACTTATCGGAACTTGTCGAGAAACGCGTCTCGTCCTCGTCGTCTTTCACGCGCGCCACCGCCGCTGTCGCCGCCCGCTTCTCACGCGCGTGTCGTCTGCTCTCGCGTTCAACAGTCTCTTCTTACGGCGCGATGCGCGGAATCCCCGTCCGACGTTAACTTATCAGGAAAGTCACGCACCCGTCTCCTTTGCGTCGGTCTCGAATGATCTCCGGCGCGCCGTTCGGGCCAGTCGACACGCGCGCGCGCGCTCGCTCTCCCTCTCTCTCTCTCTCTCTCTCGCCGGCCGACAGGAATGGCGCGTTAACCCAATCGCGGGCCTATCCGAAATGATTCCGGTACGTACCTATGGGAAGTACGACGTGGCGCTCCACGGACGTTCGGGTTTCGCACCTCGATCGCTGCGGGATCGTCCGCGCGCGGTCCGACGGGCGCGCGTTGCCAGCTGCGTCGATTTCGACGGAAAACAAAACGGAGCGCACGCCGGCCGCGACCGAACGCGATATGGACGGACCGCCAAGATGGCATGCCAACGCGCAGTTCTCGCACCGGCGCGGCGCAGGGCCGGCCACCGGCGGCTGAGGCGCCCGGTACTCCGAGGCGTCGCCCGTGCCGGCGAGTGTCCGCGCGTAACCGCGTCGGAAATTAGACGCACGCACGGTACATGAAATCCGATCAAATAAAGATACTAAATCAGAATGGAGATTAAATACGAATAAGGGAGAAGTTTCTGAAAGCGCATAACTGGTTTGCGAGCAATGCGATTGTCTCTAGGATCCAATACAGATTAACTTTAATTTACTTTTTATCTTTTCCTAATTCTAAGAATTGAAAAAAAATAACGAAGTTAAACCGAGGTCAAATGTACATTGGTAGAAATGGACAGAGGTGCGACTTCGACCGAATATGAATTAATCGACCGTTAACACAATTGTAAGAGCATAGACGTTTCGGTGTAAGTACGAAAGCAGTGAAGCATTGTGGGACAGCAGCCTAAATGGTAGGGCTGCTATGAAGGAGAACGAAGGATTCCGAGTTCAAACCCCCCCGGTCGGATTCGTTAATTTTTCAGTCGCCTACACGATAGAATTTTGCCTACAACAAAACTTCTATTTTCTTTACGTGTGAAAAATTAATCTGTCAGCGAAATATCACGAGCGTCACTTGACAAGTTAATCGCCGATTAAGTTGATTAGAATTCGATCGAGACGTCCGTTAGGGCGTCTATCTCCTCGGCGCAGCCACTCGAATGACAACATCGAAAGCGGAACGTAAAAGTCGAAAAAAATTCAATGTTCGGAATTCTGTACCTTTTCGATAACTTACCCAAGTCTACCTCGAGAAGTAAAATTTTCGGGAAGGGCACGTGGCGCCCACGAAGACAACCTCACCGTACAACGCTTCTACCCAAATGATGAGAATCGAGCCCGGGCACGCAGCGTTTTTGCCCCTCCACTTACGCCACAGAGATGCTTTGTCTATCGGTGTAACGAGGTTCGTCGCACGGATGGACAGAGCGTCTCTGTGTGCGTGAGTGGAGGGGGGAAAACCGCTTGCGTGCTCGGGCTCAAATTCTACGTTTCCGACATCGCGGCGCTGCCGTCTTCGATCATATGATCGGCCATGCGCGCGCACACGTATCGTGCGTACGGCGAGGAGCGACGCACGCGCGGAAGAGTCGCGCGGATCGGGCGCAGCCCTTTCAACTTTAAATTTTAATCACGGACGACACGCTAACGGATATCAGTCTATTTTTTCTCAATGTCGCGCATGACAAAGTTCTTCGTTATTAACAGCGAGCGCTTCCAATTCGCACTGTATCCGTCGGAAATTTGCTAAATCTTAAATACGTATATATAGGTCCTTATTCTGTAACTAGGTTTCTCTTCGTAGCTTTTTTGCCATATGTAATACCCGCGCAACGACAATATAACGATAGCGACACTGTCGTTAACAGAATAAGGGTCTTGGGACGGGGAGGGAAAATAAAATATTAAGATTTCACGCTATCAACATTGTAAATATTATCGAGTTATATCCTGAATCTTTATATATAATTCGCCTCTTTCCGAATCTCTTCATTGACTCCACAATCCTGGAAATCTCATTATTGCATTGTTTTAAATTAATTTGAATTGACAAATTGTATAAATAAATTCAGGGATACGCTTGTACACAACGCTCTAATGAGATTGTTTCAGGATTCGCGAACGGTCGAATCACACACTTTCTCGCCGCATATTTTATTATAAAACATACAAATATATCACAAAATAAAAAGTAAATAAAACCGCATGTCTTACGACGATTTCTATATGAGGCAATCTCCGATACATGATCAATATCACAATGACGCGATTTGCTCCTTTTTCTTCCGCTTCATTCTCACATATAATTGTTCTCCTTTTCGGTGAAGTCGCCAATACTGTGTCGCTTAATCTTTGAAATCTGCGCATAAATGTAAAATGAGATCCGATGATATTCATATAAAAGACGTCACAGACGTACCAAGTTAAGTGGTTTAACTTTCGCAGTGATTCTGTTAATTTCCTTCAGTGGACTCTGCTGTGACTTTCCAACATTCTTTTTCTCGCTTATAGGAGAATATCGCTGAAAATTGATTGAGCTCCTGTTCAAGCGCTGCGGAGACTGCAGATTATTGAACTTTGACGAGTGCCTCGGCGGCGTCAGGAACCTTGGAATACCGTCCGTTTGCTGACGCGTAGGTGTTGTACATTTCTTCGGCGTTGGCAGCTTAGACGTTCTGAAACATACTCGATCGTAACCTTGCAAGTTTTCTCTTTCTTTTGCTTTTGATAGACTGAAGAGATGATCGTTTCAAGTCGATCGTTCTCACCTTTTAGGACTATCCTTTTGTTCATCACTGCCGCTCGTGTTTACATACGTAGTCACTGGCGAAATATCGCAAGAAAGGTTATGTTTTTTATTAGCAGACGTCAACGGTGCGCTTTTGCTATTTTGACCGTCCGGTGTTGACGAGGCTATTGGTTTGGATTTCGTAGGTTTCTTGGGCATGCAATGATTATTGTCCGTCGAATTGGGAGTGCTGCTGATTATTTTATTACCCGATGGAGTAGCTTTGTTAGATTTTGGTGGCGTAGTGACTTGAAAAGACTGTTTCCCGAGTGATGCTACATTGTTGTAAAAATTAACAAATTACGTTATCAGTTAATAAAACTAATTCTTAATTATTAATTATTTAAAAAATTATCAATTCTTGTATTTTAAGTTAGCAGTTATTCCTATTTAATAAATATTGAAGGATGCAATTAATTAATCAAATTTTCTCGAATTTTTTAACAGATTTAGAAAAGAGAGGCTTACCTCTTTTTTTCTGCATGTTATCTACAGGATGCACTGCTTTCAAAGGACCTCTTTTATTAACTATATCCGATCTTTTCTTCAGTTTATTTTTAACATCGCTTATAGCAATGGATTTCTCCTTTTTGCCATCAGGTCTTGCAGTTTCTGCTGAAATTATATTTCAACATGCAATTCAATTATCTACATCAAACATACGAATGATCATTTAAATGACAATATGCACGGAATATACACATAATACAATTTACCCTTTCTTGTGTTACATGGTTCTGACATCGCAAGTTTTTTATTTGATAAATCGTTAATAAATCCAGGATCGCTTGAAAAACGCTTCTGGCATTTTTCCGATTCGGATGTATTCCTACGTCTGCGTACTTGCGTGCTCGACGTACTTTTGAGCGACGACTCAATTGCTGATACACTTCTTCTAACTGTCTTCTCGCAAAAAATACAATAACGCGTAAGCAAATAATTTAAATATATCGTACAAGATAATAAATATTTACTCACTTTAGAATTTGGCTCCAAGCTTCGTCTATGCCCTACTTTTGTCGAAAGTGCGGACGAATGTACATTACGATCAGATTCTGGAAGATTTCTTACAGGCGTAGTCCTTTGAATATTCTGTTTTCCAGTGCAACTTGCCTGTATTTCAGTGTTATTATTTAATGCAGTATTTAACGCTTTTCCTATATTTTTAAGTAACTGTATTACTGTATTATCTTCAGCTTGCCCACTCAATAATTTTTGGAGATTTATCAGCAATTCTACTGCTACTTTTTTATCCACCTGATTATCTTTCTCTTTAGTGTGCTTATTGTGTTCTGTTATATCAGATGAATGTGTAGTACTCATATGATCGCTATTATCTTTACAGGATGAAGACGTAACTGACGATTTCTCAATGCTGATAATATCTTGTGATATATCTTCCAATTTATTATTTTCGTCTGACTTTTCATTATAAAGCTTTTCTTGGGACGATATTTTATCGCTTTCTTCCTCGCTTTTATCCGCACTTGATTTATCGAATCTTTCGATACTTTCAGAGGATATTTTCTGAAGACTTTGTGACTTGTTTGATGTATTGAAACACGTTACTAACAACTCCGTATTATTTTTATAATTAATATCCAAAATGTTTTCTAGATTATCAAGTATTTTCTTAGCTTCCGGGTTACTTTCCGTTTTAACTAATTTCCTGAGATCTGACAATAATGAAGTTATATTTTCTTTTACAACAGTAACACCGGTAAGTGGCGACTCCATTTTCTTGAATAAGTTTTCGTCCGTGCTATCGATACTTGCAGGGGATTGCTTATCACTGTTTTTAATATCTTTTAAATTTCCCTCTGGCGACACAGGTAAATCAATTAAATCATTTACTACAGGTTCGTCCTCAAATGCTGGTAATAGTTCCGACATCCATAGAGTGTTATTCGAAATCAAATCATCATCTATACTAGCTGATAAAGAAAAAAAGGATAGTGAAAGGGGGACCTATTAAGAACTTAAATTAGCAAATGTTATAATAAATATATAAAATATAAAATACTTACATCCAGAATCCATTTTTAATACTGATTCCTCAAAAGTCTTTGCAAGCACCTTAGCTTCATTCAGTATTGACTTATCGACTTTACTTGTATTCTGTAACACATTTTTATTTTCTGCTTCAATATAGCAAAATAGTTTAAAAATAAATTAATTTTGTAAAACTGTTCACATTTATATTTAAGATTAAGATACTAAGATAACAAATCCAAAACATTTAAACACGTTTTACAAAATAATTTTAAACGCTATACAGTATATAATTATATTAAATGTCTTACAACGAATACAGAATCCGAAGAACAAGTGGAAGATGAGCTCCTATTAAATTCTTTATTTTGTTCTGGAACAAATACATCGACATCTATTAATTTATTATTTGTGGTTTGTTTGTTATTTTCCTCTTTCACAGAATTAGAGTCATCCTCTATTATACTCAAGATATTGGTCGTATTCATGGTGCATTTCAATTTGTTAAGTCTTTCCGCCAAATCCGATAAGTCATATTGCCTCAACTTTATTTCCATAGAACTTTCAGTTGTACTCATCTTCTCCTGACTTGTTTTCGACGAGCCATCATCCAAAAAAGCATGATTCATAGCATCATTCGACAGTATCGACGATGACAGTGAAGCAGAAGTCAATTTTGTTATAGACGAGATGTTCGATAAACTAGAGACTACAGACTGTTCGCTTTGTCTACTCTCCAAGAAGCCTCTGTTCAGAAAGGACGACATGGTGCTATTGTCACTCTGTGAGATTTTCCTCTGGCCATCTGTCACAGATTGCGATCTCTTATTCTGATGCAACAGTCCCGTTGGTGATTTTCCAGCCCCCTGTGACAACGAACGCTGAATATTTGGCAGCTTAAAATGTTTGACGTTTGAAGGAAAGATAAGTTCTTCAAACAATGCATCTTTCTCCAGCAAAGGTGACACCTTGCCATTCTCTTTAGATTTGGGAAGTACTTCCAGCAGCGCGTCGTTCATCGCAGACTGATTTAAGATAGATAACTCCAGCGAGTCTGGACTGGCAACAGACATCTTATGTTCCTGCTTAGAGACAGATGCATTATCTGCTGCATTGCTGTCACAGACGTCAGTGTTTCTCGCGTTGATACCACTCTTCGTCTTGATCTTTGCTTCCTTTTTGTCTCTGTCAAAGAAGCCAAACCTGCCTTCGAGCAATGATTCGTCGAGCATATCCAACGTCTTGTTCATCGTTTTGAAGTATTTCTTCTTCCTCGGTGTAAAGTCGTCCGTAAAGTCCACAGACTGCGTGTTCCTCCAATTTTTGGACTTCAAGGCTCGTTGTAGCATCACCTCGAAGGGATCGCCCTTCTTGCTGACGTATTCGGCGGTCTCGTGCAACACACGGTCGAACGGATTGTTACCGTCAATCTCGAGCTTCTCCGTCGCCAACACCGAGCCCGTTCCGTCGTCGCACTCGACATTTTTCGGCGCCGGGATCAGCGGCGACGCCAGCTTTGCCGATTCCAACGCTCCCCTCACGTCCGGACTGTTCAAGTCTATCAAATCGCACATCCTGATCTCAAGTCCGTCCCGCCGGTCGTTCGGGAGATCCGCCGGTATTTACGGTTTCGCACGGTCGCTAATAAAGAGAAAAACAGGAGGGAAGTTGACATGCGCTAATCCAGATCCGGCGAACCTCGCGAATCTTTTCTGGCTGCAAGTTGGTAGACCAGCTGATCACCTCGCTCGGCTTCCTCGACGTCCGATGAATCTTGCAAACATTACAATCCGCGCGAAGGACAACGTTCTCTGTGATATTCTGTCCGATTTATTTATTTATTTATTTGCGCACGCACGCATCGACACGGTCCTCAGTACACGATCCATGCGATTACGGTTACTTTTAAATCCACGCAGCGGAACCGCCAGGCGCCCTCTATCCAGCTGTTCGGAAAGGGCATAGTGCCGGCGGGTCCGGTCTTTCGATTCAAAAGTGTTCGACGCAATGGATACATTTCAGCAGAGAAAGCAACTCACTGATTCTTTAATATGATTGGTTCATAATAAAGACTCTCTGAACGCTCACTGAGCCGCTCTCTCTCTGTTGAACGCAGCCAATGAAAAAAGCTCTAAAATCCACATTTTGAATTCGTCAGAACTCTATTTATAATTCTACGTCCATAATGCAAAAAATATTTGAGGAATCAGAATAAACTAAATATATCAGATACATAAAAATATATGCAATATACATAAAAATGATTGAAGATACAATCCACTTGATGTTACAATTGCTTCAAAGCATCTAATCAGAAGAATTTTACTATTTGACCAATTAAAGAATATTTCAAAGTATTTGTAGCACAAAGTGAACTGTAGCATAATTTTATAAATAGAATTTTATATATAAAAATATAATAATCAAATTTACAGTACATCTATTTTATCCAGATGTGAATTAGATCATATAAACAATTGTATCTCTTTCTTAATCAAAAACGGATGTGGCTTTTCAATAGTATTTCGCGTCAATGATTTATTTATTATCTAATCACATAATCTCATTATATTTAAAGCATGTTATATTTAAACATAATTGTACAGTCATGTTGAATAAAAAAGGAATGCTTGATGAAGCTTTACTTTGCACAGGTACGCGCGTATCTCACATTTTTCCATTCCTTTTAGATATAATTTAGATAAATTTTTATTTTATAAAAATTAAGTACACAAAATGGTGATATACATGTACAGAAGTATATAAATAATCGTTATTTTTAGTGATCGTTATTCTCAGGCAAGATGTAAGGCACATATGTATTCATTCGTGTGTCGCTTGAGTACTATTCTAATATGTACAATGAATATTTTCACTAGCTTCATTGATTCGCAGATTGCGAATTGCAGTACTTTTATAAGCCAAACGCTTTTAAACAATTTATTAGAAAAGTTTTACACACTCTCGTATTTACAATGTTCATTTTTTATCCCTCTCTGTACGCAAATACCTGCAATTATCAAAATATAATATGATCTTATATTTTCTTCTTCTCATCATACAAATAATGTCGTACATGTATAATTTCGATAACAAATCATCGTTAGAGATATCACGTGTAGAATTGCGTTGGTTATAGATGCCATGTAATAAATTATTTGATCTTTCCGTTGCAGCTAGGAAAACACTTATAAAAATAACAGGCATACACACCAAGATAATGTTAACAATATATGACTCAACATTACGTCTTCATTATTTTTTATAAAAAAGATATTACTAATAACTCTCTATCGTAAAATGACACTACCTTCTTTTCAACATTGGCGAATAGTTAATGTAACTATACGTATCGTGTATTCTTACGTCATGTACTTTAAAGATACATGAGCTTTTATTACAAAATTTATTTATTACAAAATTCTTAAAAAGTGATAAAAGTTTATAAAAGTGATGTTTAATAGAATAGAACCATGAAAAGGATAAAAAAGAATTAAAAAAATTGCTAAACGTTATTCAGTGCTCACTATTTCACAACCGTTAAGTAGATATGTAACAGTTAAGTTATTTCGCAGGTACATTAATTAAATTTCACATCTACTTAACGAACAAGGATCTTAATAACATTTTTTTATTAAAACGAAAGAGAAAAATATGTAGGATGCAACCAGATCATTTTTACTTTCTCTAATTATATACTAAAAAGTATATACTATAAAGGGACTATCTCGATTGTCTTCTCATTAATAAATGGAAGACTTAGAAACAAATATCTCTTCATAATACTATACTCGATAATCGATATTTATATTGAATATAAAAAAATGCGTAATATTTGCTGGGAAATCCGCATACGTCCCAATCTACAGTACAGCAATACATTTGAGCATATCTACTTAAGACACCCTGTAAATGTCTTGCAACAGTCTCATCGTTGCGATAATAGCTGAACGTTAAATACAGTCTATAAGTTAAGTTTCTCATTGAGATAACATGTCGATAATCCCTTACGTTTCTTCCCGCGAAATAAAGTTCATTAATAGGTTCATGGATTCAATCAACGGCATAAAAGTCCGTCTTCGAGGATGCGGGTCGAGTCGGGTCGCGTTCTTACCGTCTGTAAAACAGAGATATAGCTGCAATCATTCTCACAAACGTTGTTCGATAGGCAGCGGCCCTTGGCGTAGAGACGACGGCTCGCTATGTGACGTGACGTTCACGTCAGACCCAGCTGCGTCGCCGTTGTTATGGCCGTTGTTGCTGTCATTGTTGTTTTGGCCGTTTAGAAATGACGTCATTTCCATCGATGACTGTTGTCCGCTCTGGATTTAGAAACATGCGTGTTCGTTCGTTCGTTCGCTTCTTTTTTCAGATCTAGAGCGTGTAAGTGGTAACGTGCGTTTGTCGCGTTCGGAAAAACAAAAGAAAAGCGGCTCCAGAGAGAGTGCAGAGAGCGAGTAGAATTAAAGAGCAGCGCGCGACCAATTCTAAAACTAGAAAAGACTAGTCTCTTTAATATATCAGACAATTTAATGTCGGATTTAACTATTAGACGAGAGCAGAAGTCGATGTCGAGTAAATGCGAGTAGAAATCCTACTGAAACGTTTCGCTCACAATTACGAAACTAATTTATAGCTTCAATCGTTAAAGCGACAGAATCTTTATGTACGCAATTAATGTTTTCCGCGCTCGTCTAGAATACTGACTCCCGGAAGGAAAGTAAATGACTGATCAAAGTCGAGCAATCATGTTTCGGAGAAATTAAGTACATAAAAGAGAATTTGAGAACGAAATTTAATGCCTTCTCATTGAACAAATGCCAAATGATCAAATTCAGTTCTGTTACTTTCTTCCGGTATAATAAAAGTGCAAATGTTGCTACTTACAAATACTGACCTTAGGCTGCATTATATCTTCGGACGTGTCGAGGCCGGCAAGTGGATTGGATGTAATATTAATCTTGGAGTCTGTAACTCCACCGTTCATGACTCGTCCGTTTGTTATCGGCTTACCTGCTCGTCAAAAAGAGAGAGAATGTTATTTACATGTTCAAGATTATAATATACAATATACAACAATTACGTTCTATCACGTACCTTCACTTTGCGATTCCTGATTTTGTTTATACTTCGCTCTTTTGTATAGAAATCTCGCTGCGAAGGCAAGAGCGACCAGAATGAGCGATACTCCAAATACTCCACCAATTATGACATGTATACTGACATTCTTGTTACTCTCACTCGGTCTTAATTTATTTTCCGCCACAACTTGTTGAACCGGATGCTCGATGATAGGCTTTTTAGTTTTCTGCCGCAATATTTGAGAAAATTCTGACGCCGCGTCTACGGAGAAGCTCTGGACTTTGAATTCGTATGTAGTGTCGGGTTGTAAGTGAGAAATGGTCATGTTGAAGGCATCTTTTCCTTCAACAGTGGTCTTCAAATAATCGCCGGCTGAAGTTGATGCTCGATGATATATATAAAATCCGTCGATTTTCACTGACTTGTCGGGATTCTGCCACATCAACAATACTTGATGCGGTCCTAGCGCCTCAGTGTTGGTCAATAAGGGTATTGGCATTTTATTGCTGTCGATACCGGTGTCTCTATTAAGGTGAAAACGAACGGAATTCGGACTTAGCTTGTTATCGTTATTCGAGTACACCGCGGCGATCCTAAATCGATAGGTATGATCGGGTTGCAAGTCGGTTACTTCGAAAGATCGCACATGATTCGGTATCTCGGAGTTGGCCGTCATCCACTTCGCTTGTTTACCATTCATCTTCGGGCCAATCTCTCGGTACTGGACTTTGAAAAATTGTATTGGCAGACCCTTGTTCTCCGGCACTGACCACCGCACCATGACTGAGACATCGGACAGTCTTGTGACATTAGGTTGATCTGGAGGTACCAAGATCACTGCTGTTGAAAGAAGGACGAAAAGTTTAATAGAGAGAACTCAATCTTTTGAAATATAAAAAATTGCAACAGAATTAAAATTTTAATTATCGGTATGAAAATGTACAATATAAAATAAAATCAAGAGTGTGACTATTCTTTATGATGATATTTTTAAAAATATGTTTATGCAATTTTTTTCCATGTGTCCATTCTTTTTGCTTGTACATTAGATATATCAGAGTGATAGATCCACTGAAGGCTGCACCATTGTCTGTAGTGGGCGGTAAGTGTAGAGAAGGAGGAAAAGTGATAAAAACAACTAGCTTGCTCACGCTGCCGCCTTTGGAGGCTGAGTAGGGACTCCGCCCCTCCCAGATCTCCCATGCAAAAAAATTCGATCTTCTTGCTTTGTATTTAATATATTAATCTGGATGCTGTCTAATACAGAGATTGGATTCAGAATTATATTCGCAATTAAAAAAGAGAATTAGATATAAAAATAACACTAAATGAAATCGATTATTGATAATGCTATAATTTTTCAAATTTATTCATTTCTTTATGTCTGTTCTTTATGTTCTTTATATCAATCAAAAATATCAATCCAAAGCGCCAGAATGTCAAATTAATCACAATCTATAATCATATGGAAATGATTAAAATCATATGGAATGTTAAAATCAATGGAAAATTTTAATTTTCTTTATATTTAATCAAAATTATGAGTTCTGAAATTTTTCATGAAAGAAAATCGTATTGAAGGGATTTAATCGGTGATATCTCAACTAACGTTTACGATAAAATGATAAGAAAATATACGAAACGACGATAACACAAAGCAAATAACTACCTGCGCCTCCCTTCTTCTTTCCTTCTTTATTCCTGCGTCTACCGCCGCCCCTTGTATGCTTATGCCTCGACACAGTCCCATAGTCCGGCTTCGATTCGGTCTTTCCGCCGACAACGTGTTCCTTCGGTTGAACCTGCAACACGTTGTATCCCGAATGCGTTCCATACTCGTTGCTGGCTATGCATTGAACGATCCCGGCATGCTTCTTCTCAACTTCGGATATAAGAAGAGTAGAGCCTATCATTTCCTGTGTCTTGCTAGACATTAAGGATTCTCCATTGATAAGCCATTCAACGATCGGTTGTGGTTCGCCTGTTACGTTACACGAGAGCTGCAATTTTCCGCCCTCGTGGAACTTACACGCGGTTGGCTGTTTCTTCACACTCGGTGGTTCCACCACTTTTAAGATGATCGCCGATTTTACTTGTCCGACATCGTTGCTCCACACACAATCGTATTCTCCGCGATCGGATAGTTGCACGTTGAATAACGTCAAACCAATGGATGATTTCACCGACTTCGATGGTAGAGAGCCGCCTAAGCGGCTCCAGGTGACGTGCGGCACAGGGTAACCAGCGCCGAAACACTCCAACGTGACATTCTTGTTGCTCAAAACCGTGTACTCCGTTTGCAGTTGCTTGGTAAGATACGGCGGTTGAAAGGTCAAGTTCGAGTGTACCGTCAAGATGGTTTTATGATTGCTCGTGAATGTTACCACCGTTATGTAATTGTTAACGCTACAGTAGTACGATCCACTGTCTGTCAATCTGACATTCTTGATGACCATGGTCTTGCCGTTTACCACATTCGCATCTTTAATGAGCATGTCATTCTTATAAAACTGCACTATGGCTTCCGGTTCGGAATATGGTATGGGACATGTGATAGGCACGGTGTTACCTTCCGCCACTTCAATATAGACATCGTCCTTATCGGAGAACTCCTGTATCGTTGCGAGCGTTAGTCTCGCTGGATCCGACGTTAAACCGCTGATACCTGCGAGGAAATTAATACAAATTTTTTGATGTATATTCTAGAAATCAAGTGTACTTTATTGTAAATGGTACAATCTTGATACTTGTGTTATGTATAGTGATAAAACAAAGTATAATTAAATAAAATAAGACAAAAAATAGATTATTGATTGAATAAAGTATATGAAATATTAATTTTCGCGGTAACTCACCGAAAAACGCGATGCAACGGTAATCTCCGGCCTTCGACTCGTTGTCAAAAGTGACAACGAGCCGCGACGTTTTGCCAACATTGTTGTACGAATCGGAGGGTAGTGTCCATCTGTTTGAACCTAGAGGTCTGTGGTGCCAAGCAAAACGATCCGCGGGGATGTTGAGGCTACACTCAAAGGTCACATCGTCATTTAATGGAGCAGCCAAAGGCTGCGGGTGTCGAGTAAAGGACATACTCATATTCTGTATCTTCTCTGTTATGAATATCAAAAGCAACATTATTATCTTCTTTTGCACAGTATTCGGAATACATTTACGTAACACCGTTTTCAGAAACTTACCGCATGCATATGCGATCGGACTGTAGAGCAGGATAACGACGATGCCACATAAAAGGGAGATAGATGTCATCTTGACACATTCTGCAAGCACGAAAGAAGTCATTACGTTAACTAGGCACTTCGCATTTGCAGCATTTGCTGTTGTTGTTTTTCCGGTCTCTCGTCCGCGGGAAAGCAAATATGCGGCTCGCGGAGTGTCGGCGAAGACCTACTAAAATTAATACCGAGCAAGCACCGTTTAAGTTTAGAACGCCGAGTTCACGAGAAAATAGAACGCATTTTTCATCCTAAAGACATGAAATGACAATGATAGTCTATCTTGTAGTAATTATAAATTTCACACACACAATAAAAGACATGTGTTTATTTAAAAATTAGGAAAGCGGATAACAATAATTATCTATAAAAATATAGCATAAGATCATACTTCACAAAATCGATTTTTGCAATTTTTACAATCCCTGCTTTAAAAAAAAAATTATTACATTTGGTAAATTTTATGAAGAAAAGAAAAAAAAATAAATGCGGTTAAGTAAGAGATCCTTTGCGAATCACAACGACGAATGCCAACAAGCAATGAAACGTAAGCGGTGTAATGGGTTTTTATTTTTCGTGTAATGAAAATGAGAAAAGGAAGTCGATGGCGAGGCTGGGTGACGCGTGGCTGTCTAGAAAATATCCTTATACGGCGTCGAAAGCTGCCGTTCATTGCGCGAACCGTTTTACACCCACGTGCCCTCTCGCACGAGGCCATCAGAAAACTATATACTCGCGCGCAGCACGCCCGCGATGGAAAAGAGCGACGGTAATAATTCTTTTTTGTCGAGCTATAGCGCGCTACGAAACGCTGCTACGACGCGCGTAGGTATATCCATTCACATCACGGATCGCAACGTCGTACTACGCACCCACACGCTCTTAATATATCTTAATATATCTTAATATATCTGAATCTATCGCATCGACTTTTCCTAACGGCGGAAAATTTTGGTGAAGAAACACATCACGATCCCGGTGAACATTAAGACATTTAATTCCTTTCAAATCTGATTAAAATGCACAGTGTTATAATAATTGATTGTTATTTATTATAATTAAGGATGTGTTGCAACTTGAAACATTAAATAAAATAAAGAAAATATAAAAATTTCATAGGTTGTTCTATTATTTTGTCTGAGTACCTGTGTAAAATTCAAGTACAATTTTTTTCATTAATTTAAAAGTTATTTGATTTTTTTGTATACTTATTTGCAAATTTAATAAGGAAATAGCATGAATTAGATAAATTTTTTATATATACTAATAAAATTCTAATAAATATTCGTACAAGTTCATTTGAATCCAGTTATCCGTTTAAAACTTATTTATCCAAAACTGCAGCAAAATATGATCATTTCGTTACAAATCATTATACTAAATTATTTGTTTTTTTGCAGTTGGTTTCAAGGCGTATTTTTTACAAAATTTTTTTATCATTTTTTCATTTAAATTTCAATAACTTTTAGCTTTGTGGTATTGTATTAGCAATCAAAATATTCTTAATATAATTTTTTCACAAGCACTAATGAGATACAACAAATGATTATTATATTAATGTGTCTCCTCCTTTGATTGAATTTAGAAGACTCACTGATTTTGTATCTACTAATTAAATAGCAGGACGTGAGTGAAAATCGAAATTGATATCGATTGAGAAGGAATTATTGACATATTATCACATTTAGAAATTCTTTTTTTGGCGCAATCTGTAGCTGAAAACATGAAAATTAGAGATCTTTAAGTATTCATAGCTTTCTAGCGCTATATGAAGTAATTACATGAAAATTTCCAAAATTGTACATTTCTCCACGCGCCTTTTGCCCGTATACTTTAATACGTAAGAAGAGAAATCGGCACTCGATAAAGTAAAGTAAACGAATGAAGGAGAAGAAAATAAAGCGGAACAACGAGAATTTTAAGTGTACTTTAATCTCAAATTTATCATTCCGAATGAGTAAACTTGAGAGAAAAAAGAAAGATGGAGAGAAAAAGAGGGTAATGAGGGAAGAAAGGGGGAAGAGAAGAGGGAGACAATTTGAGTGTATGCTGGTAGATTATCGACGGCAGTCTGCTGTGTTTTATGTACGAGGAGACTCTTAACTTCTGGTTAAATGGTAGCATAAACGGCAGTGGTATGTAACAGGTGAGAAGGGCCCGCAAAGAGGCTGGTTTCCGATGTTACCTCTCGTAAAAATAAAGAAGCCGAATTCCAAAGCAGTGGTTGTCCACTCCGCGCCCCTCTTGGCACGGACGCATGAACGCGAGAACGCGTGCACGCGCAACCGATGGGTTTGCACGCGCAATCTGCGGCGCCGTAATTGCATCTAATCCGCCCGATGCGCGCCTTCGCATTAACGACTTAATCGTCGGCGGTATGTCGTACGCTGCAAAATTTACGAAACGTAATAGGGAAATATTGTGTAATTAGAGATTGAAACAAAAATTGTCGCGGACAACAGTTGGTAATTTGATAATATTAGTATGTGTATTTGATAATATTATTAGTATGTGCACGTAAAAAACAGTTTTGCTAAAGTATCTAAAAAAATTTAGCGATAATAGATACAAGTCTGAAAATAATTTTGTTTGGATTAAAGTAATTATGTAGGACGTTCAAGTTAGTTGCCAAAATGTTAAAACATTTGGTACTATCAAAAATGTTTAGGCATTCTACATAATTATTTTGATGGCCCAACAAAATTATTTTCAGATCTTCAGATTTCCAAATATCGAACGTAAACTACTGCTTCACTCCGATATCATAATCATAATATTTGAATATTTATAATTAATGTGCAAATTTTTTACATAGACCTTCAGCACGAGTTTGAATCACTTGTTGTCTCGAATATTCAACGTGATTTATGTAGGAAGTATAGACGAGAGAAGAGACGACAGAGGCTCGTCTGAATCCTCTGTGAAAATCTCCGAAAAATCTCTAACACTCCAAGAGATCTTTCGCTCTAATCCTCACGACGATCCTCCTTCCTGTTCTACACAGAATGCGCGGCCGTGCCATAAATGACTATCCGTGCCATTAGTATTCCAGCGAAGGACCGTCTCTCGCGGTGCGTTTATGGGATTGTGGATCGGGAATCACGATTGCGACGGCAAGCAAGGACGAGTTCTCAGTCTTGTTAACAGGTGACGGGAGTTCTGAAAGTGAGAATTTCGAAGCAAGTGAGTTGAAATGCGTTAGGTTTACCGTTGGTGCCATTTAAGGGATGTAAAAGTAACTCGCGTTCCTCCAAAATTCCCGACGTAGTCGAGAGGGCTCCTCGCGCGTGCCGATCCGGACAGAGATCGTATCTCGCTCGGCACTCCCGTGACATTCGTGGATCCTTCGTTCAATAATCCGCAAAGTGTTGACTTTGCATTTTTATCTGGGAACACGACGCGCGGTCGAGCGAGCGAGAGAGAGAGACTGCGATAAAACTGGCGAATCTGAATCTCGTTTTCACGCCCCTCGCA
This sequence comes from Cephalotes varians, assembly GCA_037157785.1. Taxonomy (NCBI): domain Eukaryota; kingdom Metazoa; phylum Arthropoda; class Insecta; order Hymenoptera; family Formicidae; genus Cephalotes; species Cephalotes varians. The sequence goes on from JANQDE010000004.1 coordinate 3,210,388, forward strand.
GCGCGGTTAATGGAATCGAGGGGAAACGACGTGGATGGGGCCTGGTACGTCGTCGTGAAACAGGTGAGATTAAAAGAAAAAAGAAGACGAAGAGGAGATTTCGGAGCGGAGAACGCCGGCGGAGCGGATGATAACGAACGAGAGGTCCACCTTTCAGCTACTCCCGCACTCTCCTGCGTGATATCTTGATTCTCTTTCGCCCTACGACGCCCGAATACACTTGTTCCGTCGGATCTTTTTTACACGCTTTCTATCTGCGTTTCCTCCGCTCATCTGTTTTTCTCTCTTTTTTTCTCCCTCTTCTTTCTTCGTTCTCTCTCGCTCCAAGCTCGGCTACAAAAGCAAACTGTTAAGGAAGATGGATTTACTGAGAGCCGATCCTTCATCACCGTGTGAATTAACTGTAATAAATTTCGCGATTAAATTGTCCTCCCTGTCCTCTTCCGCGTTACGTTTCTAGAAGTGTGGAGGTGTGGAGAGATAGGATTTAGAAGGAGACTAAACAATAGGTGCGAATGAAGTTAATCGACGCGGAAGAAAACGCTCTCAGGCCGGTATCCCAGCCGTATCTCTTCCACATCTCTTCGCTTCTTCCCTCCTTCATCCACCGATGATTGCGCACCTTGTCTCCCATGTAGAAAGTGCAAATAGAGCGAGTGTGTATACCCACTCTAAATACAGAGAGCGTAACGCAACGCGGACGGGAAGATCCGGATCTAGTGTCCGGATCTCTGTAATTCTCTCCCGTGGAAACGGAAATCTCCGAGCGTGGCGATCCCTCGTTGTTGGTGCTCCCTTTCCGACGCGGACCGACCGGACGATCGGACGCGAGCGGTTCCGAGCGGAGGACCGGGTTCACGATCGCGCGATCGATTGATCCGCACCGGGGTCGAGATCGTCCGAGAGAGAAAGAGAAGGAGAAAGAGAAAGAAAGAGAATGAGAGAGAGAGAAAGAGAGAAGTGGAGTGCTTACCCTTTTCCTCGATCCGGCCGCGCGCCGACCGAAGCCGACGCCGAAAAGAGAGATGTCCTCTCGCCCCGCGCGTCGCTCGCCAACTCACGGGATGTAATTCGGGACCGGAGCACCGCAGGAGAGTCCCGCAGCACGAGAGGAGGCGGCCGTCGCGGCGGTGGCCCGCGTGCTCTTTTGTGGAGTCTTCTCTTTCACGGAGCGCTTGCTCGCTTCCACGCGCGCGACGATCCGCTTCACCTTCCTCGTCTATCTCATGCTCGCGCAATTCGCGTGAACTCAACGGACGCGCGACGCCGAGCAGCGGACGCGCGGTAGGAACGCGTCGGCGAAACGGAACGGGACGCGCTTGACGACGGGACCGCGCTTGCCGCTGCCACTGCTGCTGCTAGCTGCTGCCTGCTGCTTGGCGTTCACCGGCGGCGACACTGGAATGCAGACCGACAGGTTTTGAACCGCGGCGGCGACTCGTGGTGGAGGGATGCCGCCGCGGCGACGGCGGCGTGCTGGCGGTGGTGGTGGTGGTAATAGCGGCGATGGTCAGCCGCCACGAATAGGGTCCGTTTCTCGACTGCACCGCGTCGTACCTTCTGCACTCGAAGTGAAACACGCTCATGACTAAACGTCGGAGAGAAAAAGGAGAAGAGACGAAAAGGTTCAGTTTACGAACTTACGGAGTCGCACGAGGTTCCGCTTCCGCTCCATCTTCATTCTCACCTCGAGAGAGAGCGAGATAGAGAAATGCATGAGCGACGCGAGGGAGAGGGAGATACGATCGACGCTTGAAAAACTGGGATCTTTGCTCTCTCTCAGGTTGGCACCTGTTGTCACGTGACTCGGCGCGCGCGCTCGATTCAGCGACGTGGACTGATAAACGTTCGCTATGAAAATGCGAAAAGTATCAATGTATATCGGAATGAAAGTACAAAAAGATTACGTAATAGATTTACAGATGTGTGCACAATCACATGGTCGCAATAATTGGTTCGTTTACTCGCGACATTTACATGCATAGCGACGCTTTCAAATTTGTTTGCAACATACGGCGCATGTCAGTGACTGATGAGTTTGAAGTCAGTAACGAATCGCGTCTCAGAATGCAATTTGAAATCCGAAAAGTCGAGTGGTGGTGCACTCGACAAACACTGTGTTTCCAAAATTCACTGCCAGCGCCATAATATGATATCAATTTGGATAATATGGTGCAGGTGCGAATGAAGTTTCCACTTAAAAATCCTTTCCCATTGAATAAAAAAATGAGAGAATTTACTTTTTTGGCTAAATTAAATAATCTCTACGCATATTTTTTATTGGCATGACCGTGTAATTATGAACCGCATTTCATCGGGCAAATATTTATCCAACATTAAATAAGAATTTGTTACCTGTTCATTTAAATATATACTCGCGCTACAGTTTTTCCTTGTAAAGTCCGGAATCCCGAACGTTTTTATCAAGGCATTAAAATATGACAATTTAAACTCGTCATAAAAGAAACGCTAGTTTAAAGTTAAGATCGTTTCTCTACCGAAGCTGTCGAACGACGTATGTCTGCATACGCGCGACCTTGATCTTGAATATATCACTCGCAGGAAGTTTTTGGCTCTCATGAGGCTATTATGACAACCGAGGCGGCAAATAAGCGAACGGAATAAGCGTCGGTCTCGCTTCAGTCAGCGAATGCGTCGCTCTTGCTTTCAGACTCGGTTATCGTCACCCCGTCGCTTCGGCGAAGCTAAACACGACACTTTTTATTTACAATCGAGGAATGTCAGCACACCATCGTCATTTCCCCCCCTCCCCCGCGCCCGTGTGTCAACGCCGAATTTCTCGGCGCGTGATCGAATCTCATTGTCAAACGAACGACACGAACGCGCATCCCAGCTATCTTCGGACGTTCCGATCAGGCTGTCCCGAATCCTCACATATTCTCACGCGCGAATCTATGCTGACTTCAGCCTGCTTCTGCCGCAGTCACTCGATACTGGGGTGGGGGGGGGGAGGGGGAGGCTTATTATAGTTTTCGGAAATTGATGAAAATTACAAAAGCGAGCAATTCACTGGGTAATCGATGAAGTTATAAATATTTCAGCAAGTTTCGCTCACTTCTGTAATGTTATACTTGTTTATTTATACTTATCTAGCTGGCCTCACTTATCTACTGCCGTGAGCCGACATTAGTTCCCAGTCTCGCACCGTCGCGTCGCGACATCCAACGTTCCAGCTCGGTTACCGATAACGGTTCATGATCCGTGGCGATCCGTGGTTCCGCTGGTAGGGTTCCGTCGACCGTCGTCGGCGTCGATTCGCGAGTTCGTCAACCAGCTGTGACCGCTCGCGGCAATCTGTGTCCGATTACTGGGAGAGACGTCGCACGACATCGTCTCATCATCTGGCGACGGAGGCACGCGAGGAGCAACGTTCGCCTCAACGTATGACAATCGCGACGTTCTGCCAATTGTGTTACGTCAGGTATGCGAGAAACTCTCAGCTGACCTGAGTCTGCAGCGATCGAGACGAGCGTAGTTCAGCCGCATGTCCAATTTTTCGTCGCTAATTCATTACGAGAAAATGATGTATTGAGTCAAGAATCGAAATTGTTTCCTCGTAGAAATTCTTAAGTAATCTTCGATTCATGTTACAGCGATGCTCTTCTGGTACCAGATGTCACGATGAAGAGGTCGTTAATTTGCTGAGGCATCGCGGATTGACCGAAGATGTCAGAGCCGACAAACAGTCAGGTGGAACAGTGCGACATAGTCCTGCCGAGAGAAGGTCTGCTGTATCAGACGGATGCGCTGAATTACATACTGTGTAAGCCGAAATTGATCCCGTTGAAATCGCTTACGTTGGAGAAACTCGAGAAGATGCAGAGGGATGCAGAGATCAAAGTTAAGGAGACGCAAGAGGCAGAGAGCGGTCTAGATGCAAACGCATAAGCAGTAGCTTCAGATTCACAGGATTCGTCGGATATCATATCACTGTTGAGATATTAAAGATGGTTCTCGGCGCTTTCCTGACAGAGATCATAGTGGCATTTCTATTGGCCGGAACTCTCCTCTTTAAATATGGAAATGTGTTTCGGCATCACATTGCAGTTACTATCTCTGTGTTGATAGCTTGGTACTTTTCCCTATTAATAATCTTCATACTACCGTTAGACGTCTCTTCGGTAATTATCTCTAGCATATACATGATCTTATTCCAATTATTTTTGAGATTATTTACAGTCTCTTTCTTCTTCAAAAGATAACAGATAAGATAAAAAATATTTATTTTACAGACTGTATTCAGACAATGCGTAGAGCAGAATATACACAACAGCACTAAGGATCCCAATAATACGTCATTTACTACGTGCAAAGAACCTTGGCCCAATGTGCCAGAGAATGTATTTCCAAATCTGTGGAGGATAGTTTACTGGACATCGCAATGCCTAACATGGTTGATACTCCCGTTGATGCAGTCTTACATAAAAGCAGGAGATTTTACCGTACGTGGGAAGTTAAAGTCTGCTTTAATAGATAATGCTATATATTATGGCAGTTATTTGTTCATATGTGGCATACTTTTGATATATATTGCACTGAAGCCTGGTTTAGATCTTGATGGGTGAGTTTCATTAAAGTATAGCACTATTAAAGTAAAGTGAAGTTGTAGAATATTAAAATAAAAAGAAAATTACATTTTATATATATAAAAGTTTTAAATTTACTAATTTTATATATATATATATATATACACATATATATATATATGTATGTATAACATATAATATAAATAATTACAGTAAGTTACAATAATGTTTGCTGTTTTATAGACAAAAATTAAAAGCCATAGCGTCATCTGCGTCCAATACATGGGGTTTATTTTTATTGGTCTTATTGCTGGGTTACGCCCTTGTAGAGGTACCTCGAGGATTATGGAACGCCAGCAAGCCTGGATACACTTTAAATTACAGCTATTTCAAGGTGGCGAAATTAAGTTTAGACAAGTGCGAAGCGGAAGAGACAGTGGACGACATACTCGAGGTACGAGATAAAAATATTAATGCATTTGCATTTGTGATGCAAGAATTATGAAAGCTTTCATAATTCTGATTAATCATAATTCTGATCATAATAAATGCTATTTAGTCGCTACAAGTTGCAACGATATCCATTGGGCCTGGTCATCCGTTTCATTGCAATCTGGAAACAATTTTTCAAAAGATACCCGCAGAATTGAAAGATAGAATGAATCGAAGACAATTACCCGATGATACTCCGACGGATACACCTACTGAAAAATCTCTAATTCGTCTCCACAGACAGGTTTGTTGAGAGCATGCATGTATGCTGTGATATCACGACACATTTACATGTCGCTATTATTTTTTTATTTTTATTTTTATTTTAGACTATAAAAGCATTGCAGACTTTACAGCGCATAGAAACTCAGTGGGGTATTTTAGTGGATAAGATATTTGATTTGGAAGATGTAGCGAAGAATCAAGTGAGTCACGATAAGAGATTTAAACAGTCTTTCCCTATGTATCGTTCGCTTCCGTTTCGTATTATGTACAACCCTGTTGTCGGTGAGTAACGTCTCGTTTTGTTTTGTATTTTATTCTGCTGCATTGTATCACATAATGTTTAATAATTTAATTTTTGTAGCTTTCAGTTCTATAATTTTGTCGCTTAAATTTCAGAATGGTACTGGAAATGTATCGTGAAGAATTATGTTTTAAAGGCAGCTGCTATTTGCGCTGGTTGCTTATCAGTGGCTGTGGTATGGTCAGAAGTAACATTTTTCAACAAGTCTCCTGTGTTGTCTTTATTCGCTCAATTTCTGAATTTAGCAAAGAGAAATTATGATTATTTTACGATAGAGGTAAAAATGTTTTTATTATTTTGCATGATATGATGTATGCATATAATCATTTATTATGTCTGTATTCGGTTATTAGGTACTATCCACATTAATCATCGCATATCTTTGCTATTGCGCTTATTCGACCGTCTTGAAGATACGAGTGTTGAATCTCTATTATTTGGCACCTCATCATCAAACGAACGAGTATAGTTTGATATTCAGTGGTATGATGCTGTGTCGCTTAACTCCACCTATGTGTCTTAATTTCTTGGGTCTTATTCACATGGATTCTCACATCATCAAAACTCATATCCTGGAAACACACTACACACAAGTAATATCATTAAAATTTATAATCTTTTAAAAATTGGTTGCTATCTTTGTTTTCTTATTATTTTTTTTTTTTGTCAGGTGATGGGTCATATGGATGTTATTTCTATAATATCTGATGGATTTAACGTATACTTTCCTATGGCAATTCTAGCATTCTGCTTAGCGACATATTTTAGTATAGGCAGTAGATTGCTTTCCATGCTAGGCTTTCAGCAATTTCTCGACGATGACGAATTCACGACGGATCTCGTGGACGAAGGCAGAGAACTTATAAAAAGAGGTAATGATAAATTATATTATTAATTACATTTTCCACGCGGCACATAAAATGATCTTTGTAAATGTACTTGGCTGTGTTAATGTCTAATATGTTGAAGAAATAAATATTGAAATAAGAAAAAGCACATTTTCTCGTTATAGAGAGACGTAAACGACAAAGAGCGGAAGATTCTATGTATAGACGACGCGAATTGCAGGAGAGATTCAATATTTCGGTGGGCACAGGATCGCATTACAGGACGTCTCGACAAAGCACAGACACTGGTATGTATAGTGAATGATATATAATATGGATTACATTACCGTATGGATAATCATGGTTGATAATTCCTCAGTACGGCCGTTAAAACGAGACGAGTCAGTCGAATCCGCGAGGGCGGGTCTTTTGCACGATTTCGATCCCGCGGAGTATTACATCGGTATGACATTTGGCGGAGACAGTTATGGTGCAAATCGATGCGATATGGAAAATCAAGGCGATATTGATTCATTTGATCCAAGTAACGTGAGGGCATTTTCTACGAATACAAGTCGCGTGGGTCCTCCACCCAGAGGACTGTTCGATGATATTTAAACTAAAATATAACGTTTTAGTTTAGATACTAATATAGAACTCGTCAATTGGCTTTTAAGGATTTACACGACGTTATATTAAGTGATACGATGTCACTCGTTGATACGAAACAGTGCAATGTATCTTATTAAACGTGAAATGTAAAACTTTTACATGCATGTAGTATTTTGAATCTGAATACTAAGTAGAAGCACGAACTAAAGTTGTATCATTATGAGAAATATTTATAATTTATTATATACGAAGAAACTGGATTAAGAATGAAAGTTGCGCAGATCTTGCTTGAAACAGAAATTCGTTTTTAAAAAATAAAAGTTGTAATTGCAGCGGATAAAATCAGTGATAATACAATAGATATAATGTTTTGACTTAGTATTATATATTACGTTTAGGATAAATATATCTTTATCTCTCCACTGTTATCTTAAGTTTTGTATAGTTTGACTTATGTTGAAATAACTAATAAATAATTTATATACGATTTTTTAATCATATGTACCTGAAATAATTATTAATATCTAGCTTTTTGTAAATAATTCAGATTTTGATACTTGAATAATTGTTTCTTGTAATAATCAATCTTGATAATTTCAACTCGTCATATATGACGAAAAATTCCTGTTTGAAAATTATAAATCTTGTTCTAGTCATTTTAATTCTATTTATATTACGAATAGTTTATAAAATTTTGGAACGGAGAATGGATAAAAATAGTATAAAAAAATCGACTGGATAACCAACTGGAAAATTTAATAAGATTAAGTCAGTATATAACAATAATAATAAAACGCATTAATCTCAAATGTAAATATTCACAAATAATTTAAAATTTAAAAATATCGGAAGTTATATATCACAAAGGTATTTCAAAATATAATAATGAAACTTCTAGTGCTAGTTAGAAGTTTTGTCAGTTCATTTGTTTTATTACAAAATTTATATCTTCTATATGTTTTTTGCGATCAAAAAAATATGCATTTACAATTTAAGATCTATGAGTTTTATCCGAAAATTTCTAATAGCTCAATAGTAGTCTAGCTGAAAACTCTAGCAGCTTTGTATTTCTTGACAACAATGTACTAAAGCGTATCAATTTTTATTCATATGAATCTATTATGTATCGATGAGTATATAAATAGAACGTCACTAAAATTAATTTTTGCATTTCTAGTATCGTAAGTGAAATTAATAGGAACTGATAAATATTTGATATATTGATAGACGATATTTAAAGGAGTTAAATCTTTCGAGATTACATAGTTCGAGCATATGTCTCGAATAACATTTTTTTCAATAAACTTCAATGAAGCGCTATTTGAAACGACTATATCGCTCTAGACTTTAAAGGCATATAAAATATATTTATGATAAATTATGCGAGCTTGTTAAAATTGTATATCTGTTACGCGTGTAATTCGATAAGAGATAAGAATAATTCGCTCATAGTGATAGTTAACAAATAGTTAACAATTTGTATACCACAAAACAATTTCTTGTCATTAATGAATCGGCGAAATTAATAATGAGCATAAAATATATACATATGTAACAACAAAATATAAGTCATCATGCATATATGCGATTATTGACCATTCCATTAAATATTTTGGCGACATTTCGTAACAAATGTAACGTAAAATTAATGACAATAAATGTACCACGTAACATCCGAATGTGACTAAATTTTTTAAAATATCTCACCGCAAGTTTAACAAACAGCCACTTTAGGTAAAATAAACGATATAAAATGTAATGCTCGCGAGGATAAGAAATGATAACACGTAGGCCAGTATTATTTTGATAATTTTCGTGTCTTCCGATTGCGCAGTTCTATTCTTGGTGTCCTCTCGGTGTTCAGAATTCACCGATTCGGGCATTAGCAGCAATGGTTCCAACAGCAATAAGCTCGATCTTCGATGTTCGTCGGTGTGATCCTCCTTCGATCGGTGCATCTGATAAATCGGCGGATCCTGTGAATCGTTTTGACTAATGTGTTTCGTATAATTTATTAGAGTGCCACAGTCGCGATAAAATGTCATGGGTACACAGCCGGCTCTCGATGTCCTCACGTAATAGCCATTTATGTATCGATGATACAATTGGGTGTTTACTATGAGATTGCAGCAAGTGTGATTTACAACGTGGATACTTGGCTTCAACAATGAGTGCAGATTGAAGACGTCTCGGGGCCAGCAATGAAAGTAAAATATACCCGCGATGTTGGTCTTTGCGTAATTATAGACCAGCATGCAGTCTCGATTTTGATCGTATTGCGAGTAGAAATCCTCGGAATTCTCGTGCAGATATTTGAAGCACGAAACATCATCGCGTTGACAAAGAATCACCTCTATAGCGAGCAACGATTCTTTCGTGTATATCAAACGATCGGTGTACACCGGACTGCCCTCCATTCTCGCGCATTCTCTACAAATTGCGTGCCGCGGCAGGAAAAGCGTGTCTATTAAAGTTTTCGCCGTATCAGGGCTATACTTTGCATAGTAATCTCGAATGTCGTGCTCATATAAACTATCGCGTGGCTCTTTAATCGCTCTGACTTCTTCGTAAACATGACCAACGTTCGATAGGGATCGAATAGTAGCTTCGTTGTTTCCAATCGTCGCCTGTTGTCGATTGAAATTCTCAGTTTTCCGTTGACTATCAAGATATATTTTATCTCTCGCATCTGATGGAATTTCTCTCGAATCGCACGAGTTATCAAAATTTATGTCATCGCGTTTCCCATCAAATGCAGAAATCGATCTTTTGTCAGCGACAATCGGAGTATTCCTTGCGGATGTATCAGCAGCGACTACAGCGACTACTTTGCGGATTTGCGTGTTCGTTACGCCTACGTGCGGGATATAATATGCGTGTGTTTCCGGTGTGCGCGGTGTCGTAATTATTCTGGTGGGAAGACTCACATTCGTGTTATCCGTTTTGTTTCTGGCGCCACTACGTCTCGCCTCTAATTTTAATTGTTCTAAGTGTAGCTGGCGGTGATGAACACACGCAAAGTAATATCAATTCCCGAATCTCATTCGCTCGGATCGCAATTCCTGTTTGATCTTCTGCAAGTCATAGAGTACCTGAATCCCAAACAAACGCATTAAATGATAACGCTTTATACAAATAACTTTATAAATAATATTGATTCATAGAAAAAAAAACGTCGTGAGAAATACTGGAAGAAATACTGTTCATAAGAAAGTCATTCGCTTTGAGCACAAACCTCTAATATAGTCGAAGCACTCCACGCTTGAGTGCGACAGCTATCCTTGCAGTAACTTCCGTCCTTGTTGGTAAGTTCGGGGAGACCTCTCCAATGGTTGGTGGACGCTTCGATGAAATGCCGTGAAATGATGGCTTCAGTCGATTCGATCGTATGATGTAATTCGTCTTTATCGTCAATTAATGATGCAAAGTGCAAACGCGCTCGTAGGAAATATCCTATTGGCCAGACCCATTCCTGAAAAGATGTTAAAGTAGATATTTTTAAGAAAATATTATATGAATGTTAGGTTTAGCTCAATTTTTACCTATTTTGCGAATATGTGATTGTGATAAAGGATACTCACGGGTCCCTGATGATAATTCCAGCCCTGCGCTGTCTTAGTATCAGTACCGTCGTTGGAATTGTCATAATACCCGTTATATGCCCAATCCGCAGGATCAAGCGTCTTCATTCCCAACGGACCAAGTAGTATTTCCTCCGCTTTTTTCAGCGCTATCCAGGCATGATGAGAATCAAATAGTTCCGGAGCCTATTTATAAATCATTATAGTATCATAATTAGATTTTTGTTGTAACATAAAATACTCTTTTTCTATATTTCGTAGAATATTTTTAAACACTAATAACACTCACAACAACCATTGCGATAGGGAAATTAGGTCGTAACTGATAATCCGCCCATTCTTGCGTCGCCCCATGACTGTCTTTGAATATACCTCGTCGATGAATCAAATTGGGTTTCAACTCGCCCTGTATCGGAATCTCATTCACGTAAAAGTACTTCTCGAAGTTTGCTTGAATTCTGTCGGCCCACTGTTTATAACTCCAAGTTATTGTTGTACCTACAGTTTATAAAATTAGAATTAGGATTATACGAAGTCAATTACGTTTAAATAATGATGTTCTCGGTATCCTTACCGTCGCGACTTTTACGCTGAACGCTGCCGTACGGAAAAAGATTTTGTTTATATAATTCAGCTAAAAAGCTAAGAATGCATTTGCTCAATCCGACTATCTCTACGGCAGAACCGTCCCTGGGAGTGGCCGGTTTGCCTTTGTTACCAGCTTTTTCGGAAGATCCCATTTTGTCCATCCAGGTACCGCAATTGGCGTCGTTGCCGCCGAATACGAAACCGGTTTCGGGATGAACGCCGATTTGATTGTTAAATCCGCGATCGGTCATGTGCTCGTCGATCTGTCTCCCGGCGTTTCTCTCTCTGAAGCAGAGACCTTGAAAATGTACCGTGAGGGCTTCCTGAATTACTTCAGACAATAGTTGATCCTGGAATCATTTTTATACTATATAACGCGTAATTTTTAATTTAAATTATTTAAATTATAATTGTATATAAATTATAATATATAATGAATTTATAAATTAGAATATTGCAAAATAGCTGTTTTTTGACGACGTACATGTTGTCCTGCTGGCAAAGCTGGCGAATCGTCAGTCGGGAACAATCTTGAGACTTTATCGGATAGGATATTCAAACCGTCTGGGACTTCCTCGGTGTAACATTTTATCGTATAGAGCCACCACCATAAAGCATCGCGGCAATTGTATCTATTGCAAAATGAAAACAATAATAAAAGATCGAAGCTTCTTAAAGTACTATCCTAAAATACATATACTTCAAGAAAGTACATTATACCTCGCATTGTTTCCTTTATCGAGTAGATTAGGTATCAGACCATGTCGCAAAGTACCAGCGAATCCAAGAATTATAAATCTCGCTTCGACATGTCTGCCTGTCAGAAGTAACAACCCTCTTAGAGCGATGAAGGTATCTCTACCCCAATTTCTCGTATAACCTGTCGCAAAGTGCGGCAATCCTGCCGATAACGTTAAACACATTTGCTTCGCCACTCCATCGCGGATTTTAATTTTTGGTTTAGGTGGACTGAGATCCGGCGACAAATCTGGCAATTGCGACGATCTTATTATGCCACCCATTTGTACTGAGACTAAACTCAGTAATTTAACGAATGTAGTTCCATTCTTAACAAAGCTAGAATAATATTAAATTAAAGCAAATGATATATGATTTGTTGTGGATATTCTTTAGCACAATAAAATATTAATTGGACTTATAAGTTATTTTAAATGATTATACGATTCAATATTTAATGCTTACTTCATCATCAAATCGTAGCAGTGATTTAAAAGAATCCTATAAACATTCACGATAATGACGTCAAAATAACTTGGCACAAGATATTTCGGGATTAACTTGAATGATTCCAATGCTTGTTCAAGCCACATTCCAAGAGGTTTAGTGCCATCGTCTTCTTTCAGACGTTGCCACACATAATCTGACAATTTTTTAAATCATCATTTTAATCATATATTGTCAATATCGCTATCTACAATTATTTTTCAAGAATGGTTTTTGATATATTACCTATCAACCAGTTACCCTGTCTAAGATTGACACACAGGGGATGTCCTAGATCGTTATTTGGACGAATATCAGCTAGTAAGGATATAATGCCTGATTTGAAAACAAAACATTTATTAAACGGCAATACATCGGCAAAAGAACGGCAAATATACAAATAAAACTCGTGCCAATATATAGACGTACGAGTTATAATTTAAAAAAGTAATAAGTATCTAAATGTATATTTCATATTCAATTGAAAATTACAATATACCTTGCAGCCCGGCATATACAAAGGGCCCGTATCCTGGCACTGTGTATACTCCAAATTTGCCCTGAGTTTCATCTCGTTCCTCTTGGTCGCATCTGTATAACGTTTTATTCAAATCCGAGAAGTCCATGCGAGAAATTATATCATGCAAGTCTGATTTCTCATTTGAAGTAATCTGCGAGATAGTATCTTGGAGCTTCAGTAAAGTAGGTATTATATCTGCGTGAAGAGCCACACTGAAATTAAATACATACATAAGTTAGCATAAATATCGCAATTTTGGAGGATTTACAGGAATTTATAATCTGTACCGTATAGCTATAACGGAACCAGGTTGAAAGTTCACGAAATTAAGCTGCGTGATTTTAGGATCACCGGAATCAACCTTCTCGATCATCGTGGAGTCACAGCATTGTATATGTTGTTTGAGACTCAACGTATACTCGGACAATCCATTTATGACGTTTTCGTCCTTTGTATATTTCTCAGGCAAAAGGAAAAGTGGTTTACCATTTCTGTAATTTTATCGATTAACATAATATGTAAATTTTTCTCTTAAAGAAAATAAAATTACAACTTATTTTTGCTTACTTGGCATCAACATGCGAGAGCGACGCTTCTAGAATAATTTCCTCTACTATACCCTCCACTCTCAGTGGTCTTACATGCCTTCTCAGATCATGAGCATTACAGTCCGGATGTTTAAATGCCGTGAACGCGACTAGAACTACGCTCTCGTGGCTGGTCGGCGAGTGTCTTGTTACAGCCACTATGTCAGTATCCATTTGATCGACAAACACCTATAAATCAAAAAAATAAATTTTTAATAGCTATATACATTAACTTTCTAAGAAGAACAGAGCAATTAATAACATACTTGCGAAAATTCTTGTTGACCAAGTGTGTAATGTAGATCATTCAATGCTTTTTTAGCTGCAATTATACCAGTTTTCGAGTTAACAAACTTAACATTGTCCGTCGAATCGTCGTCTGTCCAGAAAGTATATTGCCTTTTCTCATCTACTACGTGTATCTGAAGAAAATAAAATCTCATAAAATCCTGTAAATACTCAGGATTTCATAGCAAAACTATACAAAAATTTAAGTTTGCTACGAGCTTACATGATGAGGCACTAATTCATCATATCCGCGATTACTGCCGCTGGCACAGCACGCCATCGATACAAGTGCAGCGCTTGGGAGTAGGTCAAAGATACTTCGTTTTTCTACCGGACTAGGATTATCGTGAGTCACATCTAGAAATAGGGCGTGAGCTATGCATGGCACTAACGGCCGTTTTCGTGACTGCAGGAATGCTCCAACTGGCTCCCCTCCGTACCGATATACTAATCTTCCTTGTTCATGACTATCCCATGCAGACATAGCTTCTGCAATATAATAATTTTGATATGTATCTTCATTCGCAACATGTGTTCTTAGTAACTTCATTTTAAAAATATTAAGCAAACAATTTTTGGAAAGAAGGACAACCTCTTATTAAAGATGTGATGCCGAGACGATTTACAAAGATGTTGTCTTTTTGATCGGAGTTGGTGAACAATTCTGCGACAACATAGAGATCTGGACGAATACGTCGTGCAGCGTCAAGCATGTACTGCAAAGAGAATCATGCTATTAAGTAAATCTTATGATATTAAGACTGTTTAGACTTGTGGTATACCTCAGCAACTGGAATCGGTGTGGAATGGCAGTTATCTAATCGAATACCGTCGAATATTTGCGCTGTTTGTTCTACATAAGTCGTCATATGTTGCCACAAGAAAGGACAATCTTCTGGTTTCTGCCCATATCTGTAACAATCATATTAAAATCACATATTTTAAATTATATACACACTTTTCGCTAATCATTGTGAAAATTTAAATAGCATTTATAACAATAAGTTAAAATGAACAGTTATATGAATAAATCAAATTAATAAAGCACAGCCATATACTAGATCTTAGTGTCTCATAATGTAATACATTTTTTCAGTACATAAACCGCGCGCCGATTACTATCGGAAACGCAATCTTAAACTAAGACGCAATCCTGAAATCTTGAATAACATCCGATATTTTACCTGAGTTTTACGCTATCTCCCCAAGCGATGAGTTCTCTTCGAATATACACATTAGAATCAGGCTCCGCGAAATTCTTCAAGGGGTCGCCATTCATGACCCAGCCATTGTGAGCCATGAGATAACATCCCTTATCTGAATACATTATGTTTTCTCTTTCCGTTAAAGATTTAGGTACTCCATAATCGGTAAAGTATCTGTAAATGTAAGTTTATTAAAAGTCGTACATATAAATAATGTAACGTATAATATATAATCATAAATTTACAAATCCAAATAAAATTACCTAGGAAGAAGAGGCTTTTTCTCGCTAATTTCCTTAATTCTTGGACCATCGGATTGTACTCTAAAATATCTTATGCCAGCAATACTATTCTCAACGGCAGCATTCAGATGATTTTGCAAATTGTTGACAATAACTTCGTTAAGTTCTTGTAATTTATTCTTCAAGTCCTCTGCACAGCGTTTCAAACGAGTCTCCTCATCGAAACAATCAACTCTGTTTAAAGTAAAAGAAACATGTATTTATGGACTTATGTTGACTACATTTATCGTATCTATATATAATTTACCTGTACGTATTATATTTTTTCAGAGCAAGCTGCATATTTATGGTTGACTTTAATCTACGAAAGGCGGGGTCTTGAATCACCGTAATGTCTTCGATTGTCGTATTATTCACGTCTTGCGGCATCTCATTACGTGCCGAGTTTAAGAAGTCTGCTACAATTTCATTGACATCAACGATGTACATTTCGTGTATCTTCACTAATGGCAAGAAATGTGTGTGGAGGGCATGACGAATTGCCTAAAAACGAAATGCGTGCAGTAAATGCAAGGCGCGTTAAGACAGGAATAAAAGAATTAAATTTTAATCAATAGGAAATGATTCGTGACTTACGTTCAGATGATCCTCGGTGTCAACTACGGTGGGAATACCTTTAAATTCCCATTCTCCAGAGGCTACTTGGATTGTTAATTCAAACAATGTTGCATCCAAGACATACGCCGGACGTAAATGAGGATTGTTGATGCAGTTGTACGTGCATTCTGGATGAGAAACCAGAAAAGGACTCTCATTTGCCGTATGATTCAGAACAATATCGCAGATGCTCAACATCTGTAACGTATAACATAATTGAAGGATATATTGGGATACCTGCAGGAATATGTATTTTATTTTATTCTCTTATGATAAATGATAATTTACCTTCCATTCAGTTCGCATTTTGTTTGTAAATGTTTCAATATCGTGATAAGTAATTATCTTATTATTGTCATTAAAATTGGGATTAAGTTTGGCTTGATCTTTCAGGCTGTACGACGATTTAGAAAGTCCCAATTCCTAAAATTCGCGTTTATTACAAGTATTGTACTCTTACGTTATACGTCTATACGTCAATTGCGCGAGCATTACCTGTATCGGCGTAAAATGAATTGCGTTATATCCAGAATTTTGTGCTACCAGCAATTTACTTTCCCACGTAGAAAAAGGTCCTAAACTCTTTGTCAAAACTGTTTGGACTTGAATGCAATCCAGAGGTAGTTTCTCCCCATGTTCGCCTACCTTCAACTCGGGATCCACCAGCAAATATCCGGACGCGACTGGTTTTATATGCCCTTCGATTCTGCAAAGTAAACAACGTGTCTCATTATTAAGAAATAAAACCTTACTCGTAATATTCTTAATTCACTTACTGATCAGTGACATAATAATGGAATGATCCAGGCAAAGTTAAAGATATGCTTGCCGATTCGTCAACCCATTGCAACTGATAATAAGTATGCCTCTCAAATTTCTTGTCGCTCGATAACGGATGATTTATAAAAACATTAAGCGTTTTTCCAAGAAGCGAAGCTCCGAGTCGAAACTCAACTATCCAACCTGTGAGGAATGCAAAATAATTTAGAATAAAGATATGCCGCAATAAAAAAATTGTCGAAAGTTCAGAATACAGAAAGTTCAGAAGATAATTTTAGTAAGAGTGAAACTTCTTTTTAAAAACCTTTTTTCAGTCTGTATAATATTCCATCTAGATGTTCCCCATTGTTCACAGTCAGAACTCTTATTTGTTCGTCGGTGCGTGGTGACGAAGGCTGCATGTTTTCAATTGTCTGAAATTACGAAGAAAATTTTGTATTAGAAATGTAATAAATATCGCTTGTATTTGACAGAACATTTGTGATAGAGGCGGAATAAATTTTTACCAAGTTCCCGGGACCAGATCTGTTAACGAGCTTTCGAAGGGATGATACGCCTCGAGCGTAGGAAACGGGTATGTGTTCAGCCGGCAAAGTATAAGCCTTAATATAAGTTATTGGCATAAAGCAGTTAGCAAGCGTGCACGATATTACATTACAACGTTTCTGCTGTGTGAGCACATATAAAGGCTGCAGCTATTCTTACCCTACATACTAGGATTACAATACCGTGGTACCACAGACAACTGCTTTCTGCCGCAAGACTTGCCCCCCACTCTAACAAATATGGCAAGTACAAGACAATCTTTCACTGCCATTAAACGCATCGCTAAGATTTTTTTACTAAGGATACGGTCTCGCAATTCCGCACATTGCACGTTCGCGCGTATAGAACTTACAGCATTCAATCCTCTACCGAGCCATCTACGGATAAATTGCAGAAAGCGTCTAACAATCCTTAAAAGCATATTTCTCGTAACGTGAACGAAGCGTTTTATTCTCCGAGCCATTGTCAATGCGAGTTACGTAATTGTACGCTTTTAGCTGATCGGTATGGACAATTTATTAGGAAAATGATATCGCAGCGCCTGCCGACATTTTACTATGTATAAGCAAAGTCCTTTATGCGTGCTACCTATAACAGATATACAAAAGTAAAGTCTATATACTAGATACATAAAACATAGATTATATTGCACATAACGTTTTTTAATATATCTTCAATGTTGTAAAGAAGTTATTAAAAACAGACATTTAATTCAGATATTAATAAAATCTTAGTACTTACATCATGTTTTGTGAGATGCATTATTGCACAATAATTTAATCAATAAAATAAATAACAGATTATTTGTACCGCATATTAGTATGTTAGCATATTATTATATATTAGCATAAAAAATATCCTTGTTACATATATTAGTATAGTATATTAGTATATTAGTTTGCATTCATATATTGTTGTTTAAAATATAGTATATTAGTATAAAATATCCTTGTTAATATAGAAATACAAACATTTATAGTAAGGAATTAATAATCTTTATTACCATTTTTTAAATGTTAACAATTATCATTTTAAATACACTTTGTGACAGTAGAAGACATTAACGCAGTTACACAAGACGACTGTTCTACGTACCACGCATTTTTCTTACATAAAAAACCGATATATCAATTTATATAAGGAGCTTGGAATGAAGATTAGTAATTACAAGATTAAGAACGAGTAAAATGTCAGACAAGTCAGTTAATTTCACAGATACAAATGCGAAATGACGATAACAAACCGACACAATGATATGTAAAGATAACAATAACAATAACAGTTTTTTTTTTATAGCTGAACTAATGTACACTCTTTGAACTTAAAGCGAAATAGATATATATTTAAAATTTGGCGAAAGCAAAAAAGTTCCAATGCAGTCCGGCGCAACGATAAACAACGAACTTAACATGTAAGCTAATTACCCTCCATGCACAAGAAAATAAGCGCAAACGCCGCGAGTACACAAGTATTCACACCAGAGAGACAATTCGACGAGGAGGACATTTTCGCGAATCGCTCGCACGCGATTGAAAACTTGGTTTAACACCCGCCGACGCACACGAATGCACACGTGCACGCATGCACGCACGTGGCAGAGGCGACGTCCTCGAAGGAATTTCCTCTACTTTGATATCCCGGATTATTTCCCTACCTACGTCGGCGATGAAGTGCAAAATGATAACACGTGACACAAACGTCGTGCGCTCGCATTCGAACGATCGGAGCAGGATGTCTGGCGCAAGTTGACCTCTACTTCGCGAAAGACAGGGCTGAAGGTCAACAAACAAGCGCGGCCGGGACAGGGGGGGAGGCAGCAATCGGCGGGGTTTTGTATTGCCAACGCGCCGCGCTCATTGGCCAACTTCGGACCGTCCGCGCGGCCAACTTCGGACCGTTCGCGCGGCCAACTTCAGACCGTTCCACACGAGAATGCGGGAGGGCTCGCGTTTCAAACTCGGAGCAACTCTGAATATGTCGCTTGAATATATCACGTAAATATTGAGGAACATCGCGAAGGGAACTCATCCTTTCGAGGACGCGATAATTCCTTTTATTACGACGTTTGTCGATTCGCGTGTAAAACCGGCTTTAATTCGTGGCCAACTTCGGAAGCTCACCTTGGCGGGAAACTTCGAAATCGATCGCAGATGCACAAAGATAGAATCGTTTCTTCTTGCTATTGTAAGCTTTATTGCTGCACTGGAAACTTTCCTTCTCGCTTTCGCCAATTTCACTTTAAATACAAATGCACGCCAGTTCAGTTATAAAAGAAATCGGATCTCTCAAGTGCACGAGCTGAACACTATGAAGATAATAACGAATGTGAGCGCTCAAGTGCGTTGATAAAACGACAGGCCTGACCGCAGCTCCGATATCGCAATTAATATCGAAGAAAGAAAGAAAGAGACGTACTCGGGGAGTTTCCATTGTTATGAATTAACGGAGGTCGTTTTCCTGAACTCGCGAAACTTTTTCCTCATCCTTTTCGACGACCCCGCGCGTCCTGAAAAATCACAATCGCGCCACGTGATCGCGCATGTCACCCGCTTATCGCGAGTGCGGCCGCATCGCAATCGCGGTGACACTCTAACCTCAACCCAGCTTTTTCCGAGCGAATTCGCGATCGCGAGAATCTTTTTTCGACGATCCTCGATCTCGCGCGTGCGTCAATACGCGAGATTTCAATTTCGGAAGATCGACGAGAATCATTATTCCTCTGGAAAGCTCGTCGAGCTGTTAAATGCCCCCGAAATAATGACAATCGTCTCGCACATGTTTTTAACGCGCCTGTTTACCAAGAACATTAGTCTTTTTTGCACACCGCGCGTTTTCCAACGTCCCCTAGAGATTCGCGGTTCTCGCGTTGATCGATAGACGCGGCTGTCGTGAGAAAAAAAAAGGGGGGCACCGAGAACGACATCGCGGAGTTATCGCTCATTCGCCTCTGCTTTCCTAACCTCGCTCCGAAATTCATAGCGCCCCCACGTAAAACGACATCGAAGTCGCGAGGGGGGTGCGATACACGCGGCGCGTCGTGTGCTGCACGACGATCGACACGCTGGGTCACGTCGACGTTGGAGAAAAAAAAAAAGAGAAAAGGAAAGAAGCGAGAGGAAGGGGGGCCGCAGGTCTAACGATCCCGACGTCGAGCCCTCGTTGCGGCGCCGCCGAATCGCGCGCGACTCCACGAACGGTAGCTCCTCGCCGTCCGGATTCGCTTTCTCTTCTTTACAGACTTTTTCAAAATGGCAGCGGCTACGGACGAGCTGAGTAAGTACTCCCGAGAGAAAGGAGAGAGAGCGCGCGATAATGATCGACTCTTTTTTTTTACGCCCGACGTAATCGACGAGCGGGTCGCAGGTCACGTCCCCGGACGGAGGCAGGAACGGGGCCGAACGCGGACTCGGGCCAGACGCAAATCCGATTGTCATGCCGGAGAGACGACCTCGGGAATGATTTTCGTTTTCTCCTCGATGTCATTCCGAACACGTGTCCGTAGCTGTCAAATCTCGATACTCCGGTTTAAATCCCGTTGACGTTACTCCGACTCAATGGCACGTGATGTCAGCATCTTTTCATGATGACCTCACGGTCGATGACAATCGATTACGTCGTTAAAATAAATACAAATCGATAGATTATTATTTTCCATTTCATTTTGAATTCTTATAGACGTGATGCATGATTAAAAATCTTTCCCCTGCGATATTGTGACTATAGGACAGATTGGAGAAATATTGATTGTACTCCTCGTCTGTCTTGTGTTTCATTCAGTTTTACTCGAGCGAGTGTTCCTCCGCCTGGGTTCCGCCGAGACGGACGAGCAGTTGCAGGCGTCAGTCTGCAAATTTTTACCTCCCGTGCTGCTCAAGCTGTCTAGCGGACAGGAAGGCGTCAGGAAGAAGGTGATGGAACTGTTGATCCATATAAACAAGAGAATAAAGAGCAGGCCTCAAGTACAGCTGCCTGTTGAAGCTTTACTCCTGCAATATCAGGATCCAGCCGCTAGTTCATTCGTGATTGTACGTCGTCCGCACGGATATGTCAATCGTTAAGATCCATGAAATCAGAAATATCCATGAAATCATAATGTATATTTATATAATTGCAGAACTTTACGATAATATATATAAAGTTAGGATATCCTCGAATGGAGATGAACAAGCAAGCGGAATTAGTTCCAAGTGTACTCAATGCTATTGAGGGAAAGCCGTTGTCTCATCAAGACAGGTTTGCTGTTACAAAATTTTAATTCTTAAATATTAATGCCCCTTTTATTTTAACAAAGAACTGTACCTTCAAATCATAAAAGACTCGATAAATTTCATATTTGTAAAATATTAGATCATGATAGATATTGTGAACGTGGTTATGTTTCAGCTTAATGTTGATCATAATGCCAGCATTAGGACACATTAATATACCAGCGGATCCTGATAAACGAGCATCTCTCTTAGGTTTGCAAGACAAGCCTTACGTGGCGAAGCAGCTTATAAATTTTATGCTCGATGTATTATTATTGCCATATGGGTGAGATATACGCTATACAATTGCGTTATAGTTTTGAATATCTACTTAGTTTCTGATTCTGCTTCTGACTATATAAATATTGCCAGATCCGTGGGACAAACGGAAAATCAACAATCGGGTCAGACCATCGATTGGTCTCAGTTCACTGTACCGCCAGGTTTAAGCGATTACGCGTTCAAAAGAGTAATAGGCGAGAATCCGCCTACAGCCGAACAACTCGAGCAGATAAAGTTGGGAATTGTTAAGTTCCTTGCCGGTGGATTTTTCCCGGATACAGATATTCTGATACACTTGATCGTAGCGGCTGCGGATACTAGATTCAGCATCGCTAATATGGCGGACTTAGAGTTGAAAAAGATAATTGGGTGCGTGTGAAAATTGTCAAAATTCGTTTGGCATAGATCGAATTCTAATTTCTCTATCTCTTATCTGTTTAGCACATTGGATTGGTCTTCGATGCAACTAGCAGCTCCGCTTTACACATTATTTCTGGGTACCGATGCATTAGCTACGCAAAAAGAGATGAAACCCGAAATGAAACGGCTACCTGCAAGCACTCGAATTCGGCTCAAGCTTCTGCAATATCTTTGTCGAGTGACTAAAGCGGGATTCATCATACCACCATGTATTCAAGTACATAAAATTCATTAAAAAAAAAAAATGCTAATGGTTACATAATGTTTCGTAATAAAATTGTCATTTTTCTTCAGGTTATTTTTGATTCACTCTATGGAAAAAATACGAATGCAAAGTTAAAATCATTGGCACTTCAATTTACGTCAAATATCGTCCAGCAGTAAGTGTTTCATAATTTATTCGCTAGTAAATTTTTTTTTTATGTCATTGTCACTTATTGAATATCTTGCTAGAATTTCAACTTATTTCTAAGTTATTTTGCTAAAGAAAATATTGATTATATCTTCTATTCGCACGAACAATATGTTATTAACTTCTCGAATTTTTTATTTTATTGTAAATTCTACACTCGCGAACTGTGTCTCATTATTTAAAGTACATATCTTGTTCACATAATGAACTGTGTTCGAAAAAATATAATCTTTTTTAAGTTGCAGTCTTGTACCGTTAACTCGCGTCGCAGGAGTAATCTTGAATGGCATGATAAAATTGATTTCTGAAGGCGATGATATGCATAAACCGATGGCATATACGGTCATTGGACAACTTGGTCAAAGAATACCATCTCTGATAAACAAAGATTTGAGTTTGTTACACAATTTATTCGATACACTTGTCTCTGTAAGTATTTGATTATTTGAAAAACATGGTAGTGATTATTAATTTGAATATTTTGTATAATTAATATTTAAGACGGACGGCGAACTGCGGCGCACGGTAAGGGACGCATTAATTTGTGTAACATCTGCATTTATGCTGAATAAAGAGGACGAAAGCAATATAGCTCTGATGAATGCTCTATTGTCGGTACACATTGAATCGCCAGAATCGAGCGTAAGGCATGTGTATAAACTACTATAGATTATTCACATTACATTAATTTTAATATATATTTGTGTGTATGACGTGTATTATTTTGCGAATAGATTTGTGGCAATGCATTATGCCGCAACCGTGTTTCCACCTGATGACGCTCCATCTCGGTATCTCTTGTTATTAGCGTGTGGTGACAACAAACACGAGATAAGCACAGAAGCCACGAAAGCGCTTTATGGCGTTGTGCATAAAAACGAGGACGATCAACAAATTAGCAATAAAATATTGTTGCCTGAGTTTGTGAAATTAGTAAGTTACATTTATTCGAAGATGCAATCGAGAATGCCCGCCGCAAGTAGCGGTAGAAACACAGATAAGCAAGTACTTCCGTACAGTATCGCCACATTTTCCGAAGTAAGTTTTAAGTGAAAGCTAGATCTGCGAATACCGTGAAAATATTTTTACACACTCGTAATTTATATTATTACAGATTATTTCTTATTTTCGCGTTTGCCTTGCCAGAAGTGCTAATATTCCTGCGCAAAATGAACCGTTACAACATCCATGTGAACATACTCCTCTGATTGGACGTTACTTGGAGAAATTATATAAGGATCAACCAGAGATATTGAATAATTATCTCGATATGATTTTACTCTTAAGTCATTCTTCCGCAGGTAAAAAATTATTAATAAGAATCAATTATACAATATGTTGCACTTAACATATAACTATAATTATGATTGAACTCAAAATAGTTACAATTATATGATATATTGTGTCAAGTTAAGTATATTTTATTATTATGATACAGATCAAATTTCCTTAAACGCATTATTGGAAGTACTTGGATCGGTTCCGCATTATGTAATAAAATCGTATGAGAAGGAGCTGCCATGGCTTTGTTCCTTGCTCACTTCCGCTAAACAAGACATACGACAATTAGCTGCGAAAGTATACGCTGCTATTACTGGCTACTTTCCGAGGAATGAATTTGAGAAACATGTTTCGAATATTATGAACGTTATGAATAGAAAAAATTTAGAAGCGCAGCATGGTGCATTAATGGCACTGACTTACATGATGGAAAGAAATTTAATACAACAACGAAATGGAAATAAGAAGGATTTGTGTAGTTGGACGATCTACAACGATATTGTGAAAGTAATATGTATGTATATATATATATCAAATTATATTATGTTATAAGTAAATTTAATATATTTGAAACATCATGTTTATTACTCAGGTACATATCTTCGCGACAACGCGATATTACTGATGGACGCGGCTATTCAAGCTGTTGGCATCTTAGGTAGAACATATTCTCTACCTTTACCAGCAGAAGGCGATAATGAATTGAACAAGAAAGCAATAGTAGAAACGCTCTTTTCTGTATTATCTAATGCCAAATTGAATACCAAGGTCTGTTTCCCAAACGTAGTTAATTATATGTAATTAAATATTTTATATTTCATATTTTTACGGCTTTATTTTCCTTAGATGAAAGAAAAAGCTGCGCTTTCATTGGGATACTTGTGTGTCGGCGAGTGTTTTCCGCACACCACAGACATTGCTAACAAGATTATAGCAACAGTCAAAGAGGTGCATAAATGTTTTTATATCGATTAAATTTCACATGTTTATTATATAAAAATGATTTATGATATTTAACAGACAAAAGATATCGAAATCCATTTAATTCTGGGGGAAGCTTTGGTTTGCTGTGTTCAAGCACAAGCTTCTCCAGAAGCAAGAGACGCTTGGATGACGTTACCCACCGAACATATTGTTCCGTACAGTAAGGAGAGTGACGAATTATTAGTACATGTGTTGAATGAATTATTTAAGATATACCAAGTGCCTCATCCTAATTTACGACAGGTATTTATATATTATTAAAAAAGGGGTAAAATAGTTTTTGTTTTATTAATAACATGATGTTTCTTTAAAGGCAGTATGTGTATGGCTATTCGCACTTCTAAAACATAATGTTCAACGAGAATGCATTAAAGAAAGATTGTCCACGATTCATCATGCATTTATAGATTTTCTTTCAGATGACAGTGGTAAGAAATATAAATTATTGATCGTATCAGTGACTTTTCATCTTTGAGCAGAGAAAGAGATTTGATTTTTTATCTCATAACAGATATAGTGCAAGACATCGCTTCGAAAGGTCTTAGTTTGGTACATATTAACAGTAAACAAGAAGATCGCGAGACTTTAGTATCCAATATATTAGATCAGTTTACGCAGGGGCGCAGAACGGTGCAACAAGTTACTGCCGATACTAAATTATTTGAAGAAGGTCAACTAGGAAAAAGCCCATCTGGGTAAGATTAAAATATAGAATATTTCGCGTTAGCTTATAGTTTAAGATGAAAAATATTTGACTTAAAAAACGGTTATTAAGTATTACGCTATATTAATAACGAAAGAATATTATGCTTAAAGAAATAATGCGACTTTTCAGTGGCAATTTGTCAACATATCGAGAAATCTGTTCTCTCGCGACAGAATTGCAGAAGCCTGAGCTTGTGTATTATTTCATGCATTTGGCAAATCATAATGCGATATGGACATCCAAAAAGGGGGCTGCATTTGGCTTTGCGGCAATCGCCAATATTGCAAGAGACGAACTGAATAAATATCTACCTAACATTATACCGCGATTGTATAGATATCAATTCGACCCGACACCAAAGATCCAACAGAGTATGACCAGCATTTGGCGAACCATTGTTCCTTCCACAACGAAAGCTGTTAGTAATATTACTTAATATCTGTTAACAGCGTCTAATATGTATGTAATGTTATAAGTGTAAAAATTTGTTTTTTTATATATCACTATAGATCGAACAATATCATAAAGAAATATTGATTGATGTAACTGATAATCTAACGAATAACGAGTGGAGAGTGCGTATCAGTTGTTGTAATGCTCTCGCAGATCTTTTAAGGACTAATGTTCAAATCGACTTCGCCGAATGCGGTCCGGAACTCTGGAAGAAATTGTTTCGCGTAATGGACGATGTTCACGAAGGCACGCGGTTAGCCGCGACAAACACCACTAAAATACTTAGTAAGGTGAGACGAGTTTGTGACTTCTGACTATCTATGGTTTGGAGATTTAATATCACTAATCCCATAGGTTTGCATACGTCATTGCGATTCGTCGCATGGTAACGCGGGGAAAGAAGTTATTCAAGCGATATTGCCCGTGCTACTTGACACTGGCATTACTCATCTCGTGGATACGGTGAGATCTATATCATTGCAAACGGTGTCTCAACTCGTATCCACGGCCGGCGTTCTATTAAAACCGTCGCTTGTTAATTTAATACCGTCGTTATTGGAAACGATCGGTGAATCCGAGAATCCTAAGCTTTCGTATTTAAGTAATGTGTGCGGCGCGACTGCAGAGACTCAGGAAGCTATCGATAATCTTAGAGCGAATGTTGCCAAAGGTCATTATGCATCAGATACGATAACAAAGGTATTTTAATTCTTAGATAATTTGGAAGTGAACTCGATAGGGTATAGTCTTAATATTTTATTTTTAATTTTTCCCTGCAGTGTATTCAATACGTCGATGCGGATGTATTAAAAGACTTAATGCCAAAAGTAATAGATTTAATCAAGTGCAGCGTAGGATTTGGAACAAAAATTGCTTGTTCGCATTTCGTGATTCTTCTTAGCACTCATCTGAAAACAGAGTTGCAGCCATACAGTGGTTAGTAACCAGTTCAATTTCCCAAAGTACAAAATATTCTTATTGCAGAGAAAAAAGAAGAGTTAGATATTTTAATCACTCATAAAATATTTTTTATGTCATAATTTAGTAGCCAGTGATATTTTTTAGAATTTTTTAGATATAATTATACTGTATTTCAGCTAAGATATTATCTGCCTTGCTCAATGGTTTGTTGGATCGTAATGCTGCTGTGAGAAAAAATAATGCCGTTAGCATTGGGCATATAGTTGGCTCCGCTAAAGATTCTAGTCTGGATAAGTTATTTAATACCTTAAATACGTGGTACTTGGAACGCGAAGGTATATCCTATGTCTAAATAGCATTGTACACTCTTATTATATTCTATAATTGCATTCTATATAATTTAATTTTATGAAAAAAATATAAATTACAGATGATGCAATAAGATTAGCGATCGGACAAGTTTTGCAATCTATAAATAATTATAATCAGGAGAAATTGAAAAATTATCAAAAAATAGTCATTCCTCTTGCCTTCTTTGCAATGCACGCGGAAAAGGTACCAGGTACGTATTTATAATTCGTCACTTACAAGTATGCCTTCTTTAAGCAAATGTATTTTTATATATATTATAAAATTTTACATACGTTATTTACACCAGGAAATGAAAGCACCGTTGAATTATGGACCGATCTTTGGAACGAAATAACGCCCGGGACTGAAGCAGGAATTATGCAAAATCTGCGAGCAATAACCGATATTTTACATGTAACTTTGGAGTCAGCATCGTGGACTACAAAAGTGCAAGCAGCAAATGCAGTTCATACCGTTGCCTTAAAATCAGGTCACAATATTGATACAGAAGACAGAAGTATGTTATTAAAGATACTGATCAATGGTCTGCGTGGTAGAACGTGGAATGGAAAAGAACGTCTGCTGAACGCTCTCGCTGTGTTAGCGTGCAATAGCAAGTACGTCAAATATATTTAGATATATATTAATTTTAAACTTTATGCTTGATTAATATTTGTTAAATTTAATGATTTGGGTTTTATTACAGAGAAATCTTAAATGCAGATACTGCATTGTTAGATACAGTTGTGGTAACACTACATAGGGAGAGTAAGAAAGAGAATGCAGAATATCGTAGACACGCGTTACAAGCGTTTGCTATGGTCTTGCACGAACTTGATATTGATAGGTTTACGGAAACGTATGAAATTGTACAGGAAATATTGATTAAGGTAAAATGCATCGACAGCAATATCGTGAAGGAATAGTGACTACAATATTTTCATATTTTATATTCAGGTATCCGATAAAAATAACGATGACGAGGAAGACACTGCGGAAGAAAATAGGAAAAAAAAGGAAAATAATATAAAGTTGCAAGAAACGATTTATGAGGTGCTTGGGAAAGCATGGCCTTCCACCAAAGAGACTCAAGGTTACAGAACATTACACATTTAACCGAATTTCAATCAGTGAAAAATACAAATATATATTTTTATAATATTCTGAATTTCTTTTATAAATTGACTTATGATTGCAGATAAATATTGCATAGAATATGTGACTCACTGTCAGAAAGTACTGCCAAATAGTACAAGATCTGTCCAAGTTGCTATCTTGACAGCGTTAAATCTCTTCGTGGATAGACTTGTCTTATTAAAAATAAACAAAACAGAAATGTCATTAAAAGATAAAAACCTATTAGATCAGATAGGTGATAATCTCAATAAAATATTATCATATTGTATAAGTAAGTATATACATATAAGTTATATAATTAAGTAGACTAGTCTATTTAACATTATCTTTCTATATTAAAATGATTTAAAAGCACTCGAGATTTTTATGATTGTATTATTTTTAAGTATAATACGTTGTTTTTTCATAGATATTTCGAAATTCATAAAAATTAGAAAAGAAGCATTAAACATAGTTCTTTCGTTAGCGAGAAAAATGCGTGAGACACATAATGATGAACAACTTGAAAAAATGACGCGCCTTTTGAAAGAACTCTTACCCGATCTAGTAAAGGACAACCAACCAGAAATACGGACCAGAGTAATTGATATTAAAGAAATGCTTAAAATTTAACCAGCACGTACATACATTAAGTGTGCACATGATACCGGCTCGAGTTTATTCTTTGCACACATCGATGTATGTTATATCCCGTCATTGATGTTGGCGATCTCGGAGCGACGATAACAAAAAATTAATAACTATGGTTGCGTGTTTATTTAATAATATGTTAAATGTAGATGTGCCTAATTATAGTAATTATATCCCTTAATAAAATGTAATTTAAAACAATTTGTTCGTAAAATTCTTTATTTTGCCATTGTGTATATTATATTCCAAAATGGATCTCAAAAGTGATAATCTAATCACTAAAAAGGTGATAATTTTATCGGTGCTTGTGTATGTATTTAATTATGAACGATTTTTTTATCAATTATAAACATATTTAGATGGAATGTTAAGAAGATTTTTATTCCGGGTTGTTAAATCGATACTCGAATATATTGAAGTCTTCTCGAAAGTCTCGAAGTTTATTGATGACTTCCGCGACGTTGATTTTTCTCACAGCTCTTAATTGTCTTCGCATATTTTGATGATTTAAGCAAATATATTAAAAATAGCTAGAAAACTAAATAGCGCGTCTGTGATATCTAATTTTATTTAAAATTTAAAATTTTAAAAATTATACAGAAAGTATTCGGTCGAACGCGTAAATTATTGATTATATTTTCAGATATATATATAAGTTGCAAATATTGCGAATATTAAATTTCAATTTGCATATTTAATACGACAATAAAAAAACTGACATCTTTAATTTGCATTATAATATAAAAAAAACGGCCGCCATTTAGGCGTGTCAAAATGCATGGATTTAATGTGAAGAGCAGGATATACGAAGTGATATATCGTGTCGTCCTTGAAGTTGACCAAGCCACTTCATTATCTTAATCACATTCATGTTTTATTTGCTTCCCGTGCACGTAGCGGGCATGGAAAGAAACCTCATAAACTGTCATAAAGTAACAAAAAAAGAAAACGAAAGGATCGATTTCAGAACGAGCGATAACTCGTTTAATTGGTATAAAAACATAACATATATTAATTTTACATCTTTATTATTTAAACTTGCTGTATCTGTCGTGTAATATAGATCCGACATTCGATAGCACTCTGATTTGTTCGAATGCGTATTTGGCGCGTAAAATTGATCGTGCGGGAAGTCTTTTCGCCATCAGAAGTTCCATTGCTCACATTTTGTTTGTAAAATGCGGATATCAAATGTGCTGTAATTTTGTACGATAGCAATGGGAAGAGAAGGGAGAAGACCAGCGAGATAATTAAATGGGTGAATTCGTTTATGCAGTCACTGCTGCAGGGGGTATCATTTTATCTTCATTGTTCATTGGACGTAAACAAAGATAAAATGACACCTTCTGC
Organism: Cephalotes varians; assembly: GCA_037157785.1. Taxonomy (NCBI): domain Eukaryota; kingdom Metazoa; phylum Arthropoda; class Insecta; order Hymenoptera; family Formicidae; genus Cephalotes; species Cephalotes varians. Next base: position 3,240,784 of record JANQDE010000004.1, read on the forward strand.
AGCAGTGACTGCATAAACGAATTCACCCAATGTGACGATCGCGAGGTGAGCATCCTTTTAGTTAGAAAGTTATCCGAAATATATAAACAATTTAAATATATCGTGATATATTTCATAATTTTTCTGTATTTTGTTACATTAAATTATATTTTTTAATGCCTAAAATAAATTGTTACATGTAAATTATACAATAAAAAAATAAGAAACACATTTAAATGAAAGAAAATCGCTAGTTGTAATCAGCTAGTGGAGGTTCCATTTTGACATATTTTTTGAATTTTAAATTTTATTTAAAATCTTAAAGTATATATTGAAAGTATATAGTTTGTGCATTGAAAAATTTCAAATTTCAAAGTCACTATTATAGCTGTTTCCGATAAAAATGGGACAGTCTACATTAAAAGAGGATAAGAATCGCGAATAACATTACTATCACACATCTATATTTACATTTATTTATTCAGTCAATTTTTTTAACAATATCGAGGCTCCAGCGCCACGTTTTGTCTCGAGATTTGTTATTAAAGGTTTTAATTTAGACAGTAACGTATCTCTAACATTCTCAGTTTCATTTTCTATAAGAAGAATCAATAAGAAACAAGCTCTATTAAATTCCATCCACTTTTCCAGCACTTGTGGCATCAGGTGTAATATTAATATTTCTCCAAATGTAGATTCGTTTTTTTTCAGCAACTCTTTGTCATACTGAATAAGTTTCTTCAACATTGTGTGTAATCCAGGATGTTCAATTACATTATACTCGGTATCATTATCTTTGACTTTTGAATCTATACTGCTAACAAACTTAGCAATCGATTCGAACGCAGAATTTAGTTTCTCTCCTGATCCCACTTTCAATATCGCTAGAGTAGTCATAGCTATGCTGCTGTTGGATAACCACGTTGCTGCATCCGCGATTATAGCGTCGAAAAGCGGATCGCGGATTGCTTCGAGGAGTTCCTTTTCTCTAATATCGGCTAGTTTTTTGCTTGCGGAATTATTATCACCTTGGCGTAAATATTCCACTACGTCTGGCGAAAAGTAAAGAGATTTCCTCCTGGCCACGAGATATAATATAACGCGTTTCCCATACTCATTCAGCGCAATATTAACTAGATCCTCTTGTAGCTCAGACAATATTATCTTTTGCATAAGAACGGTGTCGTCTACGGAGTCAAAGAGCGCCAATAACGTCATGTGACCGTACTTAGACATACAAATCGCCTTTACGTTTCCCTTGAGGGCCTTCAGAATAATTTTTCTATCTTTGCTATTACCATGCCATATACACTGTGCAGCGACTTTCGTACCCATTTTCGTTTGGGATAACGTTATAACATAAGATCGCAGCATAACTATTAACTCGCTTCTATCTTCCACCGAACATACGCAGAGGAATTCCCATAGAACCGTTTGCAGCAGAGTGGAATTGACTAAACCTTTGTTTAAGATTCTAATTAGATTTGCTTTTACGGCAGATAGCGTAGCTAGCTTCATATCCGTCGCGGTTTTAAATACGTCCGACAATGATTTAACATCCTTGTCTTTTTCCAGTTTATACATATCCCCATAAAATTCCTGCTTAAAATGCATCTTCTCGAGCGTTGTGCACCAAGTGCAGTACGTGAGTTCTACAAGAGAGGCCGATACACTGTGACTCATTAGTTTGACGATATTGCCATAAAATCTAGAGATAACCTTACATCTGATTTCTTGCGAGCCATATTTTAAGATAGCTTTAATGCAGTTTTTTGCATATTTAGACTGTAACATTTCCGCAATGAATGGCTCTATCTCCTGAAATATAGCTTGTCGAACGTGTGTCTCGCAGTATTTGATTATACACTGAATTACTCTGGACATATCGTGCGTAAATATCACTTTGTTGTAATGGTTTTCCAGCATGTCGTGCAACGTTTGAGTCAACTTTACACGATCGACATGCTTGCAATTGGATCTACGTAACTTTTCGCTGATCTGCTTAGCCTGAATGATTTTGTCATACACTGCATCGTTATTCAATCTTTTAGCTTTACGTTTCTGTCTGAGCTCTTTCTTTTCCTTTTTCAATTGAAGCCAATCAGTTTTCTTAGCGATTACTTCATTTTTCTTCAATTTCAGATTATCATTCTTTGAATTATTCCCATCTTCAGATTTCTGTCCAAGCTTTTTTCTTTCCTTTTTCAGTTGGATTAAATTTATCTTCTCAATCGTATCATTATTCTTCATCACTTTCGCATTCTTTCCTTTTGAATTCTTTGTTAAAGATGACTTTATGTTTTTACCTGGAAAATATTTTTTTTATTTTTACGTGCGACTATTTCCAAACTGCAGTTTTCTTTTTCATTCTTACCTGTAGATTTGTTATCCAGGGATTTCTCGAATCTCACTTTCTTTCTCTTTTTATTATTCTCTGCGTCCACATTATCCTCTGCTTTTAGGTCATCGGTATCCAAACTCTTTACAGATCGTTTCATTTTTGAAACAAATCTACAAGAGATAAACAACGTTAGATACAAGGTAGAAAAATTTTCAAACTGTACGTATCATTTCTTTCACACTCGTTAAAAAAACAAAAAAAATGAAGGAATTAATTTTTATTTTTGCCTCCAAGATAAAAACATAACCTTACCGTAATTTCAATCTAATCTCGATGCAAAGAGCCTTCCAGTCTTAAGCTTATGAAAAATACTCTTACTGCTATTCGAAAGTATCTGCAAAAACTACGAACGCTTAAATAATAATCGAAGAGGGAAGTTCAGGCTTCGTAATCTCACGCGAACGCGTCGAAACCGAGTCTATCCAATTGACCACATGGTTCACTTCATCACTTCGCATCCCACGCGCGACTCGCATCTCGATGATCGATCCGGCGACTCGTATCTCGATGATCGATCCGGCAACTCGTGCTTGACGATCGAACTATCGTTTCGATACTTCGAGAATCGTTCTTCGATAAATCACGTTATCGCGACCAGTCACGAAATGCCCCCGTGACGTATTCGAGTCGCTTCGTGTTTTTCGCGCGACCGTCGTTACCCGAGAACGAGTTTCGCGCGCGAAAAATTGCTCCCGTGCCGCACGTCGGTGCGACCATCCGCGGCGCGACTCTGATCACGCGAGGACGGCGAACCATTTTTTTCGCACGCCCGAAACCGGATCGTGGAAAACCCTCCTCGCAGATCTCACGCCAATTACCCGTTTGAAGTACGCCGAGAGTGCAACTTACGCACGAGCATCGTCGTCAAGTATGTACAATCGTCGTGTCGCAATCAATGTTACATCTTGCAATTTGTTTGAATGTGCATATCAAGTAAGACCTTAAGATATCCCAATGGGAAATAAAACAATACCCCATTCTTACTCCTTTTAAATCTCCGAAACGTCAGAGACAATTGACGTCATGACCGCGCGACAGATGCGAAATAATCGATGCGACCGAAGATACGGCAAGTTAATGCTTATCCTATTTCCGCGGCTTCCGCGATATCGCGGCTGTTGTCCGCAACGGTCTCTAGCTCCGCCCCTGATCGGGCGACGAAGGGAGGAACGCGCGCGCGGGAAGCCGTGTCAGATTCCCGAGACGTCCGCCCCGAGCAGGCGGTAGCAGACCGAAGCGGATCTGTCGTGCCGCGCCTTGGTGTGTATTTTTAACCCCGGATCCGATTCGCGAGTTTACTCCGTGCGAAACGACCGCGAGTAGCGCATACCGCGGTGGTCGCGAGCGTGCCGATTCGTAGCGCAGCTACGAGGAGAATCGGCGCGATCGATCACGTAACGAGGGAAAAAAGGAGAGAAAAAGAGGCTGGAGGAGGGAGAGAGACGGAGCGACGCGCAACAGGTGAGAAAACGTGGCGACGGCCGTATCAGCTGATCGCGACACGCCGGCCGGCGTAGCGAGGGAGCGGCTCGTCCGACCTATGTTTATCCATTCCCCGACATTCGGAAAATTATGTTGCACTATTGTACCGTTGCCAATAAGAATCGCGGACGCGATCGTCGTCAATGCGTGCCTGTTCGTAGGCCGCCCGCCGAGAGGCGACGCGCCGCGGGTCGCGCGCGCTACAGTTTCTCCCTGTCACATGGACGCGTTCCGCGGATGTTTCTCGTGAGCGGCCGCGAGATAGATCCAAACATAAGCCTCGAAATTCGATCGCTCGCGTTACTCCACCGCGCCAAAGACTATGTCGTACACAGAGTTATTTGCACATAAAAATGTTCCGTAAATATCTTGACCGATATAATACTCAAATACGTTGCATTTTTTTATGCAAAAAGTTATATATACTTATGTAAAAGTTATATATACTTATAACTTCTATTCTTCTATTCTTAAATATGAAATAAATTAACTATAAGACGCAACTTTTTTTCCTTCAGATTTTTTCTCGTAAGTCGCAAGTTTTCAAGATAAGAGTTATTATAAAAATACCGTACATTTGCACAAAAAATTGAATAACTGCGAAAAAAATAGTAGACTAAGTTTTATTAAGCGAAATTAAAACTGAAACTATAACCTTTCAAATATTTTTTACAATTTTCATCTGTGATCAATTTTACAAAAACGAGTTGTTTTAAATGATAAAGAAAAAACATAAAAACACTACGTTAATTAATTTAACGCAGTTCAATGACAAACTAACATATCTACATGATCTTAACGCGACTAGAAAGCTGAGAATCTCTTTTTTAATTTGGAATTTTGTTCGTTTCTATACGATAAATGGATGCTGAGCTATTGATATTTGAAATTAGCGAATGTTTTCGACAGGTGATCTGATACTTTTGAGCGATAGTGTAAATTATATTTACACTATGTATACAATTATTTGCTAGAATAAAATTTAAAATACTTTATAAACTATCGATTTTTCGATAATTTTACTCTAATATTTTTGCACATAAGCAGAATAAGGGAATTATGTAAAATTATTATGTAAATGTAATGTAAAAAATGTTTTATAAAAAAATTATACAATTCCATTTAAAAATGGCAATGCTTTCCATGTAACTCTAAAAAAATTAATTTTTTCGAAAATTGATTTTACGATTTATTTGCCTGTCTTCACATAATTTTATATTTCATATAATTTTTGTTCGAATCATTTTTTTTAATGCTTTTTTTCAAAATATTCGGGTGTCTCAATTTAAATGACTTTGTTCACTGAATATTGATTCGATGCGTTAATAAAATATACATAATAATCTATCATACTGACGAGTGTGTCGTTTTGTGTATATATTAGTAATGAAAAATGCATGAATTGAGATTTACTCGTCGTGTAATAAACGAGAACCGAAGTTACGATGACGAAATGGCATACGTGTGACGATTGTTTACTTTGATACAAACTTGCGCCAGACTATGCGCGATTCGTGATCGGAGACAGTTCAAAATTCGCAATTTTTTATTCATATTTGCAAATGAACATATTCGTCAAATTTGCACGTGTCGTATTTAATATTCGTGTCAATTCGCTAGCGGAGCGATTTTTTCGAAGAGCGCGAATCATCACGTCTGGCGCAAGTTTAAAGCGGATAGCGGATGGTTCGATGATGCGTTTACACATGGCGAACATTCTCCGACGTTATACGACCGTCGTGGATGAAGTAATGCACGTTGGCATCACAATGTTGATGCAACCGCGTGACGATTATTTCGTATTTCATAAAAAAAAACAATTTTACAAACTTTTACAAGAGATATTTACATTAGATATTTTTCCACTCGAACGCAACACAAATAAAGATTTGACATCAGCGAAAATGACTGACAAAAATGATATTTTTCTCATAATTGTGATCCAAGCGAGAACAATCCTCGCACTAATTTGTAATCGTCGAAATCGCCGAAAATCGTTGTGAAAATCGTCGGACGATGCTCTCTTTTTATTTCGTGCGACATCGCCCAACTGCTGATGTAGTGTCAATCCCGATTTTGCGATAACAAGTCCTTTTCTTCTCTTCCAAACTCATTTTACAATCTCATTCGGCGAGAGTCGTTCTCCACGCTCGAGCGCTCACGGAATCGCGGTGGTCTTTGCACGCGGATCACGTCGCGGACGCGCGATTCGACTTGATTCGCGTACGTGAAATAGTTACAAAAACTCGGAAAGAGCGGAGAATCCTTGAAGCCAGAAATTATGAAGGATGCAACGCGCTCTTCCTGCGCAATGTACGTATCTACGTACGCTCATGCAAGCGCCGAAGTGTTGTCTTCCTTCTCGTTGAATCGTCCTTGTTGCGAGCTCGTCATTAAGCTCCTTCGTCGAAGACAACGCCGCTCGTGAATAAATTTTTTCGATATTGCTTCTATATCTTCTGTATCGCATTGCTTCCATATTCTATACATTTGTCACAACATATGTTTTGGAAATAATAAACAAAAATAATATGATGGCAAACGCAACTTGCGATTTTGATAATCGGTTACGTGATGGAAGCCATTGCCGATATCTTACAAATCGTTTCAGGATTTACGACTTTAACTTTAACTTTTTGTAGCGGATTTCTTATGCGATCCGCAATTGACTTTTGTGCCGATTGCGAATTGCGAAATTGGAATTTCGCAGCATCGATAATTCTCGACTCTACAAAGCGATTGAATGTGCGAGAGATATTCATAAGATAATCTTCTTTGAATGCGATGGAATGTCATCATCGTCTACTTCAATGGCTAATTTAAATTAAAAAGCTAAGTTTATTTTAATTAAAAATTTTTCAAAGGATTTTTCTACTCTTGAGATTGCATTAGCAATATTTTTGTCGAATACATAAATATACATATAAACAAATAATGCGCATTTTTAAAAAAAAAGATAATTTTTGAAATACTAAAATTAGCAAATTTTATTTTTTTTTGTTTATTTTTATGGTTTTATTGTTATTGAATTTTATTGCTTTTCTTTTCGCTATGTCAATTGATTCTTTAACTGCGCGTTATTTATTGTGCGCGCTATTGTGGCAAATTGGAAATTGCACATTTTGGAAGTTGATAATGATATAATTTTATTCGTTAGTTTATTCACATAGATTTATTTAATAAAGAGACAGTACAATACGCAATATGTAACATTTCTTTTGTTTTCTTTTTACATAGGGATCTCATTATTGCGTATTTGATATCTATCATCCACATGGTTAGTAATTAACCCTTATCCCCCTTCATCCCTGTAACATAAACCCCACTGGAGGTCCACTGGACTCCAGCTTCTTTTAAAAGCTTCTAGAAATTACTCTATTCTCTATTTTTTCGTCTTGAAAAAAATTATAGATACTCTTCAAAGTATGCTGAATCAATAGTCTTATTTTTCATAGCCGAATTTTTTATTACAATATGTAAAAAAAGAATCGTGAATTAAGAGATTTTTTTTTACTTAAAAGCGCTCAAATTTTCTGGAGTCTCATAGACTTCAGGTGGGTTAAGGGTTAAATAGCAGTTAGCTATTAATAGCAGTTAAGCAAAATCAAGTCAAAACAAAATAAGATTTCAAAGTATAATATTTTTTATAGATCATAGATTTATGATAATAGGTACGTTTGATTATGAATTTAAATCTCATTTTATTTTATAATGACGTTTGCAATCTAAGTATAATTATGTTTATTTAAATATGATGGGGATTAACAATTAGAATTCTAAGAATTTTAAAAATAGGTTGTTGTTAGAATGTTAGAACTTTTTGCTGCATTGCTCATTACTTCGCATTATGCTCGTTACTCCGACATTCTAACTCTACCAGCTTGAGCATTCTACATAGTTCTTTTGATGGTCCAAACAAAATAGTTTTCAGATCTATATCTATAACTAAATTTTTGAATACTTCAGCAAAACCTTATACCGTTAATTATATATTGTGTTATTCGAATTTTGTAGGAATATAAATATCTATTAGGAAAATATTTAAGAAAATAAATATCTATATCTAAAAAATATACAACAGTATGATTTGTCGGCAAAAAATTTTAATTGATTATCTATCAGAATCTATTAGAAAAAAATCTATATATATAAATAGAAAAATATAACGAACATATTCGTATAATAATTCGTATAATGTCCTTCGAACATTAGGAAGATTTACTATGAGTAAAAAATGCTACACGCGTAATTAACGTATTATATATTGTATTCTAATTTCTAATTAAAATTAATTCTCTTCCAGTTTTGTATTGTTATAGAGAGAAAGATAACAAGAAATATAAGGTAAATTTGATAAATAGGTTTAAGATTGGCTGAATTTTGTAAATTATCAGGGAAATTGAAATTGTGCGCGTATGAAAGTGATATGAAGAAAGATACGGTTCGTTGCCTAATTTCAGCGCGGTTGGCAATTTCAATAGTTACGCGAATTAGAGTTCGAAAATTGTTCGAGTAATCACTGGACGTGAAGATCGTGCCATTAACGATGATATTTTTTTATTGTCGTTGCGATATCCATGTAACAAGGAACATGATAAAAAAAAGAAAATAAATAATGGCGTATAAAGCACAGCAACATAACATTATATGATGAGATTATACGATAAGATTATTTATAAAAAAATATAACAACCATATCGCTAATTTTTTTTATCACATTTCTCGTTACACAGTGTAATCGCGCAAAAACTTTTTTTTTTTGATGCTATCAAGTACGTGAAAAACTCACGTTCCTGTCGGTTAGTCCTTGATAATTTATTTGGAATTTTCATCACAGTTATTTGATCTGTACTTTCATGATCTTTAAATTGCATTTTGATAAGACTCGAAATCCGTTTCATAATATAAATGCTTCAAGATTCACGCGTGAAGTTTGTCAATTTAGTATTATTCATAATTGATACTTTTCTCTCTCTCTCTCTCTCTCTCTGCGTGTGTGTGTGTGTGTTTTTGTGCGTGAGAGAAATAAAAAAACAAAAAAAATTTACGATGATTTTTTACGATGCACGTTTTACGACTGTTTTATCGAGTAATAAAAGTAAAAAAAAACTCATTTCGCTTCTTCTTTTATTTCTTAAAAACTTCTTACTTTTCTTTAATGGTTTAATAACCAAGCTATTTTGTCGGAATAACGAAAATTTTTACGTTAAAATTTGACTATGCGCACACACTTTAAAGTTTGATTTCAGAGTTTCTATTTCAGAGAAAATCATTCTGTATATTTTATTTTATCTTATTGATATTTATAAAATATATAAATAGCAATACTTTACGATAAGATCATTTATAAAAAATAAAACCACCATGAATTGGAAATTATAAGATTTACATAAAAATATTATTAGGTATCAAGATTCATTTTGACTTAAAAAAGGCTTTTTTGCTTATTAAATTGTATTAAAACAACTGTATGCTTAATTTTTTCTCGCATTTTTTGTCACATGATATAATCCAACTATAATCGTGCTGAATTTCAGTCTGACCGTAAGCGTGCTTTTTATTAATGTTATCATTGGGAACGTGAAGAACTCACGTTTCTGTCGGATAACCTGAAATTTTCATCGCAGTCATTTGAAGTTGATTACGATCTTTACGTTGATAATCGAAATCCGAATCGAAGTTTCATAACATACAGCTTCCTGGTACGCAAGATTCATGCGCACGGACAATTCGTCGATTCGTTCATTTCTTAGAGGTACATTTCGGACAACAATCGCAACATTTTTCTCTATGAGTGACAAACCATTAAAAAGATTGAAATAATGTTGTTTTACAATGCTGATGTTTACGATTGTTTACGATGTTTATGATTGTTATAACACAACTGGACAAGTGTTTCATTAATTAATTGATAAAAATAGAAAAACTTTACATATTTCGCGGCTTTCTCTTTTACTTCTTAAAAACTTCTTTATAGCAAGCCTATTTAAAATGACTTACAATTAGTATCATGCTGTTTTGTCGGAATAATATTTATACGCTATTAAAATTTGGTCACGTGCGCACACTTCAAAGTTTAATTTCTATTTCGAAGAGAATTCTGTGTATTAATATATCTTGTTGGATATTTATATCTATCTGTCTCATTTTCTTTTCTAAAAAAACGTCAATTTCTTTAGAAAATTTTTTCAATGTCATAGCGAACGATCGTAATCGCACGAAAATGACTCGCTTAGAGCGGCAAGATGTACCTTGATAATCGCCGATTCTCATCTACAATCCGCTTCCGACGAATCGCTCGGCGCGAAAAACTCTCAATTAACACTAGCTATCTCGACAGACGTAGAACGATACTTTGTACAGCACGTTCGCGAAATTGTGCAACGGACGTGATCGCGCTGTATTCTTTAAGCTTCGTCAATTGCTCGTACGGGCTCCTCGATATTACTAGGCCAAGGCCGTAAACATGTGCGAAACGATGCGCAATGCCAATCTACATCTCGTGTTTTGCGGTAGGATCGTCGACCCTATTTGCTACCTGCCTTTCCCACAGACCTCCGCTGTTTGTTAGAGAGATTTTGCACTTTCGTAACACCTACCGAAGGAAAGTCCGCCTGCACGTGTTAGCTCCAAGTAAAAGAGACTCTTGCACCTTGAGAATGCAAGGTAAAGCTAGGACAGTTGGTTGGAAGAGAAGAGAACCGGTATACATTTGCGGTTGGATGTTGAGGAAGAAAGATGCTAGAGTCACGTGGGGTAGAAACAGAGAAATCATTGTGAGCCGAAGCGACCGAGAACGTCGCGCTTGTTTGTATTGAATTTTTTTCGTCATAATGTTTTATTGATTATGCTCTTAATTGAACTTTTTACAATTATCTTACTTAACAATGATACACTGATTTATTTAATGATATAATTGACGACATATATTATATATTTATATATTTATATATTATAAAATAATTAAATATCTTGATTTCTGTCCTAATCATAATTTTCATGAGGAAAACAAGGGATGTGGCATTTCACGTGAGCTATATACTTCGTTAGGAAGTAATAATAGCTAAAAAAATACGTGTAAATTAGATAACAATAATTAAATAACAATAATTTCTGATAAAAAAAATTAACTAAAATTAATATATAATTCTACAAAATAAAATATTTATTTTTAAGGAATTTCTCTCTCTCTCTTTCTAGGAACTTTGAAACTCAATCATAAACTGAAATTAGAATAATATGTACACAATTTAAATAAATATTTTTTGCAATAAAATTTTTTGCAGTTTTTTAATAAGATGCTAATAGCATCATAGTATTCGAAATTAAATTTAATTTTGTTTGCAATTGAATTATTTAAAACTCTTTTTTTTCATAAAACCATATATTCTTTTTTTTTCCTCTCCTATTTTAGAAGGTTATTTAAAAAAATTATTCGGTCAAAAAATTTGAAAAAATTTAGAAATGCTAAATATTAATCATAAACTTATTCTCAAAATTTAATCAAATTTTTATATTAAGTGAAAAGATAAGAAGGAGAATCTCCTTAATGTAAAATTTTGTTAGCAGAGTGGATTTCTACAATACTTTTTTTTTTGACTGTTTTTTTGTACTATTTTTTCGTACACATACATCACTCGATTTTTATTATAAATGATGATTGAATGATGAAAGCTTGATTGAAAAAAATGTCCTTTGCATATTAAATGTAAATATTTTATACTTAATTCTGTAGTTCAAATGTTATTTTAGGTATGATAAATACTTGATCTTCGGCGAGTAAGATGATCTTGTCATTTTTAGTTATAGAGATAAAACTTAAGGCTATATTTTTTTGGTACTCTATTCTCTTGTACTTTGAAACACAAACACTGTGCTGTGTATTTGTTCTTTTTGCTCGTATTCGTGACATATTCATACAGATTTATCGTATTTACATACGAATATTAAAGAAACATTATTTTTTAACCCTTTAAGTGCTATGGACGATTATATGCATTCGGCGAAAGTTATCGGGGTGGACTATGGACGCATATATGCGTCAATCTATTCAATCTTATACGTACTGCAGTCATAATTATCATGAGATGAATACATGTGCGTTTCTTAACAACAACATATCACTTTAAAAAAAAATCAATAAGAATTATAAATATATTTTATTAAGGTATTAAATGATCAGCCATAAAAAAGCAACTTTTATGCAAAAAATGCTGTTAATTTTATTTTAAATTTATTTTAAATGAATATTTTGTTGTTTAAAATATAAGTTTAAAATTTTCCATATTTATTAAATTTAAATATAGATTCATTAATATATTTTTTAAGTTAAGATATGTTTTAAATTTTAATGTTTCTAATAAAATAATTTATGTTCGAAAATAATTTTCTCGCATTATTTAAGTTGGCGTAACTGAAAAATTACAATTTAGTTGCGCCTTATATAAGGCCAATCAACAAAGTTCACTCTAGCAAAAAAATATTTCGTCCCCGATCGCAACCGCTAGCCACGCGTCGTTCACATGGAACGCTTCGGCTGGAAGATTCAGCACTCAAAGGGTTAAATTAATTCAAATAATCTGGAAACGATAATTAAAAAGACGATTAAAAAATTAAAATGATTAATAAAATTTATAAAAACAATCGATAATACCAATCTTATCCATCATGTTAGATCACTGTTTGATTAAATAACTTAAATTATGATTACATAAGATTACATAAGAATATATGAAACTTTTTTGTTAATATTTAGTTGTTTATTTAGTAAATCTAGATAGCGATTTGTTTGTGCAAGCAGCAACATTTTTTAATGCTTTTTTATATCAATATTTTAACATATTGATAAATTTTAATAATTTTTTTCATGTGTCATTGACGGTATATTTTATTCATTTTTTTTAAACTGAGTTACAAAATTGTTGTTATTCGACTATTTAGTACAAAAAAAAGAATGAAATGAATTAGTCAATCTAATATTGACATCTATTAATATTGTTATATCTCTTTATTTTCCAATAAGATCGCATTTGCATATTAATAGCATGAGAATGAAAAAATATTTCTTTGTTATCTATACGAAAAGAAAGCGTCTTACATAATTATTTTGACAATTCAACATAATTATTTTCAGATCTGTATCTGACCTAATTTTTATGTACTTCCCTATTCCGTGTAGCGTAATAATTCCCAATTAAAATTAAAAATATATGAAGATATTCTCTCTGAAAATACTTAAATTTCACTGATTTCGGTGCTATTCTCTGCACTGATTAATATAGTACTATATTAATCAGTGAAATATGCATTCTTTCAGTGATAATACACTGATTCTGATTAGTGAAAGTACTTCTCTCTTAATCAAAATCGCTGAGGAACAGTGAATACTCACTAATAATCACAGTTATAAGTATAGCACTGCAAATCGATGAATAATACACTGATTCCTATTTAGAGAGTACCTTTCATGTGTATCAATAATTTATATTGCGCCGATTTTACATACAATGCGAATGATGCGAATGGAGTTCAAACGAAATTTCCACGCAAACTTCGCAAGTTCAAGTAAAGTTCTCCGTTTTAAATAGTGCAAAAAAAAAAATTCCACATTGTTTTTTGTATTATGTAAGATTTATACCGCAAGTTGCCATTGGTTAACTAGCAACATTAATTCAAATTGCTGAATTAATTAGTGATTCTGATAAATATGACATTTTGACCTATTAATTTTTGCAAGACACGATGATAAACTAAAAATTGATTGACGTATTGACTATGATTATAATGTATTATTGGCTATTTCTTTTTCTTTAAATCACAGTGACTTTCGCGATTTGTGAATCTCTTACTACTAATCATGCATATTTGTCTATCATGTGCTATTATTCTATCGAGAAATTAATTTTATTTGGGATCTCTATTCGATTAAATTTAATATATTTTTACATAAATGCTACTACTGTTTTACAAAATTAACATCTAAATTAATATCTAGATTAATATCTTATTTTTTTGTAAATACTGTTGTACATCAAAAAATAAAATGATTTCCTTTTAGATTAATTCTTTTCTAATTTTATTCTTTATTCCTTATTTGTTATTATTTTATTATAACCTATCATAATTATTAATCTTTTTGTGCAAATTTACTTACGTAAATTAAAACAACGTTAATTATAGTTATGAAATAATGCAGAAGAAAACTATTCGCCTTTTGGATAGCATTCTTTCTAAAACAATCAATAATTCTAGTTTCGAGCTAACAATAAATAATTATTGTAATGTGAAAACGATAGATTCGCATGATGACCCGTTAGTCATTTCATTTATGCTTAAATGATTTCCTATATTACATATACAATTCATAATTCGACAGATTCTACGTTATCGCTTTTTCGTAAAAAGTAAAAAGTTATTTACTGCACAATTTATAGTTTTTATATGTACAATTGCATATAAAAGTTGTTTACTGCACAATTTATAGTTTTTTATATGCACAATTGCGACAGAAAAATCATATTGCAACGTAGAATTATATATGATAAAGATATATTATGAGAAAATATACATTATATATGAAGAATTTCTCCATATATGAAGCATTAAGAAATAAAATAGAGTTCTCGAACATGCATTTTTCGCGAATGTTCCCTTTATCTGCATGCAAATAATTTTGCAAGATCAGTGCTATGGCAATAGCAGCCGCTCAGTTCTAGTTAATGACGGTCTAACGGTAGACGTCAAATCGATTAACGCATCCATTGTTTATGCGTTACGTAAAAACGTCATGCAACATTGATCGCTTCCTGAATATAATTGCACGACCGTCGTTACTTTGACACTATTATTTTTCTCAGATCGCAGAAGCCGCTTACAAAATTAAAGTTAAGAAAGCGAAGTGTTGCGCTAAATACTGTCGGTGTAATATTCCGGTGCGTCGAAAGAACATGAGCGCGGAACGTGACAATATCTATTTCGGATTTAGATTTTTTTTTATCAAGATTTATTTGTATAATAAAATATAATATAATATAATTTTGACATCAAACATCGACATAATTTTCGAAATCAAGCCAATCAGAAGAAAGAAAACCAATCTCAAGTTTAATAATTTTGCTTTGATTGGTCAAATGCCAATTTAATCTCTATTTTAATCTTTAGTCTGATACGGGCTTAACTCGAATCGGAGATCTCTTCCACACGATTGAGATCTTTCGACTCGTGATCTTTGACACATTTGACACGAACAGAAGAAAACATCGAGAACATAGATTCGTCAAGGTTATCGTAAATTAATTGCCTCCGATTTTCATTTATTTCACAATTGAGAGACGACTTTCATGAGAGCCAAGGACCTCTCTTGCCGAAGGCAATGAACTAAAGAATAAATCAGTAGTCGATGTCTTGTCGGAGTTCCTTATTCTGTGTCATTGGAACGTATGGTCTTCGGCTGGAATATCCGGTCTTTCCTTGGGAAATCCAAACTTAAAATAGCATGTCTGCGCCAAGCAACTTTAGAAATAAACTACTTATGGCCGTGTTCTCTTACGTATTGTGCGTGCATATATATTGCACGAACATGATGAGATGCATAGATATTCAAGATTAATTTTTTATAGAGCTGACAGAATCAATTTAATCTACCTTTGAATTCTTTTTTTAATGATAATGTTAATTTGTTTGCCAAGTTATTACAAGTTATTAAGTTATTAATGTGTCTGATATATCTTGATTTTACTGTCCATATTTTAATTATGTAGCATCAACGTTTAGACAAGAATGACATCATTTGTTAAAGAATTGAGCACAATTAATATACACAATTAATAAATAAAGATACCTGATTTGGCAATCGAGTTTTTCATAAGATTTTTTAAACATATAGAACACAAAGAGAAAAAGTGCCTTTATTCGGTCGAAGCGGATCTTGATGTTTTATAATATTTTTATATAAATTTTAGATTTTTTTAGTTCTATAAACTGTGCGCCAATATAGTTGTCGCAACTTGAAACGCAATTCTAAATTGCTAGAATATCAATAAATTAAATTTATCAGTTTTATATGATGTTAATAAGCATCTTAACCTTTAAGATTTCTTTAAATTTACAGTTTATGTTAATCATCTTCGAGTTAAGATTTTTGTACGTTTATACACGCGTTTATTCTGTTTTGGAATAATAATTCTCCAGAATTATTTAATTGAACTGCATTTGTGCATAAATTTGCACATTTTTAGATCTTCCATCTTTGCATTTTTTATTAGAAAAAAATAAAAAGAAATATGTCAGATGAATGTAGGGATTGTAGAGGATGAAGAGCATTATTGTCTCAGATAAAAAACAAAAAAAACTCAGAAGATAAATGTTCCATCAATAATAATTATCTTAATCTTAGTCCGCAAAACTTGAAATAAATACGGCTATATTTCACGAAATTTTTATAAAAAGGTTTCTTTGATAAATGTTTCTCTGTCAAACAGTGGTTTTTCGCATTTTTTAGTCAAAAAATAGCGATGTATAAAGATTGATATAAAGAGATAAATTCACATCTGCGAAAAAGAAATATTTTTAAAGCCAATTCACTTAACTTCTAAATAATTAATACATTATACAACTAATTTTGATTAATATATCACGAGCGGCTTGTGTTTTTTTAATAATTATATGGGCCAATAAAAAGAAACCAGACTCTATTCTCTTCCAATCTCTATTCTTTTTTGCATGTATGTAAAAAAAAAATTAGTCTTAAATTAAGACATTGATACATATAAGCAAGAATATTATGTCATTGCAAAAGATATTATCGACGTTTTGTAATTTTTTTATTACAATAAAAAAAATCAATACAATATAAATTAATCGAAGTATCTTCCATTGTTTTCCATGACTTTTTCCCATCTTTTTGCAATTCGTCCTCTTCCAGCTGCGGAGCATTCGAAGCATTCTTTGACACTGATATCGAAATCATTTTTCTTTTCGTTTAAATTAATTCGCACACGTTCTAATAGCTATAACATTTTCACCATACGTCTCACAAATAATTCTGTGCATCAGCAGCGTTTTTCTTTTGATGAAAACAAGACAAAAGACAATGGACGAATATACATTTTATATCTGGTTGTACTTTGAATCGTACTAAATGTAAAATTATGTTGACATTTATGCATAAATGTTAATACAGAGACGCCAACTTACAAAAATCATAAACGTTTCTGTTTGTAAAATCATCCTAATGCATGTGTATAGATCTATTCGCGTCGGTAAGAACTTTTGCATTGATCTAATATGATCTTCTTAGAAAATTTTAGTCTTGATTTGGTTCAATTTGTATTAATGTAAGTATTATTTTTGATACAAGTCAAGGCTAAAATTTTCTTGAGAAGATTATAATATTCTTGCTTATGAAAATATCTTGATTTGAGATTCTTTTCTGTGTTTGTAGCGATCCCATCATTTCCGTCATACCTCAGATGATCTCTGGAAATTATTGTTTCGAATCATGCTAAATCATCTTTTGCGATTCAGTCGTCCTTGACTGTATCGAAATGCCAAATTAAAAATTTTTATTCTGAGAATTTTATTTTGACAAACAAAAAGAAGTCGCAATTAAGCTTGTAAAATCTACAAACTTACATTACAATTTTTTGTATTCCGCGAACCGTGGCATTATATCGGCATTTTCCTCTTTTAGAATTCACTTGATAAATAAGATTGACGTAATTGTATTTGCCTTGAATATTTGAATATTTGACATGACGGGACGAAAGATCACGAAAAGCGCACGTTAAATATCCAGACTGTTTGCATTTTTGCAAAACGTGTCTGATATGGCATGATACAATCCTCCCCCGGGAACTTATCTATGGAGTGGTGGTTTGTCGCGTTAAGATGCATACGGAGCTGGTGCTGGCGAACGAACGTGGAAAAGAAAAAAAGTTTTTTCTTTTTGATGTACAAAGAAACGGGACATGAATTTGGACTCGTTCGTGTTCGCGACATCATTCGCGCATCACGGTCGTTTGCACTCCTTGCCTGATCCGACTCCGCCTTTTAGACATCACCGTCGGGTCGTCGCGCTGACGTCAGGAGCCGTATGCAGGTAAATCACAATCTCGACGTCGCGCACGGTCTACGACGACGAGAGTCCGGAGGACGCGAGTGGGAAGGAGAAAAAAGGAGAGAGAGAGAGAGAGAGAGAGAGAGAGAGAGAGAGAGAGAGAGAGAGAGAGATCAAGGGGGAGGCGGTAGAAGAGACCAATATGGCGAATCGGTTAAAAGCAATGCACCGGCGTTACATCCGTCAGTCCGCGAGTTGGCACGACGGTGATGCGCTCGACGCTTCGATATCGACACGGTCGATAACGCTCCTCTCTTTTCTATTCTTTTCCTCCCTTTCTTTTTTTTTCCAATTCCTTTTATTTTGATCGTTATCTCCCGAAATCAAAAGAACAAATCTCGCGTTCGCGGAGAATTAACGCAGATCTTCTGCGATTTTTCGCGCGAAATCATCGTCGATATCATCGTGTCGATCCCTTGAGTCTTCTAGTAAAACAAGAGTTGAGAGAACGATCAAAAACGATCGATCTGAGATAGAAGAAGAGGGGAAAAAGAGGAAAGAAAGGAAGAAAATCACTTTCGCTTTTGTCGGAGTGTCACAATTATAGTGTGTGTTAACGATTTTTGGACGTTGATCAGTTGGGACACAATCGGCGCGCGATTTTTCGATAATTAGTAAGTATAGTGAGATTTTCTCCTTCAAGACGGATAATGTTGATCCCTCGGTATTGATTCAGTTTCATCAACAATATTAACGATTAATAGTTTAAAAAACATAATTGATATGATTAGGTATATATAAAATTGTGTAATATGATTATATCATTATATTATTACATTGATAACAAGAAATGTTAGTGTTAAATAATTGATGTTCGAAAGCTATATTAACACTATATAATGCAATGGATAAACAATTTACAAAGCTGGTCGTGTATAATTTTTATGTTACGTCTATGTTATATAATTTTATAGTACATATAAACGTAATAAATCCTTATTTGTCGAGCAATCTGCATGTTTATCAAATAAAAACATTTTTACAGTCTTTGTCTAATTAGTAATATACACGGAAAGAACGATTTTGCTGAAGTATCTAAAAATTAGCTAGATATCCGAAAATAAATTTGGACTCAAAATAATCACGTAGGACGCTCAAGCACGATGAATAATGCTGCAAAGAGTTTTGATCATCTTGATTATTCTATATAATTGTTTTGACAATTGGTCTGACAAAATTATTTCCAAACCTGTATCTAGCTGAACTTTTAGATACTCTCGCAAAACCGTTCTTTCCGTGTAGAAAAGAAAATTGCATGGGCTTTTCCATGAATAAATTATCTTCGTTGTTGATGAAACCGGGCATCAAGGGTCAGTGCAATATCGGTGTGTTCAATTTTTGATGATATAGATACCGAGAAAATACTATTCGTCGATGACATAAATCGAGATATAAATCCGCAATTGTATCCGATCTGTTTTCCACGTTATTGGCGGCCAATAAAAAAAAATTCTATAGAATCGGATTTCAATGCCTCGCGAGGTCGTAAATTGAATTGAAATATCATCGAGGTAGTTTCGAGCGATGGCTGTCCAACGCGTGATTGAACGTTTTAATTATTTCCGATCGGCCATCGATCAATCGCTCGGCCATCGATCGAGAACGCATACAAAATATATTTTCCTTCCTTCCTTCTTTCCTTCCTTTCTTCTCACGCCCGTTCTCTTATGAATCATCGCGAGCGCGCGATTTAAGTTCGATTCACGTTCCACCCGTTCGCGACAGACTCGTGGGAGCATTTAATGAACGTATTTATAGTCGTTAGGCCATCCTTATGTACCGAAGGAAGCCTTGAGTCAACGCTTCACGATGCGAGCCGCGTCGCCGCGCTCTTCTACGTTCATTTCGCTGCGCGATTAGCAAGGCGGATGATCGCTCGTACACAACAAGTCGGACAGTTCGACGCCGCGAGTGCGTCAGCGGGGATTGCACGCGATTATTACGATCATCGTCCGGCGATCTACCCGTAATCGGAAAACCGGAAAATCGATGACGCTCCTTCGGCTTTTACGCGCCTCAGCGCGAGACAAATATAGAAGTTTTTAATTTTCATACGCTCGCAAAATTTATATTCTCTCATTATTCAAATGTCCTTTCCTTTATCTCTTTGAAAAAATTTGCTTTACAACGATGACGATACATGCTTATCGCTTACTGCTTCAAATACTGGCTTACTGCTTTAATTTCTACACACACACACACACACACACACACACACACACACACACACACACACACACACACACACACACACGCGCGCGTTTTTGCTGAAATTTAGCTACAAACAGATCTGAAAATAATTTTCTTGGATTATCAAAATAGTTATGTAAGAAACTTAAGCAATGCTGCAAAAAATTTTGATATTCTAACAACGAGTTTGAACGACTTAAATAATTATTTTGATAGTTCATCAAAATTATTTTCAAATCTGTATTTAAAATTTGTATTCTCTCGTTATTCAAACGTCTTTTTGCTTATCTTTGAAAATTTTCCTTACAACGACGACGATATATGCTTATCGCTTACTGCTTTAATTACTGACTTTAATTTCTACACGCACGCGATTTTGCTGAAATATTTAGAAAATTAATTAAATGCAAAATCTGAAAATAATTTTCTTGGATCAAAATAATTATGTAAGAAACGCAAGCAATAAATTTTAATATTCTGATAATTTAAACGATCTACATAATTATTTTGATAGTTCGTCAAAATTATTTTTAAATCTGTATCTAGTTAAATTTTTAGATATTTCAGCAAAATTGTTTTTTTTCGTGCAATACTTCTACAATAATATAATAATTAAATAAATTGTGTGTTTTTTCAATTTTGACAGAAGACATTTTTTACACGAAAGAATGATTTTTTGTGTTGAAGTATATAAAAATTAGGCCAGATACACAAATTTGAAAATAATTATGTTAGAAATTACCATCAAAATAATTATGTAGAAATTAAGCGTGATAATATTTCAAAAAGTTTAGACTTGCAGCAATAAATTTGAGCGTTCACTATAATTATTTAGATGGCCCAACATAATTATTTTCAATTTTAGATCTAGTTAAATTTTTAAATATTTCAACACAGCCATTCTTTCCGTCTAATGCTCGAAGCTATGAAACTTCAGTTTCTTCTCTCTCTCTCTCTTCCTCTTTTTTCTCTGTCTTTCTGTCGCTCTCTGTGGGAAACGCACACTCTATGTGTAAAGACGTTACGTATGGTTGAATCATGTTACCGTGTTTACTAATCATAGATCATGCTTCTCTCGTTTTCGACTCTAATACTGCTCCGAAGTAGTAAGATAAATGGAGCTTCCATAATAAAATCCCGTCGCCGCTGTATATATATCGCGCATGATTTTATATTATATAACACGACGTAACGTACAATGGTGTGATTTAATTATCGCACGATACGCGAAACGTAACACGTGATGTCTCGAGTGGGATGCCACGAGACCGAGATTCCGACGTTATATCTTGCAACGTGCGCGATACAAAAAAGAAAATGTTTCCTACAAAATGATGAAACTTTTCTGCTGCGATTCTTCCTTTCTGACGAAAAGGAAATATGATCGTGAGACTCGATTATATCTCGGCATCGATTTCTTTAAAACTTAACACGAAAGAAAAATTTATTATATATCCAAAGCTTGTTTTTGCATCTCAAAATTCATTATCATTTAATTAGTACTTAAATAGAATATTATTTATAGGTAATTGACATTAAAGAATCTAGCATTTCAGAAAACATAACTTACTTCTCTAAGTAAGCTCATTTAATAATAAAAGCGATTTGTTATGATAATATACTATGAATATAATTCCATTTTTCATGTTTTTTTCTTATTTTAACAGATCTAATAGATTTTTTACTGAATAATACACAGAACTCATTAGAGAACTCATTACTCTTTGATGTGTATCACAGACTTGTTTTAATAAATAATTTATGCATTACGATACAACTATGTTGGTGTATATATTAACACTTAATCTGTAGGTTACGGAAAATTCCTTTTTTTTCGGTTTATGTATTATCTGCGAATAACAACATTCCGTTTTTAAACGTCTAATATAGTTTAGTTTTATTAAAAACTGTTATGATTTTTTGACTAAATCTTTACATATACTTTTACTTCTCCAAGTGAGTAAAAGTAAAAAAGAATTATTTAAATCCGATGGTATATTGAAAATGTTATAAATTATATTAAATTTCTTCTAAACGCGAAAGTCGCCCGCGTTATATAAAAGTGCGCACGCAATCGCTCAGCGGATTAAATGTTAAACCTCAATGTCAATATGTCGTTTACCTAGTGTCATTAATTATGATTCACTGTTCCTTGGAATACAATTAATTTTATAATGATTTTCAATTTCTATGAAATACTTATTTTCCTTTAGCATAAAATTTCGTTTAATTTACGCGCGTAGAAGTACGCTACTCGTCACGCAACATTTTGTGGACACGTAAATAAATCGATAGCGAGAAAACAAAAAAAAACAATTGCTCAATGGAATGCATATTATATACAGTCTGTAATAATATTTCTTGCGAGCGAAAGAAAAAACGTACAATTTTTTTTTAATTTCCGCGAACACGAGAGATAGTTTTTTCAAAATCTTTTGTTTATGATCGTGTATCAGCGTTATCGATAATATATGATTTCTATCTAAGTTATTCTGAGTAATTAATGTTTGTTAATGTTTATAATGCTGTTGTGCTTTAAAAAATTCGATTTATCATTGTTATCGATCGATTCTAATGCACTTTTTACGTATTTGTTTGATGTTTTGCACAGTATAATGCTCTGCGTGTGATTACATGATATTTAATCTATATGTATTAATCATATTATTGTAATACGTAATTATATATATATATATATATATATATATATATATAGAATATTTCTAATGAAAGTGAATGGATTCTTTAAAACAGGTTAAGATTAATAAATCAATAAAAATTAATTGAAATATTTGTGTAAATATATTTAAACAAGTAACATTTATATAATAACGTAATATTAATATGCAATATAAATTATGTTAATATATATATATATATATATATATATATATATATATATATATATATATATATATATATTAATATAACGTATGTTAATTACTACTATATGTATATATTGTTTAAATATTCACATAAATATTTTGATTAAAATCTTAATGGATTTTCTGTTTTGATTTTCAACGAAGAACTCGTTCACTTTCATCGAAATGATTAAACTAATTCTAATGTAATCTATCAAATATAAAAAAAAACAAATTTTTCTACGTATTTTTTTAATTCTCTAATTCATGCGTCATGCCTAAGCAATATATAATCTAACTCTCAAAGTGCGGACAACTGCAAAATTGATATCACAAAGAATTTGACTCGTTATTTATAGTAAATGATTAGAATTTTGCCGAAGACAAAAAAGGAGCACAAAATATTATTCGTAATTCGATAAAATCAATAATCGACCATGTGACTATTGATAAACTAATGATATCTAACTTTCGGAGGTTTTAATTTTAATTTTCAATTTCAGTTTACTCTTCGCCTTAAGTACCCTCCTCTTCAATTCTATCTGATGTATATTGGGAATATAATTGAGCAATGAGCCTATATGTAACTCTTAGAATTTTTCTGTCACGCGTATGAATTTAAATTTTGATCTATGAAGAAAATTTTTTCTTTTCTCTTTTAATTATACGTTTATTGAATTAGAGCATTAGAAAGCTACGCAAAGGGGCTGTTCTAGATTAATTACAAACAACTTTCAAGCCAGATACAAGTTGGACCGCGTGTCATATGTCATATTAACGTTATTTTACGATCGCGCGATAGATGCAGTATACGTTTTTGTGGAATCGTGCGTAAATCCAGCGAGCGAGAGGTAGTCGCTTGGTCGGTGTGCCGGTTACTGTATACAGTAACGCAATCGGTAAAAGCTGTTGTATAATCCACGCGCGAGAGATGCAAAAAGAACGCGTGTTATGCACTTTTTACAATCTCGAACAAGCGTGTCGCGCACGCCGGAGAACACGATCGCGCATGCCGCCGTCTTCTGAATCAATTCCCTGAGCGCGATCGATCGATTTATCAGTCGATGAGCGCGATCCATTCGCATCGATCGCGGCTCGCGAATCATCGCGCGCGGATCTATCCAGCGCGACTCGTGGCGACTGACACGCCGATTTATCTGCCTGTTACATGACACGGCCCCGGCAAATTTTCTGACAGAGATCGAAAACGAATCCTGCTTTCTCCCAAATCATTCGATGTGTCCGCGGCGTGATCTCGCGCGCAGATTTTTCCGCACCTACATTTTTCCTGCCTAGCGGAATCCGCAGTCTCATGCCTCGCCGACTCGCCGGACCGGTCATTAATGTCGATTTCATTAATAAATGAAAGTCGCGTGGCTCGCGATATATATTATTCACCTGTCAAGGCCGGAACGTCCATTCTCTCGTGTCGCATTCGCGTGTTTGCGCACTCGCGGATCGACGGCCGTGTTACCTGATCGCGCTCTCATTATGCGCGAAGCTACTCGTGTTTTCGGACGTTTGTCTTTTAATCTGATCCGTATCGTGCGCGTCTACACGGAAAAATCGTTACGTCCGAAAGTGAAAATGTTGTAATTTCGAGATAAGCGAATTTCGATAGGTAACGACTACTGCGGCAAGAAATTTCGTTAAGGCCGAGTCGCTGAAACACTCGTTCTCGCAGTTCCACGATTCGTCGGAATTATCCCGCGATTTCTCTGACGCGAAAACTAGCGATGCATCGGAACATAATAGAACGTACGATTATTCGTACGTTCTCGACGTTGAGGTCTCGAAAGATTGTTGATAACAGGTTTCGATCGTTCGCGGTAGTCCATCAACGATGTTGAGGAAGGACTTTAATATGGCGCTTATGTAAGAGGATTCTCTCCCTCTTCCTCCCCTCCATCTCTTTCTCCCTTTCTATGCGCAGTCACTAATGCGTTACAGCGACTCTCGGCAAGTTACAACTTCATGCAGCTATGCACTTTCCCTGCTAACTGCAGCTCCGCTGCCGCCGCGGCTGCTGCGTGATCAGCCAATTCGCAGGCGAAAAAGAATCTATTATTCGACCTGGATCCGATTTGCCCTCCTCCTTGGAAATTCGAAAGGTTGCGATGTAGAAACACGCGGAAATAAAAGTTCCGAAGGTCGACTTGCGAGATATAGGATCTACTTTCTCACCTTGATTACGTCAGCGATTTTACAGTGATCCGTTGCGTCGGATGAGATAATACGATGTAATATTCATAGAAATATCCTAAAATCCTTGAGCATTCTTTTTTTGGAAGGAGAGGAGAAATTTATTTTTAACTTATTCGAAGTTGGCTTTCCTTTATAAAAGATATAAATAGTAAATAGGATTTCTTTTTCTTCCCCCCCCGAGTTCCACAGACAAATTCGCGACCGTTCTATATAACGTAACCGATATAACGCGATCCGCTTTGATTTGTGAATTGATAACTGTTTTTCTACTGATCTCTCCGTGATCTCCATGAGACGATCGTTTCAATGAGTAGTGAGAGTACAACTTAACGAATGAATTATATAAGGGAAGAGTAAAATACCGGTTAATCTATTCCGCATCGGCGGAATTATTCAGCTGATATTATCGAGTTACGACGATGCACTTATGCTGTTCGCAACAACGGCCGATGTTGTGAACACTATGTAAACTAAAATAAACGAGTTCGACAATTTGCGTCATTTATTTGTCATTATATATCCTACAGTTTTGCATAAAGATAAGTATAAAAAACGTGATGCATGTTAACTGCAGTTTAAAAGACTTGGGTTTTACCTATCTTGATAATTTTCACAGAGAAAATTGGAGCGTTCTTTCGTCAATTATCCGCGGGAGCAATTATACACGAGCAATTATTCTCGTAAGTCGTATTGCACTCGAGAGATATTTGAGTTCAAATCAGATGTAACGAATTAAAATTTAAAACTTACTCCTATGGACAGTGGGAGACTTAATGATATAATTCAAATGTACATCCACTGACAAAAGAATACTTAAAAATTTATTTGTAGGATGTGTTTAATTCACATAAATAAATCACTTATTTAAAAACGGCGAAATAAAATTCTATTTTATAATTAATGTGTATATATATAAATATATAATTTTATTTCTAGTAAATAAATCATCTATTTTATTTTTGAAATAAGTATTATTACAAATAATTGTTTATTTCCTCGATATGAGTTAGTTACAAATATCAAACTTCTTTCTATTTTTGTGAATCAAGATACTTCTACAACAAATAAATTTTATTTAGTTAAATAACTTTTATTTCTTCTCACAATCCAATTTTATTTGAATTGACAATGTTTTTATACCATTGAAATAAAGATTTATCTGAATATATTTTATTATTACTATATTATATAATTATTATACTATATAATTACTATATTATAATAATATATTTTATTATTACTATATTATAATTATTATATTATATAATATTTATTGAATAATAAGAGAGAGTTGCAAATTCAAAATCTGTTTTACTTTGTCTTCCACAGCTAACCGTTAATGAGTACTGTAATAAATCAATTACACAAAACGACAGTAACTTTTTCTTTTTTCCATATAGCACTTACCTTCTGGCGAAGATCAATATAATCAATATTTTATTTAATAAAGTTGGAAAATCGAGTACAATTCACATCAAGTAAACATAAACGACATAACGTAAATGATATAATGTAAACGTAAAGTTAATAATACAAACCACATGTCATTCGTCCTCTCGGAGCAAGTGCAGTAACGACATATTTAATCTGCCATATTGCATGATGCGAATTAAATTAGAATTAACTTTTGATCCAAGCAAATAAAAGTTTCTAAGATGTTTGTAAGACATAAATGTAATCTCCGGAAATAAAATATTATTTGTCTATAAAGATCAATCCTATATATTATAATCCTATTATAAATATTATATTACTATAAAAAACATAGGTTTGCCTCAAGTAAATTAATTTTTTCAAGAATTAAACTTTTTTGCAATAAAAAATTTTTAGTAAAAAAATGAGATATATTTCACAGAATTGTATATTCCGTCATCACGGTCAAATTTTTTTATAACTAACAAATAGAAAAGAAAATGTCAAGTAACATTTGCTTCTGACATTTTTTTTATTAAAAATTTTTTATTGTAAAAAAGTTTTGTTTAATTCTTGCTGGAAAAATAAATTTACTTTAGACAAACTTATGTTTTTTATAGCAATATAATATTTAATTATAATAAAGTTGATTTTTATAGATAAGTAGTATTTATTTCTGGAAATTATATTTATGTCTTAGAAACTTTTATTTGTTTGGATAAAAAATTACTTCTAATTTGATTCGCATTGCATCATGCAATATTAAATTAAGTGTGTTGTTATTGCAGTTCCGAGAAAACGAATGGTATGTGTATGTACTTGTATTACCTACTTTACGTTTACATGTTTACGCTTTGATATGAATTATATTCGATTTTCCGACTTTATCCGCCTTTAAACAAGATATTGATCGTATTGATCTTTGCCAGTAAGTGCTATAATAGAAAGAAAAAGAAGAAAAAGTTACTTTAAAAAGTTGTTTTATGTAACTTTATTGCAATACTCATTAACAGATAGCTATGGAAGATAAAGTGAAAGATTTTGGATTTACTGCATTTGGCAACTTTCCCTTATTATTCTGTAAATGTAGTAATAAAATATATTATATATATAAGATAAATATTTATTTCAATGGTATAATAGCATTGTTAATTCAAATAAAATTAGATTGTGAGAAGAAATAAAAGTTAAACTAAATTTATTCGTTGTAAAACTATCTTGATTCACAAAAATAGAAAGTTTGATATTTGCGACTAAATAACTCATCGAGGAAATAAACAATTATTTGCAATAATACTTATTTCAAAAATAAAATAGATAATTTATTTACTAGAAATAAAATTTTATTTCGCCGTATTTAAATAAGGAATTTATTAATATAAAATAAACATTCTATTTCACAATTAAATTTTCGCGTCTTAATAAACGCGTCTTTTTCTTGGTGTATATTTAATTAGATAGGTGCATATTGAAAGTTAAAAAAAAAGTCAGAATTAGCTTCTAATAAACTTGTGGCGATACTCAGAGTGTTTCTACCAGAGTTATCGTTAATCAAGTTTCAATATGTAAAAAATTTGCTAATTACGTTCGAGAAACATCCGATCCGAAGTATAAAATGATGCAAAAGAGCCATTTATGTAATCATTAATCGGTCTTCGGAGTGTGGCAATTCAGAGCTTACTTCGAAGCCGACGACAACTTTTTACATCGATAATTATCGTCAATTCAGCGATGATGCCTCGTAACGTGTTACGCCTAGGATCAGAAATGCGCGGCTGCAACCTCGTTGTGCAACCTTAGAAGAAATGGCAAAGGCCTCATCTCCCACGGGTCATTAGAACGTCATTTCATCGCCATCACGAACGTTGGCTCGTTCATAATGACAAGTTATCTCGACGAAATGCAGCTGCAGGTTATTTGTGGGTACTTATCACTTTCATGTCATTCACGATCTTCTTCGGTTGCGGCCATATTCCACACCGGGATTAACGACGTTATCCCTGGCCGGCAAATAAAATTATCAGTTTTTGCGAATATCGCAAAATACGTTTTCAATTCCTCGCGAAATCGGCGTCGTCTCGGTCTTGTGTTCGCGTTATTATGGCAGCTTCTTCTTCTTCTTTTTCTTTGGTCAGTGGATATCCGATCTGATACTGCAATCAATCACTGTACTATACTCTCTGATCGTCAGGTACCAGACTCCACTTGGCCAGAAGTCCAGTAGTTCATAGGCGGTTTCGTCATATGTTGCGTTAATGCTCTGTGCATGTTCGTGATGTACATCTGAGGACAACCGTTTAGCCGGTTAATTTCAGATAGAACGAGATCAAGGATTACGAGAATTAAAGTGGCGCGCGTGTTGAAGAGACCCCCCTAGAACTGCGTTCAAAAACTTTACTCAAATAAGGATGTCATTTTATCCTTGTTTTACGTCTAATAAACGATAAAGATAGAATATGATAGCCTAGTATAAAGTTTTCGAATGCTTGTAAAGTAGAAGTACTGTCTCGCCGGATTTCATGGAACCCGTTAATTATGCAATCTTTCGCGTCGCAGTTTTCAAGTCCGGGGTGTGAAGGAAAAAAAGCGGTGGAAAATAATCAATCAATTTCGTCTTGTATCGCGAGCGCACGTAGCCCGGAGTATTGTATTTGCCCGTACAAATATGAACAAAAGAGACAAACATTTGTCAAGTCATGAAGGTATAACATTCACGCCCGGCATCGCGTTCTCGCGAATGAAATTCTACATCAATGACTGTCTATGTCTTTGGAATCTATTTTTGACGCCACCCAGACCGTGGCTAGTTCGCAAATCCGATTGTCTTAATACTCTCGAGATTTCTCGAGTACTTCTTCTCAAGATAGTATTTTTCGACATTAAAATACTAGACCAATCTATTTATGCACATGACACATCTATTTTGTCGATAATAATTTATTATTAGACAAGATCTACTTTCAAGTTTGTTAAACATGTAAGTTTAACTTGTAATAATCTTCTACCTTTAACCTCCTTGGAATGCTCGCGGACACTAACAAGCGCTTTTTGATTCAATCTAACATATTTCATTCTATACTTGAAATCTATTTTTTAATTTGCATACAGTCCAGATTGATAAATCGCAAAAATTACTCTGACAAAAAAAAAAATTGACCAGACATTAGCATAAATCATCATATGATTATGAATCATAAAAGAAACATTCCATGAGATTGTGTGCATTAAACTTCATCTGTACATTGCTCTGTTGACTACATTAAATAGCACTACTTTAATTAGCATAAATGATTTTTTATCAACGCCGAAAAAAAATTGATTTATTATAACTAATTACTACTAATTATTACGCGACTTATTTTGTGAGATTTTTTTAGTACATCACGATTAAGATGCAAGATAAAAATATATACACATTCATCACGCTTTACATAATATTAAAAGATATGTATTATATATCCATATTTCAAATATTGCACTCTTTACAGACAAAAGCATTTCAGATACTGAGGCGTTATTTTTATTATCTTGTATTAATCCTTCGAGCGCACACCTCTGGCCAAACCGAGCATATATAAGGCCAAATTGACTCCAAGCAATTTTTAATGTTATATCTCGGAAAGTATGCAATTTTTTTTGGAAGAGATATTTTTTGCAGCCAAAAGTATGAATTTATGGCAGTATACTTGTTTTTTCAAAATAAACAAATTGTAATAGTAAAAAAAACGTCCTGAATTTATAGTAACTGTGAAAAATGAATTTGGAATAAAATTTGCAATTTTGAAATATTTCAGGTAAAAAAAAATTTTGGGATCATTTTGAGTGCGCTCCCAGAGTTAATATATAAATTATTTTATAATGTAGTATTAAATAACACTAGTTTTATATATTAATTTAATGCAATATTTATCAAAAAATATCTTTATAATCACAAAATCTCTATTATATTTTTTTTAGCGTTAGATTTTTTACAACGTAATTATTTTACGTAAAATGAATGATTTAATATTTTGCATATAATTATCATATAATTATCATTATATCTTTTTTGTTTTTTCGTCTCAGACAATTTTTATATGAGAAAAATCGTTTTTTGTATTTTTTCTCAAGTGTAACAGAATTATTGTTTTTTTGCTTCGCATCCGAAGTACGTCACTCGATCGCACATGATACTCTTATATAAATGCGGCGAATTGCGCGTAAAAATCATAGACAGAAAGCGGCGCGGCATTGCTCTACTATCGAATTTTCAGTCGTGTCTGATCGGTGCTAAATAAATTTGCTGCTCGAAATTTGTGCAATTAACAAAATCGATGGTACGCGTAATCTCGAGCATGCATTATGTCGCGAAAAAAAGGAAAGCCTAACCTTGGATCCTTGAATCCGTTGTTTTCGGTTGCAAAAATTGTGATTAAGAAGTCGCGTTTAATCTGCCGAATTAATCAACAATGTTCAATCTCGTTCATCTCGCGCGTGATCATTAATCGATTATTTTAATATTTGCGTAATCTCGCGCGATACTCGAAAAAGAAGTGACTTATCATCTCGATCGTGACGACGATATCCTCCTTCTGTTATCGTCAGGCGTCCTCCGCTTATCATTTCTCTTTATCAATTGGTTTACAAATAATTGCAGTCTTTTCGTATTCTCTTACGAAACGATCTTCATCAAAGTTTTGATTTCCCGCGATCGTAATCAAGAGACAATTATAATAATCACGATGGTTAATTGAGGCACGACAGCAGCTTCACGACACGCGCTCCTTCCACGATTTTACGTGTGTTTGTACTTTTGTTACGTGCCGCGATAATTTCGACGGTGAGATACGTGAAGATTAGCGAGAAAGGAAGCAACGCCTTGCCGAAATGCCAGTTATCTACGTAAGATACGTGCTATCCTGATGATTTGTCGTAATAACATGAGAAATCATATGCGCATAGCAAAATTTATCTTTTTCTTATTTCAACATCAATCTTGTAAGAAAATACGGAAGATAATTATATACGTGCTAAAATTCAATATTCTGTAAACGCTCTTTAATACTGGAAACAACAAAAACTACAATCAAAATTATCTACAAAATTGAATATGATTTAAATTATTATTATCTTCTCTTGACCTCGTGAATGTTGCTTAATTAATTGATTCTGAACATCATTTTATTCTTGCCATTTTTTTTTCAAGTATTAGATTGGTGTGAAAAGTTCATATTCGCCAAATAAAATTTAAGTTTCAATAATTTTTTGGGTGTATTTTCAATAAAATTTTATTTAACGTAAATTTTATTTGGCGAATGTGAATTTTTATTGAAAATAAAATTTTAGCAAGATCGAAGTTGAAATCGAAAAGATTTTTTACGAGCTCGATATTTCAAATAAATTTAAATAAAAATCTGAAGCTCTTTAAAAAGAGAATTAAAAATAATTCTCTGTAAATAAAAAAAAGGAGCGTTTTATGAAGTATGTATAAAAAATTTTTTTTTTGTCACATCAACTAAATATTTCAACAGTAAATTAATTTCCACTGAAAATTCTTTACACGACGATGTTACTTGTGCCGAAATTCGGAATTCGCCGACGAAATTCGGAATTCGCCGAAGTTTCTCAATCTTCGATCATTCACTTCTCATCGCGACATCGACGCCGCGTTTTTCAACGCAGCGTTCCTCTCTCATTCCAGTCCCCAGCATCCGCAGTCGGGAGAAAGTACACGATGTTTACACCCTCTCTAAACGAGGAGTACATTGTTGTCGAAGACGTAACCGCGAGATAGTGACGTCTCGATAAAATTCGCGTCACCACGTTCGATGATTGCGTTAATCGCCTCTCTGTCTCGCCTCCGATTCCGCTTACTTTTCCGGAAATAGATTATAGCGCGCTATCAAGCAGCTCGCCTTGCCGCGCCTTTTATTCTTTTATCTTTCTTCTTTTCTTTCCTTTTTGTCTTTTCGCGATCTCTTTATTCCGCGATTATGCAATCGCGTCGCGTAATACGAGAATTCGCGACGTGCGTTTGCACTTTCCGTAGATTCCTACTATTACGATTTGACACCTGCCAGCGGTCAAGTATTGACTAATCTTTCACTTTTTCCATTTTTAAGCTTTAATCTTATGCAATTATGTGATAATTTGGTTGTTAAAGTGAAAAAAATGCGCTGCGTTGCGGTTTCATGTCGTCCGGGCTCCGCGATTACGACTCGCTTTCAGCTTCACGTACGGTGATTATCGGTGCTAAATTGATATGTGAAAATAGTACCAATAACATAGAATTCAACATAATTGGCAATTATTATTACGTTATATTTTGCCTAATATCTTTGTGTATATTTTCATTATTACTGTTTTTCTAGATATTTCTAAATTAATTCTGTAAAGAAAAAATATGTGAGAGAATACAAGAATTTATGAGTATGTATTTACATATAAATATGTATTTCATATTTTTCTTAAAGTATTCCAATATTGTCAAAATAAATAAGTAAACATGCTTTTTAACAGAATGGATATTGTTTTTTAATGAATGATTTATTAAATTTGTTAAAAAAAAGATCTATTTTTCGATATTTGTGAAACGGTGAAGCAGATCGTGCTGTCCGGCATAAAATATAATTTTCTCGGCAGACGTCGCCTAATCAAATCTCGTAATTTTATATGTTTTGCGGAGCCAGCTACGTTCATTATATCGAAGTCGTAATCTGCGATAGTCGTCGATCCAGCACTTTTCTGCGGCGTGCTGGACAGTGACAGCACGCGACCGCAATTTCTCGGAGTGTCAACGACGACGGTATGCCGGGTCCGATAGGCCTTTCTCCGTTCTCTCTCTTTTTCTCTCCCCTCCCCGCTCTGTCTCTCTCCCTCTTACACCGCGTCTTTGTCATCTTTCTCCGTTTCGTTACTTAAGCGCGCGAGCTACTATTACTTAAGACCACCGGCTGGTTGCGTCGTATATAATAGTTACACTTGCACTTTCGGCCTGCTGCGGCATCAAGCAGTGCTGGATGCAGAAAACTTCAGCAAAGCGAGTACAACAGAGAATATTATTTTTGTTTGGCTATTATATCATTGTACACTATTGTATTGGTATCTACCTTATACGGAAAGAACGGTTTAGCTGAAATATCTAAAAATTTAACTAGACAGATCCGAATATAATTTTGTTGGACTATCAAAATAATTTTGTAGAATGTTCAAACACAATGAAATTTTGAAATGAAAACATTTTAGCAAGCAACGTCTTAAGTAATTCTTTTGATAGTCCAACAAAATTATTTTCAGAGCTGTATTTAGCTAAATTTTTAGATACTTCAGCAAAACTCTTTCTTTCTATGTATAATTTAGAACGCGCGTATACAATCAAACCTACATGTATATTCTTTCGTATAAATGACAGCAAATAGAAATTAATCAAATGGTTATTCTTTGGTGGCAGTTTGGTAAAGTTTGGTTCGCTTTATATATGTTCAGTGATATTTATACGATCACATTTAGCATTTTTAAATGAGAAAAAAATTTTTAACAAAAGTACTGCTGAAAATATAGCAAATAATAGAATATTTTTAAAGTGTTATTTTTATTCTTTCTTTCTCGTTCTCTGTCTCTTTCTCTCTCGAATGTATAAGTTATTCTATGATAAAAAAAATTCTTGTATCGAATCGGGCAAGATATAAGTCTAATTTTTATAATTTTTAATACATTTAAAAATTAATTAATTTAAAATGAATTATTGACTTATGTCAAAACACACGTAAGAATTGCTAGAAAAACTTGAAAAGTTCTTGATAAATAATCTTTTTATTTATATATGTATATCTTTTCATAAATAAGAAATTCTTACCGAGAAATTGATTACAAACTAAAGATCATTAGCAAAAAACTTGCAGTCATTTTTCTATGCTATTCGATTAATATATTTTAAAAAGATTTATTCATATGTAATTTTATATAATATAATAATAATATAATATAATAATAATATAATAATAATATAATAATATTTATTTTAAAAAAGTTTTAAAAAAAGACTTGGTTTACAATTTGAAACCTCAATCTACATTTATCCATTCATATTTTTTACTAAATGGTTAAATTAAACCAATTTCTATAATAGTTCATCTATATTCATTAAAAAACTTACAAACCTTTTTTAAATTTTATTCTATAGACACAGCCTATATGAGCTACCTGAACAACGCCTTTTTCCTTAGTTTCTATTATTTCTCCTTAATCTAATTATTGTCATATGTAGTTTTACACATTAATATTTTGTTTCTTTTCTTGTAACAACATCGATACGTCTAAACTTAGAGGAAGAGAGAAGATAGTCATTGTAAAGAATTTTCTGTAAAATCTCTATAAAACTTACACTTTAGCGATCACGATACTTTTCATTGATGACGTCAATATTTTTTGGTTTGCGATCGAATAAAATTTTTAAAGGGAGGAGTGAAGATTCGTTTCTTTCTCACCCGAATGAATCAATTGAAGCGAAATGACAAGGTAGGGGTTGGATTTTTTGGATCCGTCACTGGCTTCCATGTGTTAGCCACGTTCGTTAACTTTCCTACGGCGCCGTTTAACGCGGCCGAGTCCACGAGTATCAACGACGACGATCCGAGCTTGAAGTCACTTTCACGACCGGCGTTCACAAGATTGGACGCGTTCCAGTGACCGCAGTTACTAATGTCGTCAACGACGACGACGACAAAACGATCGTTTTTGTCGTCGTCGTTGTGTCATGTCCCAATTTAACCCTTCGCGACATGAGGCCGCGTTACGCGAATGCATTATATCGCCCCGCGATTATCATAAAAATCATTATGCAACCATAGCAGATAGCATCCCCGCTTATTTGCGCAAGTAGATAAAGTCGAGGCGACCTCGCCGCGCCGCGTCACGACGCGACGTAACGTTACACTGTTCTCGTAAAGAATACAGTTGTTACTCTCTTGTAAACTTCTGTAATACGCAAGAAGAGAAAGCAGTTTCCGGTCCAGCGCAGATATCAGCCGTTAGATCGCTTGACGATTTACGAGAATAGATCTTCATTGAATTGGGTAATAAGTCCGTAGAAAATCGTCATTGACTCTGATCGTCGTTTGTATCATTTTGTGATTTTATCTTAGACCATAAATAGGTGCGGACGGATCTTTGATTAATTAAAGACCTACGTATTGACTATGAAAAGGACGTGGTGTCGAGAAAAATGAATGAAATCATGAATTCGTTCGCGGAATTCTCCCGTTCTCGTACTTCGGAGTTTTCGAGTCGAAAATTAGAATGTAATCGGGTCCCGAAGTGGTCCAGCAGACGCGTGATTACGCGAGCATTACGTCGAGCGAGATCGGAAGAGATTGCGTTAACTCGTAACGAAAGGAAAATCTGAAGTATTACACTCGACGCGTTTGAAGCAGAGACAAGTGTGTGACGTAAAAAACGAAGGAGCAGACATGATAGACGTCCGTGAAATGTACTCGAAGTGGGCAGTCGAGATTTATGTACAACTGGAAATGGTTTATAATGGTTAAAACGATTGCTCGAGAAAACCCCCCAATGTTAATAAGATGTTAATAGGTAGACGAGAAGAAACGCGTTCGCCTCATCACTCTCTCTCTCTCTCTCTCTCTCTCTCTCTCTCTCTCTCTCTCTCTCTCTCTCTCTCTCTCTCTTCCTCTGCTTTTCTTTTTCTTTCTTAGATTTAAATGATAGTTTCAGGTAGTCAGACGGACGACGCTTGCGCAGGTGCGACCGATTTCTTGCGTAACGCATAAGCAGACACGCACACGATCCCGACCTCTGCGGTCCGTTTTCTGTGCCGCGCGCGCGCGGCAGCTCCGTTATAATGTATACAGTTTTCGCAACGTAATCCCGAGGTATTTCGCTTGCTCGGCGCGTTTTCGGCTTTTCGTTTTGCAAGCGGGCAAAACATCTAGTGCGATCGCTCGCGGGAGGACTGTGATCGCGACCTCCATTACGTACGGTCTCCGATCTCGCCGTTGCGGCAATTCCCCTCGGGAAATCTCCCGCACGCGATTCCGCACGTGATTTCACGTAATCGATCGATCGGCTCATGGATTCATTCGAATCCGTTGTTCACGATGCGAATGCGCGACGCTCAAACAGTTCCGAACGGAAATGGATTTGAAATCGCTTATCTAATCATAGAAGAGAGGATATCAGTAATTGAGAAGTCTGAGAATTACTTTAGATATTGATATCCATGTTCAGCAACAGCGTTATTAGTAGACTCCAAAATTCGCGCGAAAAATTCTATCGCGAATTTTTTCATCACGGCGAAATTCGACGGGTTACCGAACTCTTAATGACGGGCGACTATGCCTATTTTTAACATAATTAATTTTACTTTCCATCCCGAAGCGTAGAAATCGATATTGGCACTTTCTTCACGCGAAATATTCTGTAACCTTCACACATTTTTAATTTTTGATGTGATGAAAATACTACAGAGGAATTTGAAAATTCCATCAAAATTTTAACGCAAATATTATCATCAATTGCGAATATTATTGCGATCCCTTGCTAAAATATTAGCAACGTTTCATTGATGAATAATTTTTTTCCGACTCTATTATCTTAAAAAAAAAGAAAATAGTTTGTTATCTTTTTATTTTGATAGCGAACGTGTTGACGTGTAGCAAGTAGAGCGTTCTTTAATCTCGAACAAGTGAGACATCGTGTGTTGATCGTCTACCGTTAATTTTTAATTACTAATGAAGTCACATATTTAATTAGTAATGAAATCACAAATTTCCATCTTTTGAACGGTTCTCAAGCAAACATCAGTTTCACTATTGTTTCTTGGCCTCATTCAGAGTCGAATTGATGAGGCAGAATCGGGGGGGAAGAGTGACCGGATTTACGCGTTCGCAAGAGTCGCGTTCGTCCTCTCTGGAGCTGCGAGTGAAATTCAATTCGCCGTTCGCGTGTACGGCGTACGTCCGTACCAGAATGGTTCAAGGCCGCGTCGCCGATTCATGGTCGGCCCGGCGAATTGCGCGACGGCATTGCCCGATCGTGCCGTGCAACCGCTTTCGAATGAAAAATTCGGTGGCTATAACACATAAATCGTACACAAGAAGACTTTGGAATCCCGACGGGTCTAAACAGCGAGCTTGATTTGAGACTCCGAACGCGACGATCTCGGCGAGATCCCGATCTGTTTCCTAAATTATTGAAGAGTGCCGACAGTGACAGTAGATTGTCATCCTCGAGGACCGCGTATTTTTTGCATATGAATTACATGAGATTTCTCAGATCGAACTTTATTTACATAATTCTGAAATGCGTTTTTTGGACGAATTTCTTTTTCCTTCGAGATACCTCGGGCATAGAACCCGCGATAATCAATCAACGCGATTCAAGTCTGCTTACTAAATTTTTTGTTTAAGTGAGAAGTTTCCAAGAACGCTGACGATAGTAGATTCTCGCGGATTCAAGTGCATAGCTCTACTAGATTAGATTAGATTAGATTAATGTTTAGATTAATAATTCTAACTATATATATTTTATACAATTAGACTTTTGTACGGAACGGCCTTGTTGAAGCATCTAAATATTTAGCTACATACAGATCTGAAAATAATTTTGTTGAACCATCAAAATAATTATCTAGGTCGCTCAAGTGTGATGAGCACTGTTGCAAAGCTTTTAACATTCTAGCAACCAATTTAAACGTCCTACATAATTATTTTCATGGTCCAAATAAAATTATTTTCAGATGTGTATCTAATTAAATTTTTAGATACTTCAGCGGAACCATTCTTTCATTGTATATGTATCATTATTAAAAGAAGCGGTGTCTCGAAACAATTTTTGAAATATCGTTAATGGCACGCCGTAGATTTCATTATTGCGTATTTTTATTATTTTACAGAAACTGTTGGCTGTCTCTGATAAGAATCTCTTTCTTTTATTTCAGGAGAAGGGAAAGCAATCACTTGAGAGTGACTGGTAGACTTTGCTCCGGATTTCCGTCTAAAATAAACCTGACGGCACGTGATACGGCAACATGTCGATCATAATGCAGTATATAGACCGGTTCCACGACATGCTGGACAAACACGCAGGTGATTATTAACGGCGGACAAAACGCGCGGGCCGGTCGGGAGGAAACATCTTGCGGAATCCGTGTAATCTCGGAAAGAGCAATTTGGATTTGGATAAACCGCGAAAACTCGGCTGTCTCGCTGAATGTCGAGCGAACGCCGAGTGACATCACCGACATGTTATAATTGACGATTACGTAAATGCATGATAATTTCGAGAGTCACGATAGATAGACACCACGTGGCATTATATGGAGTCCTTCGGATTTACATAATTGACGCGTGGGAAAGATGAAGTTAAATAGCGGGTGATATTGTTGTCATTTCCTCTTTACAATTCTTACATACTCCGCGAGAAATGTTTATATTTACTTTTGAATTACAAAAAATCTACGTCTATTTAATTCATTATCAATTTTTCGATAGACGAAGCCGTCTGTGAGGCTTCATAGTTATTTCGATTCCAAAAAAAATCATGTGCCTTCTGATGCACAAATTCTCGTTTGTTCCCCGAATTCTTCCGTATCGATAAAATACAAGCGCGAAATTTACGCGGCTCGAGTCTGATACGCGCATATATTTCGTGATGTTCTCGCCAAGGCACTCGGAACTAAGCCATAGAAAATAGGCCTTTTTTTATGGATATATCTTAACACATCCTGCGCAACGATTCTCAAAATATGTGCACGGGGTAATCTAAGCGATTTGTCAATGTCATTTTATCGCATCGCGGCCGGTCTCGCGTTGC
The DNA here is from genome assembly GCA_037157785.1 of Cephalotes varians. Classification (NCBI taxonomy): domain Eukaryota; kingdom Metazoa; phylum Arthropoda; class Insecta; order Hymenoptera; family Formicidae; genus Cephalotes; species Cephalotes varians. The sequence goes on from JANQDE010000004.1 coordinate 3,280,244, forward strand.
GCGAAGTGGAGCGGGCAATTGTCAGAAGAATTGTTTCCTTGAGAGACCGTCACTGTCCCACTTCGGGCGCAACAACGAAATGTCACTTTGATAATCGCGGCGTCGGGTCGTGCGAGTAAAGTGGAGTAATTCTTTATTCCGTACGGACGGCCGGTCGTCGCGTTTGTCGCAACGCGGGCGCCTCTTGTCGCAACTCGTCGGTCATCGACGAGAGGAATCCGACGACTTTACGATGTGATTAATGATTAATAACGTTTATCTCTCGCTCGTTTGTTCGAGAGATCAATGAGAACAATCTGCGTTTACGTCAATTAACGTCACGGCACGATTAGCATGGGAAAAGAATTATGCGGAACGGCGCGCCCGCAGAGATGTAAAAGTACTTCGTTAGCATCATTAACGTCCTCACGATCGCTCGATTATTCACTGCATCGGTGATTTGCATGCGGAAAGTGCGAATCACTCGATCTGCGTATAACGCAGGCAGGATTATACTGAGAGCACTTGATGGCTTCGCTTCGCGTAGACGCACGTGTTTCGTTCCCGCATGAAAAATGAAGAACGCGCTTGTGTATAATTGTATACAATTCTCAATAACGCCAATTTTTTTCTCTATATGTACATTTTTTTTTAAATTAAACGTTAATTAAACCGATTACAGCTATTTTTTTCTTTGCGGGAACACTCATACTCGCTCGCATAAGTCAGTTTTTCTTATTCAAATTTTAATTAACACGTACAGCTTGTTTTTTCATAAATGTCAAAACAACGTTGCGTCCAGCAGACGCAGATGCGTTATCCCTATTCATGTCTTTCGAACGAATTACGCGCGTAGATGAGATTATCCCGCCGTCCGTCCGGCGGAGAATTCTAAGGGATGCCTACGGAAATACCGATCCGGTTTCTTTTTTTCCATACTGGAAAAACTGGAGAGAGGGTAATCGAACCCTCGAAGGACGCGAAGAAAGAACCAGACCTGAGAAGACGTTACAAAAGGAGCAATCTTTCGAGGCGATGCCGAAGGACGGGCGATTTTTATCACCATTGAATCAGGGCCGCTGCAAATGTGAAAGTTGTGCGCTGCGCAAAGGCAAGGAGGATGCCAAGTTAAATTATTATAAAAATCAATTCTCCATTCCTAACATCAATTGCGTATGCTCGCTTCTGTTAGATTTAATTTCTTCCGAAACGTGTACTGTATATTAATTTAGAGAAACCGTATCACAAAATCTGAAATCCGTTGGTCGGATCGGACAGTTGTTTATTTCCCGATTACTAAAATTTTTCAGGACTTTACTAAGCTATTTTAGCATCAAATATCGATGTAATTTTTTTCTCTAGAGCGTAAACGTGAAAAATTTCTTTATTACCTTCACTTTTAACATTTTTTAAAGAAAAAGTTACGTGATTAAACAACTATAGAACAAAAATAAAAAATTATTCTTTAAAGACATTTAAAAAAATATCTATTTAAAAGATTGGTAGATAAAAATATTAAAAGGGGCTGCAAAATCTCATTTGCACAAAGGCGTTTTATATGTCAGCAGCGGCCCTGATCATGGTCACTGGATTACGCCAATTGATCACGACAGAGAGAGAGAGAGAGAGAGAGAGAGAGAGAGAGAGAGAGAGAGAACTTATGGTCATTAATCATCTGTACATTATTACATTGTTTACAAGGTCGTCTCCGATCATCTCTGGAAAGAATTAATCGCGAATAACAGAAATTTGGATCTGAGCACTTTCGATGGGTTCGTTGATCGAACCGTATATTTTTGATATGAGACTGCCTAGCGATGATACTACATTTTTTCTTACACACGCTAATACATTGTAATCGTGGAATCTAAGTTCTTTTTGCTACATTCTTCGTCAGTTCGTTTGGTACAGTCCAGAAGTCAGATGTATAAAATGAAACGTCACGTCGTCAAATTCTTTCGAAAAGAAATGGAAACTTCGTCACTCCCACTTTAATTTTCTTTTACAGACACGAGGACGACTAATTGGCTACTGATGAGCTCACCCTTTCCTACGTTGTTCATCTGTCTCACTTATGTCTACGTTGTCAAAGTACTCGGGCCGAAGCTCATGGAGAACCGGAAACCATTCCAGCTCAAAAATACCTTGGTAGTCTACAACCTGCTTCAAGTGATCTTCTCCGCATGGCTCTTCTACGAGGTGAGAATTTGTTCCTCGCGATATCAACCGACGAACGCCCGATAAGTTAGATGTTTGAAAAAGTGTTGCCTGATGAATTTTTTAAGAAACAGAGAAAATGAAAAGAGTGTTCCTGTTTTTATTTCAGCCGTTCCTTGACTCGTTAATTATTACTAATCGAAGCAAATATTTTTTAACGTAATCCAACTTTCAGAATTTCAGGAACAGAAGCTTACAAGAAATATTTGGACAAATTAGATATTTAAACAAATTTTGTCTGATGAATTTGAATTTTCTTTTTCTTCTCTTTTCGGGAAAGCTTTTTTTGTATATATTCAATTGTTTCGCATAATTCGGCATAAAATCTTTCACGACATATTCTGAATTTTTTTTGAGTATCCGATCGCAAATATCCGCGCATATTTTCGCCAAATTCTCGTTTCTCTCTGTTTATATTCAACTCGAAGATTTATTAGCTAATCCCACGACTTTCGAACTCATCGTTGAGCTCACGATCGGTTTGATGGCACGGTATTCCTCGCGACACAATCGAAAACAGATGATAATGGTCTTAGAGTACGGTACGCTGCTATTTACAGTTGCGCGATCTGACGATTTCGTGATTTTATTGTTGGCAGCCATCGGAACGCATAGCAAACGTCCAACGAAAACTTTCTATCTTAACAATCGTGATTATGTTCGATTATAATACATCGCCTGCAAACGAATACGTTTATCATTGGTGCATTTCCGACTGAATTTATGTCTCGTGAATATAAAAAGGGAACAGTCAACGCCTTTAAGGGCGTCCTCTTTAGACGTGATTGTCAGAATTTGCAAGTATCGTTATCTTACGATATCGAAGATACTGTCCGATCACACTTCGGACGAGTTCTCCTACACCTGTCGCGACGAAAATTGAGCAACGAGAATACCTTTGTAATTTCGATGATCGATCTCGCGCCGCGGAAACGCACCAATGACAAAGATGCGCGAAGCACGATTGTACGTTTCTTTCGCAACGCAGTGTCTGATGGGCGGATGGTGGGACCAGTATAGTTTCCGCTGCCAGCCGGTGGATTATTCCAACAGCCCCACCGCGATAAGGGTAAGTGCGCCTAATCGATCCAATCCTAACTGGACCGTCAACGAGATTGCTTCCCAATCGTTTCAACGAGACGACAATTGCAACAAAAATTACCGAATCGCATCGGGTCCGCTGATATCATGGACTAAGGATACTCATTTATGAATACTATCTTTTCTTCTAAATAGGCATTAGCCCGGAGCGGAGGCTTGCGGAGAGGGCAAATGTTTGCGGAGAGACGTAGGATTTAGACGTGGAAGAGCTTACGCTTTCCTCGCATAGAGAACCTGGCATGTCCCTCGAACGCCTCGGTCCGATCTTTCTCCGCTTCGACATCTGCTATTTCGGCTCTCGATAAAGAATCAAACGCCGACAAATCGGCTGAGTGTTGAACGCGTGTCATACCATCATCGGGGAAGAATCGCAATTATAGAATCGCGCGTCTTTATCGGTCTCTATCGATTTGATCGGAGGAATTCGTCCCGTTTCTTCGCGTTTCTTTCGCGAGCGAAACTCTTTTTTTCCATCCAGATGCGATTCTTTTTTCCGTTGAAGGTGCGAAACGTAGCATCGCTCGACATTCGTGGAGAGTTCGATGCAAATATCTTTACATCATGCGCGTAAAGAGTAGTTAGTAGAAGTAAGCTTGTACGCAATACGTCTGCTCGTATTATTCCTTTTCTTTGTCTCTTTATTGACCGATGGCGAATGGCCTTTGGGCGAATGTGGTTGCAGATAGGGATATCCGGATGGCTGACTGGAGACTATTCTCTAAGATGTCAACCTGTAGACTACAGCGACAGCCCTGAAGTACTGAGGGTGGGTGATTAACAGAATTATCCTTGCTAGTTGATTTCTTTTTATATTCGCGTTTACATCTAACTTAATGCTTTACAAAACCGGTCAATTAATTCGAAATTTGACCAAACGAGAAAATACGCTTTTCATGATCTCATTGAATTGATATTATACTATTATATACCTCATATGATTTTCGGAATGTTTTTTTCATTTTAATTAATTATCAATTAATTAAAGATAATTTTTTTTAAATAATTGTTACCGGTTGAAAAATTATTCAAGAACTTATAAGCTTTTTTCGATGATGATCGGTTCTGTAAACAGTAATCTGATAATATGCTAAGAGAAGGGCCAAAGTAGTATAGTACGTAGAGTTACGAACTTGGTAGAGTTCGAGCGATAGAATGATTCTAACTGTAGTTAGCGGTGTGTGATTAACGTTTAACATACGCTATGTATCAAACGCTATGCGTCTTAGAAAGTCGATAACGACCATGAAGTTACGACTCTTTCATTTACGCGCTATATTAATTTCTGTCATTGCATCCATACATACTGTGACGCACTCCGATGTCAGTGACGATTTTTACGGACTCCTCTTCGTCTCAAATACACACCGTATTACAAATCGATGTGTGTTTCCGCGAAATGCTTTTAATATGTGCTCCTGTAGAAACTGTAGTTTTCAAAAACTCTTAATATATATTTATTTTATATATATATTTATTCATTTGTTAATCTGTTTAACGAGATAATTGTCGAATTTTTACAAATTGTTATATTAATGCAACATGCATTTCTTCTTTCTCCCTTTCTCTTCTTTCCTTCTCTCCTTTTCCGTTTAAATGAAACTAATTTTTAATTCACTTGCAATCACAATATATAGAAAAGTGTTTAAAATCGTTTAAGTGTATAACAGAGATCAAAGGTAAGAATCCTGATCTTCGAAGAAATGTAAGAAAGAAATATAAGAGTCTATATTTCAAGAGTATGTTTAAGGATAAAAATGTTTCGAGTCAAAGTCAAAGAAAATTTCATGCATAAAATCAATTCAATTAAGGAGCGATTAAGAAGATATCTTCTAATCGATATTTCGAAATCGCAGATGGTCTACGCAAGTTGGTGGTATTACTTCTCGAAATTTACCGAATTCCTGGACACGGTATGTAGAATGGTCTAAACATTCCCTTTTACGAGACGCGCGATTTATATCCCACAGGGCTAATCACGCGCATCTTCTTTCAGATCTTTTTCGTGCTAAGAAAGAAGAATAATCACGTGTCCACGCTGCATGTGATCCATCACGGTTGCATGCCCATGTCGGTTTGGTTCGGTGTCAAGTTCACGCCAGGTAGGTAGAAAATCGTTTACGCAATTCCTTACGTATTGATTCGTTACAGAAACTCGGCCGATTTTGCAAAATTAATTTGTGTCAATGTCGCGATTCTTCGCGGTGCCCTCGGGTAAGAGCTTTCCTTATGGATCGATTTTGTTATGAAAACGGAATCACAGTGGCCAATTTTTTGAGAAATCTCTTGTTTTCTCATATATATACTATTGTGTTAGAGTTATTTGACACAAATAAATATGTACGTCTTGAGAAAAAATTGTTTTTCGAGAACTCTTGATAATAATAAGCCTAGTTACCTGAATTTTTTGCACCATTCATCTTTTCTCTTTTTTTTTCCTCCATGGAGAAAAAGAGAGGAAAGCTGAACCAGCAAGTTCAGCTGAAAAGAACAGGCCTAATCTTTTTGGCTAAACCGCAGACTTATTTCCGTAATAACTTACTAACTCCGTAATAACTCGAAGATACATAACTTTTTGCTAAAAGATATGTATCTTCGATTATTGAATTACTTGGATGTAATTAATATTCTTGCTGACTCATACTTCTTCTATGACGTATTCGCAAATAATTTGTATTTGTCCTTTTACATCATGTCTTTGATGATCGGAAACGAGCGAACTATGAATACAATTTCATGCTAATTTCTGTTGATTTCTATGATTAATCTTTCAGGCGGCCACTCGACCTTCTTCGGTTTGTTAAACACCTTCGTCCACATCGTAATGTACACGTATTATCTATTGGCGGCCATGGGTCCAAGGGTGCAGCCATACCTCTGGTGGAAGAAGTATCTAACCGCCTTCCAGATGCTACAATTCATCGCAATCATGGTCCATGCCTTCCAGTTGCTCTTCATCGAGTGCAACTATCCAAAGGCGTTCGTCTGGTGGATCGGCATGCACGCCGTCATGTTCTTCTTCCTGTTCAAGGAGTTCTATCAACAGAGTTACCAGCAGAAGAGGCCTAGGAAATCTGATGCCACGGCGATGACGAACGGCGACGTCAAGGGCGATTATCAATCGAAGGGCAAGCACGCGAATGGCGCCGCGAACGGAACAGCGAACGGCATCGCGAACGGCTCCTCGCCTAGGAGGAGGGATGCCGCAGATTATTACGTGAAAGGCGAAAGCCTAGCGACGGAACTCCGAAAACCGTTTGCGACGAAAATCGAGTGACCCTCGAGCGAGCGCACCCTAGTCGTTCTTCTCTCGTCACGACGTCGTGTTTTTCCTTTTCTTCCGCGGAATCGCCAAAGGAGATTAGCGGGCCTTCTTCCTTCTATCTCTTTCTTTATCTTTAATTTACTGTATTATCCAAACACGAGGGGTTGAAGGGTTGAAGGCCCTGTCGAGATCGACGCATCGAAAAAGAAAGAGTACAAAATTACGTCGCACGTATTCGATTCGCGTATACAGCGTACGTTGATGTACTTCATCGATGATACGATACTTCACAAACGCGATGATTCTCCAGATGGATCCGGGTAGTCGCGCGCGTAATTCGACGACTGACGCAGAAGGATGCTCGGGCAGATCGTATCCTGGTGTTCCCGTGATCGTAGACGGAGGGAAAGCGAGCGGTTTAAATCGGGTCACTTGGACGAGAAACTTGGACGTAAATAATTGTTTTCAGTGATTTTGACAAAAATTTATTTCGCGGATTAAATGATTTTTTGAACGACCGGTTCGCGAGCGTCAACAATTAGGTCGTGAAAGAAAAGAGTCGTTCTGGAAATGAAGTTCGAATTGCAAGATGTAATCTCTGTGAAGCTTTAAAGAGAGCCATGACATTACAGAGTGTACATTACTCTTTTTCTGGCTTGTCTTTGATGACGCTCGCATTAATCGCGCAATCAAATTGGAAGCAATCAAATTGTTTCGGCAAAATCACGGAGTTAGAGAGAAGAAGAAAGACGAGGAAGAACCGATTCAAAATACGAAAAGATGATCTGTTTACGAAACCGGGTATTCGAAAATTATGAATTATAGTGACAATATTCTTTATTGGTTGCTTTCGCAATTAAAAACTATATGTTTTTAATTCGGTTCTCCACTCATGCGCGACTCGCGGGAAATATTTCTTCCACTTTGATAAAAATAAACTCCGTCACGATCGCGCGCTCCCGGTCTCTCGAAAATCGCTAGTTGATGGCGCGGTCCTGGTGTTACATAAAGGAAAAAATTATGCGGATGTAAATCACAATGGCAATTTGGCGCGCCACTGTTACGCAATTAGCCGAGAAATTTTTTCGTTTGCATTTCGACGACTCGCCATTCTAGAAATATGTGTGCATTCGATGACAGCCGGTCATCGCGGACTTTGGCGCGAAATTTCTCGATTATATAAAAACATACAAGGATAGCCAGAATCGAAGGAAAGTTTGACGAAAATCACGATCTTTGACTAAACGATCGATCTCACAAAGCTGCACACATTATTATCAATATACTTATAATTCCTCCAGAAAAGATAATAATAATTTTAAAACTGTAGATTATATATTTTATGATTATATATAGAAAATCAAAAGTTTTGAAACAATTTATTGACAGACAATTTATTGGAACGTTTTAATCAATCTAGGTCTATTTTAATTGGATTTGCGAAGATCGAGCTGATCGTCCGAGTCTAAGCGGGAGCAGAAAGGATACGATCGCGCCGGCGTGCCTTGGGAAGACAGGCGTGCCTTTTGCTCAATACTTAAAGCTCAAAAGCATCGGTTCGAAATGCCAGTAACCGACCTCTGTGATCGTGCATATGTCGACTCGCGAAAGGAACTTCGACATCCTCTTCCTTCGCGCACCCAGCAGCCGCCACGCCGTCCGGTTCTGGCGTCGCGACGTCTTTCGCATCGCGGATGTGCCGATGCTCGTCGCGGATGTTCGCCGTCTCGGTTGTACTATTTAACGCGTGTGAACGCGCGCGGGAAGCGTGCGAGAATGTCGCGTTCGCGATGGTTAGCTTTTTCCCTGATGAAAATAAAAATTAGAACGATAAGTCGAGTATAAGAGGGGAGTGACAGAAGCGTAAACGAAGCTTCTAGGAGGCGAAAATTGAAACAAAAGAGAGGCGTTAACACTTCTTTTATGTTTCGTTGTTTCAATTTTTGCTTCGCAAAAGCTTCGTTCTGTCACTCTCTCCTTACATTCGACTTTGGCTGAAAGGGGTTAAACATCGCAAATCTCCTTCTGCTCGGCAGCTGAATTGCCCCCGAAACAAATCTCAAATTGGATGCATTTAAATGGGCGATATCATTATTTGGACGATAAAGTTGCGATCGTCGAAATTTAAAGTGAAATAAAAAGATGAACGAATGAAAAGGATAGATAGTAGACATACAAAATTGGATTATCTAGAATAAGCATTAGGAAGATTCGGAAATCGTAGCTTCGCGAAATTCCTTTTAATTTTCGCGCAGTAGTTAAAATTAAAACGAAGAAAAATATATAGATACTACGCCTGCGTTTTGTTTAACTTTCTGGTTTTAGTTATTGTCTATTTATTACACTAAGATTATTTCAAATTGTCGGGCTTTTATGTTCTCCTCGAAGCTGAAATGGATTAAAATCGCGACAGACGGTATCTCACTCGCTTCGCGCGCGTCTTGTATGTAATACATAGCGTCTTGTACATAGGTAGGCTAGTTTTATATGCTACTAAAGAGGAGTCCGAGGAGTGCGACGGTGCCACACTTCGAGGCAATTAAAAAAAAAAGTTAAAAAAAGGATCTAAGTTCAGGGGCTAATTTATAGGTGTTTTTTAGCAAGAAACACAGACGACACAGTGTGACACAGTGAATCATTACATCTTTTTATCGTTTGCCAATGTTTGCCAAACGAAGGTGAAATGATTCACTGTGTTACACTGTGTCATCTGTGTCTTGCTGAAAAAGCCGTATATAAATCCGCATGTGCATATGTATAAGAAGCGGAAGCTGTATAAAATCGCACGTTGGGGTGCATGACCCTTATAGTTGCGGCTTACGTACATAAGGAAAAAGGAAAGTCAAGAAGGCCTTGAATTTTCAATTTCTTGGGACCCCGATCCGATTACTGCCCTTTTCGTTTGAACGTTCTCGAGACTTGCGATTTGAATAATATAGAAAACGTATTGAAAAGCTTGTTTCCAAATGGAGAGTCTTCTTAATCCATTTTTCTATCTTATCTAAACGACGAACGAAAAATATACTTTTGCACATTTACTTATTTAATACGATGGAAGAGAGATGAAAGGATTTAATTCGAGGATTTAATTGCATTGGTAACAAGCTCTTCGATCGCGATCTGTCATGTGTGTGTGAGATCTGCAATAATTACGTGTATCATATGTGAGCGTTCGCAAGATTATCTACATAAAAAAAATTTCAGAATTCGGTGAATTCAGAATATTTTAACTTAAAATGATTGGAGCTGTCGACAGCTGATTTATTGTTAGGTCAATATATAATCGCTGGAGCGATGAAAAATGTTAAATGCATGTGTGTGATATAAAAGAAATACGTGGATAATACAAGTTTTTTTCTCCCATTCGGCCGAGAACTTGAAGTTGTTTTGTTACAAGTGGCTCGCCGAGATGGGGTGCCAAAAGCGAATTACGGGCGTGCGCCGCCAATCTCGATAGGCAGTGATATGTGAAAATTCCAAGTGCTCTTACATGGAAAGAATTTTTACGTTATACTGTAACCGAAATTTATTAATCACAAAATTGGTTAACGTATATTACGTGATGTATTTTTGCGAGAAATATAAGTCTATTTACTATGTCCGTGTACTTTGAATCGTTACCCTTGCGGTTTGGTATAAAAATATATATACATGCAAAAATTCTTCGGACAATATCATACAGATAAACGGCGAAAGACTATAGTGTATCATTTGCCATTTTGTATCATATATAATAATAAATTGTAACGCTGCAACCAATCCTTAAAAGACACGCCATCCACGGTCGTTTCATCGAGCGCCATTGCTTCTTGTACATCTTGTTTCGTCCTAAAACATAATTAAAATTAAAACAATTGCATCAGATTATTTCCACAAATTAACTTACCAAGCATTTAGGATCTCATCAAAGCGCTTGATCTCTTCGTGCGCCTGATCGCAAACGACTTTCGCGAGGTCCAGCAGCTCCAGGCTGTTATAATTACATTTTTCTCGTGGCGACATTAATTTATCCGCGTACTCAATCTCCTCCGTTGAAGTAGAATTGTGTAGTTTCGTGTAAATTATATTGGCAATTACGTTTCTATAGCATTCTAAGAGAGAATATATCGGCATTTGTACTATCGGAAAATAAGGCTTAATCCTTGAGCATTGCGGATTGACCGTGGTGATGGAGACTTTGTCGAGACCACAGACTGCGTGTCTGTGAGAAAATTCATAATGAGATAGCTTTAAAATAACGAATTATACTAACGTAAAATTTAACGTAAAAAATTTACCAACCTGTACACTCCCACATCTCCCTTCAATATTATTTTTCGTAAAGCGTTGAGATCCAGTGTATTATAAAATATATCTAGTTCGATATCCAATGCATTATTCACACATTTCGTATCATAATTGTCAGCTTGTAATGTCATTATCCTCTGCAATTCATAATGTAACTTTTCTTTCCCTTTAAATATAAGCATCGGCGTAGAGTTTAAAACTGCTATAGATTGCTGAATGTCCTTTATATATTTGTCCTGCAATATGATCAATATCAAAATCAAGAGAATATAAAGTGTGAAATGTGCCAATACATACTATTTGTGTGTCAATCGTCTCTATATCGGTTGTTAATTTAGCTATGTCGAGATTAAGCAAGGAATTCTCTTGAATAATGTTCTTCAATTTCTGAACTTCACTTTGCAAATATGCCTGTTCAGCTTCTAATTTTTTCACCTCCAATTTTAAAGCTAACCACGCGCTTATATCTTCAATGGGAGATAACGACTGCAAGACAAGGTGTGCATTAATCTAATCGTACCTTATGTTCTTTGTTAATTATATCTTTTCTTATAGTTTGATGTCTTAGGAAACATTTACGCTACCTCTATTAGGTCTATGAATTCCATTAAACGTTGTTGATACATATTAACTTTAGTATTAGACAATATGCGTTTTGATATCATGCATACGTATTGGCCACATGCTCTTGCAATACCAATATCTATATTTTCGCCCACTATACTTGAATTGCCAAAATCGTTTTTGATCTCCAGTTTCATTAATGTGTCCAAATCTTGAGATAGCATTTGATACAAGTGTGTCCACAGTGTGTATACGTCAATACTACCAAGAGAACTCTTTACCTTTGTCCATATCTGTTATTAGAAAAGATTTTCAATATTTTATATTATTAAAATGAATATTATTTTATATAACATTCCATAAAAGAAATTGACTTGTTTTTTATCTGTGGCTGAACGCAGATTTGCTATTATATCCAGATTCTCCCTCAATCTCTGTTGATCCATGTCCTTAAAAGTGTTTGGCATTAAATGCTGACACACTCGTCTCATGTCACTGCAATCTTTCAGTTGCTTGCTGGTTTCGCTGTGTTTTAATTTGAGGAAATCCTTTCTTGTGCTGGTCATTGAACACTTGCTCTTTATATCTTTCAATCGTTGCACTAACAATTTCATGAAACTTGTATTAAAATTATATCAAAACATCCTCGAGATCAACGCGTGACATCTTACTTTTCTGCCTGACAATATGATCCTGTTCTTCATATTCTTCTTCCAGCGTGGATATCTGTTGTTTCAGAGAGTTGCTCTTAGATCTCAATTGATTCAAATCCTTCACGGATGAAATTGCAATATCATTCAATCCATGCTTCAGTTTGTGCAATAAAATGTTCTTTCTTATTTTACATGCTTCGGCTGCAGGGAACGCAGAATTGGAAATGTCATCCCACAGGAGCTCCAGTACTCCTTTGCACAATCTGATGGAAAAGAAAAATTAGGCAAGAAAATAAAAAGTTTCAACAAATAGATACGAAAAATAAATGGACAAACATTTTCTTTATTGAATCGTTGTATACTGTCGGTGGACATTCGAGTTGACGAATCCATGCAAAATTATCTGCAACCTCGTTCATAATGATTCTGTTCCTGAGTAAGAAAATACAATGAATCTATAAATGTTATATGACTCAACCTATTTTTGTAGCTAACAGCAAAAGATGCTATAAATGAAAATGGTAATTATCGACTTTCCATGCGAAATAATGTTCTATGTGGATTTACAACTTTCACGCAAAGTGTTTAATTTTTTGATAGTGGAGTCCCCCATAAGGAGGGAAAAACATATTGCTTCCACGCATACATTTTTCATACGCGAAGCGAGGTTCCACATGGGTTTACAACTTTCTACGCGAAACTGAGTTATTTTTGATTGTTGAGTTCAAATTTCGTGCTATTGTAGCAAAAAGTAAATAAACACATGTGATCGCAGCGCATGCTTATGTCGCTGCATTTCGTCAGTATGACAGGTTTCCTAACCTAAATAATGATCAACTTTAACGATAAATATCTCGCTTCACGGAGCAGAGCGATACTTTTTTCTGTCAGATTCTTTTGTTTCGTGCAAAAACGCGTCGAATAAGCATAATTTCATCGATATTCGTACTGGTGTTAGTTAAAGTCGATAATTATCGGAAAGGTTATTTATACCGGCCAGTTTTCTTGTTCAATCCCAATTGACTCACACGTCTTCCTCTTCTTCTTTGGCCTATCGATTTCTGGCTGTTAGCCGGTCACTGTACCATACTTTTAAAAACGTCGAGTACCAGACTCCAATTGTCACGTCTCTCTTCGTATAAACTGTAACCGGAGCAAGAAGCCCGAGACTGTGGACATCACTGACATCAGTCACAATTCAGTCGTACGATTTCGAGCCCGAACACCACAGCGATTTTCTCCCTCCACTACGCACACAGAGTCTCGGACGAGACTCCTCACACGTGTGCGTAGTGGAGGGAGAAAATCGCGAAAATTTTGTCGCCTATTATAATCAGAGGTCTGCTTTTTTTTGAAAATGTTTCATATTTTTTATTTATTTATTATCATTTTTCATTAATATATAATTTATTTTATAAATAATTCAAAAATAAAATATAAAAACATGAAATATACAATTTATTTGCTCATAATATACTCACAATATTTTCCACAAAATGCATGAAAATACTTATTTGAAATACATAAATAAAATAATTATTATGCAAGTTGTTCCGTTTTTATCGAATACATGCTACTAGAGAAATTTTTAATAAACTTTAAAATTTTTCTCGATATATATTCTCGAAAATATATTTTTTTAACTTAATGTTTAAAGAATATCTTCAATAAACGGAGCAACCTGTAGAGGCCCTCCACCACCCCCGCCAATTCCAATTGGCGGTCCTCTTTTTTTTTTAATATGAGCTTTATTTTGTTTTGTTAATTATTTTTTCATACATTTTTTTATTCCAAAATATAATACAATACGATACAATACAATATAATAAAATACAATACAAATGCATAATATAAAATATACAACTAAATTGTGTACATTCATATCTTATTAATTCTAGATTACATGAAAACATTCGAAATATGCACATATTATCATACTATTTTATTCGATATCGATAAGCGACGCGATTTACCAAATATCAACTTGAATCTTACAAAACTTTATGTAATGCAAGCAACACAGCAATTAAGAAAATCATTAATAAAATTAACAATTATTTTCTCAAACAAGAAAGTACTTTTAACACCTGTACTTATTTTGCAAAATTTTGAAAAAGAAATTTTTAAATAAATATTGTCGCGCAAAAATATAAACAAAGATTTAAGCCAATGATCGAATAAGATAAATCACGATTGAAAAAATTGGTACACTATACTCACGGTTTCTAACTGATTTCGTAATTTCTATAATATATAAGGAGAATATTCTGTGTACTTATTTTACGCGATAAGTATTTTTAGAACGTCAATAAAGCGGATGCTCATTTTCGTAAGTATAATTAATCGAAATCATTTAATTCTTAATTGATTAATTAAATTTGCAAAAATGAACACTCGTTTTATTGTCATTATAAAAAGCTTTATTTTTTAAGATCTTATAAATCGAATCTTAAAACATTGCGATAAACCACGTTATTGCCGCGTTCAAGGGAGGATAATTGACTTAACAGCCTTGGCCAGATCAAAACCCCTCCATCGAGTGGCACGCTGGTTAGCAGTCAACGTAGAGAAAAATAATTTCCATGGTGAAGAGCGACCTTAATGGCCTTTCTTCTAATCAGAATTCGTAAGATCGATCCACGAAGGAAAGTTAAGCGAACCGATAAACATCGGAGACCCCGCTGCAAAAGGAAACGAATCCCGTATCTTCCGGACTGCTTCCGATAGCAGTAATTTCGGCAGCGAATCAATGACATCATTATCATTTTTCAAAGTTTTAAACAATACAATTATTATGCAATTTATTTATTTAATCGATACTTATCATTTTATAATACACGAAATAAAAATTCATGCGAAAAAATATATTTCCCCGTTATTACGAGATCTCTTTCTATCAAAAAAAAATACATGGATAGAACAGCTTTTACGGAAAAGTGATTACAAACGAGTATATTAAGAATATTTATGTATTTAAAAATAATGTATTTAAAAATACATGCGCTTTTATTTTAACTTTAATATATGCGGGCACAAATAATTTTGGGGTACCAACCATTCGAGACGAGTCGAACCCGATAGTAGATTATGAAAAATATAAAAATACTTAACAATATTTAATAATATTTAACAAATATCTTAACATTTTTCATTTCTTCATAATATTTAATTTAAAGTTATCGATATCTCATAATCCAATATCAGAGTACCCATTCGAGTCGTATCGAATTTTTTAAGTACTCGCATATTTTTTATTTATACATGAAAAATAAAATGCTCAAAGAGAAACTTTGAACCTTTCTCATAAATCGATTAAAATTAGCACTTATCGAATGAAATATTACGCGATTTGCACATGTATTTTATTATGGAAATATCTAAACTACTAACTACTTAAAAATTAATCTCTACGTTTTAAATCAGCTGCATATATCTGAAAATGGTTTCTAAAAAGAAACAAAAATTAAAAAATATATATACACGTTTGTAATATTTTTAAAAGCGATTCACACAAGAACGTGGAAACTTCACTTATAACTTAAATTTATTTTCTTAACAATTTAAATTTACAATCGTTATATCCATGTTTATCTTACTATTAACAAGTTTCATTACTGTAAAAATAATATTAATACTATTATTAACCACTATTAACGGGGGAACATTCAACGAGGAGAATAAAATCTTCTCTCAGAATACAATAATTAATTTCGCGATTGTAAAAGATGTGTGATAGTCGTCATTGATTTATTACCAAAACTATTGTTTCCGAAAACAGCCAGAAAAACGCGAGATTAATTTCGCCCCTGTAACGAAAGCCTCCAATTTTCAACGAGGCGCCGAAACTAAACATCGCGGATAGATCCCACGAAAACTGATGAGAAATAACTCTTCACGATGAAGATCGTTTCGACTCTACATCGGTACGAACCACGCATTCGCTGGCGTCCACCTGACGCGAGGGACAGCGATAAGACTCGATTGATGAGGCAGCGATCGCAATCAAAAACGCAAAAAGAACGCGGTGTTCACAATAGCCTTTTACAAAATACCGCGAACAAAATTAATTTCTTAAATTTAAAAGTAAATCAGTTTTCGCAATTTTTTAATCGTAACTGGCAATAATGCCAATTTCTGAATCTCGAAACTATTTTCTAGAATACATTCGCGATTCTAATATAAAACATAGATATCAAATGTCAGTGAAAAGTTAATATTCAATCATTGGTTTAGGATGAAATCTTTGTATTCTTATTTCAAAAACTTTTATTATTATAAAAATTTGTCATAATTCCAAACGTCTTTTCAAATCATTAGATATAATCATAGATATTAATATTTGACTTTACAATTATGTAATAATTGTATATATTTAGAATCACATAACGAATATTTAGAATCACATAACAAATCATAGATATTAATATTTGACTTTACAATTAAAAAAATTAAAAAATTTTTTCAATTAAAAAAAATTTTTTTCGTTTTATAGCGAAAATTGCAAATGATTTGAAAATTGAACGTGGGGCGTACGACCCACACGACACGGCACGTGTTAATAGATATTTGTGTAAATAATTTTTCTAGTAACATGACGAATAATATAAGAAATACATACTTTGACATGTAAAGTCATAATAGTGCGTGAAAATGTAAATAGAGAAAGAAAGAGAGCGAAGAAACTCAAGTAGATTACATGCAGATGAAATAACGGATGAACGAACTAATCCTCCGAATTGACTTTTCTATTCAATAATGATACGCATAAAAAAATCTTGAAGTACAAATCTTACGTTATTGACTGAGCCATGCGATTCGAGTAGTTTTATGCTTACAATATCAGATGGTGCTACTGACACAATTTTCGCAATTTCTACCTTCGCGGTCAGCTTCAAACAATTCCCGCGAAATTATCCTTCTAAATACTCGTTCATAACGAATTTTTATAACGCGCGTATATTTATATTAAAAAATATTACATTGCCGTCCACTTGCGAGAAATTCGTAAATTTATCGTTTTCTATATAGATTTATTCGGAACAGCGATAATGTTCGACTACCTTAAGACATTTATTATAAAAATTATGGCAATTGAAAAACGCCAAAGTATTAATGTTTTAGTAATAATTAATGCTTAACAACTGCACACACTATTTGTGTAGAATTAAGCTATATAAATACAGATACGAACCATATATTGCTTAAAATAATTCCTGAGTGTAAATATGGAATCGATATTTTTGATATTAGAGAACTCAAAATTAAGAATTTAAAATCTTCAAATAGAGAATTTATATAAATTATTTTTATTTAGAATTTATATAAATCAAGAAATTTTTTAAAAAATTAAATTTTTTTATAACTTTATCTGAGATCATCCGAGATTTTTAAAAACAAATAATTTTAATGTCAAAAAAGATTACGTAAATATACTTTATGTATATATCTCCAGAATTTTTGAATATATTTTAATAGAAGACAGAAATTTCGACGAGAGAAATCATCATAGTATATGTAGGATATATTGTCGGGTTTACATCTGGTTTTTATCGCAATTTCCCTAAAATCGTTCTAAGAATTACGTTAACGTAAAATTGACTCTTCTATATCTGCCCTTCGCGGAATAAGACAATTTCTTAGAATTCTCCCTTTTTCATCCTGCTCTTCCCTCTCTTTCTTTGATTCTACTACTGATTATATTGTCATCATTAACTATATAGAGGCGAACAAATCTCCTGGAAGCCACCGGTTTCTAGAATTACAAGAGTGGTGTAAAGGGGCACGATCAGTCGGCTACGATTGCGAATTAAATTACGAAATAACAAGTCTCTATCGAGACATTGAACGTCTTATGCCGCGAATGCCGCGTTTTCTCTGCCAAAAGTAAAATCATCATAAAATAAAGTATCATGAGACAAAAATAGATGATATAAGGAAAGACGGGATTTTAAATCGATCCGTAAAAAGGAACTCTCATGGCGCCCCACGGCGACAAACGCTCCTCTCACTCTCTTGCCGCTTATCTAACGCTCCATTTAACGTGCTTTTTTGCGAAATTCCTACTCGCGAAGGCGACATCGCGAAGGCGGGGTTTATGATTATGAAGAAGCACCGCGTTGGGGCGATAAGAAGTGTCATCGCAGAAACAAAGAGAAAAAGGAAGAGACAGAAAAATCGTTCGTGTAAGAGTGCGAGTGTCCGCAGACCACCCGTTGCAGCAGCGAGCTGCGAGGGTGCTCTGACGTAACGCGACGTTACGTCAGACCGTACTATAGAGTGTCAGAGGGATGGTGGAGAGGTTATGCGCGTGGGGGTAAACGTGGGCGAGGGGTTCACGGGGTTGGGTTGGAAGGGACCAGTACGTCAATAGGAGAATCCTTCGGCCGCCGGGTAGGGAAGCGAATCCCCGAGTGGGGAGTAGCTCATGAAAGCTCGCGGCCAAGGGATGCGGAAGGGGTAAGCCGTCCCGATGCTGTTAGCTTTCTCGTGCCTCTTCTTCCTCTCTCTTTCTCTCTCTCCCTCTCTCTTTCCCTCTCTTTCTCGCTCTATCTTTTTGAAATATGTGACTTCTAGTAACGCACAATTTCGATCGTAACGAGTTTGAGCTTGGGAATTGCCAGGAGAGTCGCTTGCTACGTTTAAGGGTTTGTTTTTTCAAGAAAAGCAATAATTTTTTTTGAGTTTAGTATTATTAAAATTTTTGGGATCATTGCCATAAACATTAGTTAGAGCTAATGTAGCGCAGAAACAAATAGAAAGGTCGAGCGGAACGTTGAAGTTGATGTTTACGGAGACGAATCAGCTGCATAGAAACGCGTCGTCGTTTACTCTGCTCTAAAATTATCCTCCTCGGTTTGCAGTGCGGTTCGAGTCGTGGTATGATTTTGCAACGGCGTTACGTAGAGGCCTGGTAGATTCAAGAGGATCGGTAGTTCGATCGAGCTCAAACTCGTACAGAGTATCTCGTGGAGATACGGATTCCCCTAATTTCGCAGCATCCTGTGCGACGATCCGTCACGTAACGTTCGCGACCGTCTCTGCGATGGTTTTGATGTGCATAATTTAATGATGTGGCGTTTGCCGCGGGATAGAGACGGCTTCTGTCCATTCACCTATTAGACCGTGTTAAACACGTCGCTCTAGGCATCGGGCATTTAGATACCATAAGTAGTCTGCGGCTACCATTGAGCCCCGTTGAGGGAAGAAAAGAGGGAAGAGAAGGGGAACGGGAGATGCGCGGAAGGTAGCAAAGACGGCAGGAGGAGAAAGGGTATAATTCCTCGCAGGGGTGGCGGTCAGTGACGTACGATAACAATGCCGACGTTATCGTCGATCGACCGAATAGTGAGGGGGAGGGAGGGTAAGGTTAGAAAAATGCAGCGTGACGATGTGGTAAAGGCCGCAAAAACTACCGCATGAAACACGCCACTTACAAATTTTCACGAGCCCCCGGCGCTAATAAGAATTGTCATAACTTCGACGATTCACTCGACTTGGTGCCGATTGAATCAAAATAGCGTATCCGCAATAATGTAAGCGGAAATGTGAACGGAAAATTATCGAATCCACTTTCATTTGTAGTAAACATTAATTTGTTATAATCTATGCGATGTATCGGATGTTATGAAAAAAAATGTAGCTCATAAATTACGTATGTTTTACTGCGAGCTTGCATAATAAATATGACGCTGCTAAATTATATCTCTCGTGTACACGTTCGTTAACTTTACGCCCACAATTTCACGGAGACGTAAATATCACTAATTTAATTATAGTTCTCTGTAAAGCGATACTTTGACTACGTTACTGTTCTCTACGCGGTAGGGATGGGTTATCATAATTTCAAGGGCGTAACAAGTAACGGGGGTATCGTGCTACGATAACGGGTAACATTCACCGAGTAAAAGATTGTAACGTACCGTAAGTAACGTAACTTTTTTGTGCAATGTACTGTAAGTTCATTAAAAGTAAACAATCAAGCTTCGTAATAGATTACAGACTTGTAATGTTTCGTAAAACACGTAAATATCGCCGTGGAAATATTCTAATGGCATCTTGCGGTTTGTCCGTCATTGCGATTTTCCGAGCGAGGAGTAAGGGGTAGTATGTTAGGGACGCCTCGATCGTGCAGAGAAACCCGGGTGATTACAAGATTAACCGAGTTTAACAGAGAAGAAACGGAGGATATTTTATGACAACTTTGTTTTTGTAATATCGCGATGCCTCAGCTCATCAAAGTCAGTATTTTATATGTTATATTAATTAATAATATATTTATAATAATATATATTAATCTCTCTCTTTCTACTCTAATAATATATTAATCTTGTCCTTTTTTTTTCAATTTTATCGTAAAATATTAAAAAAGGTAATATTTTCAAGATTTTTCAACATTTTTCCTTAGAAAATTTGCGATCATTTAAAGTGTTATATATTATTTTAATTAACAAAACCAAAAGTAGATAATAACAAAAGTGCATCTCACATTTTTTTTATTTACGAATAAATTAAAGTAAGAAAGATAGCCTACAGTATTTTACTTTAATGAGAGAAAATAAAAGCCGGTGATATGCACAACGACAAGGGGGTAGGAATTAAACTTTTTGGAGACGTCACTGTTCGGCGGGGTGGCGCGTCAAGGGCGAGCATTCTGGTGGGGATATCTTCGACAGGTAGGGGCGCGTCGCGGCTAACCGGGGCGCAAGAGGGAGACGGCAGCGTGAGAGGCAGAGAGTGTAACCTCACGGTCGCACCGCCACCCGTGCGTTGTCGTACTTAAAATATGACTCGGGTTAGAGCGCACACGGGGTAGTCGTGCGAGTGTAGAGAATTAGCCGTGTGCACCGGGAGTATATTATCCGTATTAGTTTTAGGCAAGCAAAAATAATAGTGAGTAAGGGTTGTTGTCCGAAGGGACGTGCAACGGGGTCTCGAGAGAAAGACAGAGAGAGAGAGAGAGAGAAAGATAGAAAGATAGGACGAAGAACACGGAGCAGAGAGGAAAATCAGCCAACGAGACGGATGATACGGGGGTGGCTGGATGAAATTAGACGCTCTCGATCGCCGGCCCAGTGAACGCGCAAAGCCGTGCAATTTCGAAGACCGCCGTTGCGAACGAATACATATCATTTTATTCTAGTTGCAGAGTGTGTATGAGAGAGAAAGAGAGAGAGCGCGAGAGAGGGAGAGATAAGGAAAAAGAGAGAGCGAGAGCGAGAGGGCGGAGGGTGGATCGCGAGAAAGAACGACGCGACCAGCGAACGAAGGTTGTCGCGAACTAGTGAATTTAACGAAGATAGATGGAGAAAGAGAGGGAGAAAGGGAGAAGAAGAAACGTCGCGAGTTCCATTGAGATGCGTACACAAAGATATATATAAATATAGATAGATGAATAGATAGATAGATATATGTATACACATGCGCAACGCGAAACGTGTGAGTGTACTTGACTTGATCATCATCGTTATCATTGTTATCGTCGTCGTCGTGAACGTGCTCTCTTCCGGCCCGAAGCTGTCGGGACAGTGAGATTTCCTTAGAGAGGTTCCGGAAGTGACTCGGCGGAGTCCGAAAGAGAGAGAAAAAGGAAGAGGAAAGGAGACATAAAGAGAATTCTCTCCTGCGAATGATCGCTTGTGAGCAGCTACGTGTCATCGCTGTCATCCGTCGTGCATATCTTTTCTCGTGAACTGTGATTCTTTGTGCCGCTCGTCGAGGGAGGTGGGACAGTGATCTCTGCGACGAGACGGGATAAGACAGACAGGCAGGGTAAGTGAACCTCCCCCATATGATTCTGATTGGATGTTTTTACTCGCACACGAAGTGGAATATTAATTGAGCAGTTAGGTCGGATAAATTAAAGTCCATCGATATCCGGAAACCGAAGTAATAGATTGACTCGACTCTATTCCGTAAGCTTATCTCTCGATTTACATTCCTTATGTTTGAACTTTAAATCTCTTATCTGATATGAAAATCAATTTTGTTATATATATAATTTGTGCAAATTATATTTTTGTATATTTCTTTTAGTTCGATAATATTATCATTTAAATAATAACAAATAAGTATATAGATTTTTATCATTTAATTTTAAAGATTGTATGTGTTATTTGACAAATTACATGACGAAATATGAAGTTCTTAATTTTTTTTATTGTATTTGTAAAATCTATATCATATTTAGCTCATATTGCCTTGAAATTGAAAGTTCATTCTCCTTAAGTTAACTAAGAAAGTTTGGTTAAACTTATACAGTTCTCTTAAACGCCGACAGATTGTTTTATTGAACCGTAAACGAATTTCAGCGATTTTTTATTTCATTTAATAATAATTAATATATTAACAAAATCATCGATTTTATTAAATAATTTACAATCAGTTTACAAAAGAAGAATTACAAAATTCTATTTTTCTACTTTTTTTAACAAAACTTTTTCTCTATTTTTTTCTATATAACTTCTGTATAACTTTTCCATCGAATCAAATCCTACATTCACAAAAATAACTGAACACCTGAATACTTGAATTTTGTTGATAATCATGAAAAAATATATTTCACGGACACGGTATACTTTGTGCATAAAATATAAAAACATAAATTTCGATTTGGTATTAAATAATAAAATGCTAGTACGTAGATGATTTTACGCAGGAACTTTAATATTTTATACTTTAACTTAAACTTTACATTGATAACAAGCTTGAATACCTTGTACATTAAACATTAATGTGTAATCAAATTTTTGATTACTACAAAATTCCATTTATGGATATATTTTAAAATATTAAAACCGTGAATTTTTAAAATTTACGCAAATATTTGCAATAAAACATTAAAATTTCCAATCATATAAAATCACGTCAATTTACTGGTATTTTATTGTTTTATATTGACATTTATACCGCTTATATTAACATTTAGCAATCATATTCTTATTCATATTCTTTATGCGTGAAATTTACTTTAAAATATAATTTTATCATAATCATCGATAAATGTCCAATTATTTTCGTGAATGTAAGATTTGATTTGATAGAAAAAGCAACAAAGTACAGTAAGGGCTGTTTCAATTTTGGATTGACAAAATAAATTTATGTCAAAGCCAAAAAAATTATTTTATTAAGTCCCGCATTATTCTGGGATAACTAGGCG
The DNA here is from genome assembly GCA_037157785.1 of Cephalotes varians. NCBI lineage: Eukaryota > Metazoa > Arthropoda > Insecta > Hymenoptera > Formicidae > Cephalotes > Cephalotes varians. The sequence continues at coordinate 3,303,462 of JANQDE010000004.1, forward strand.
GCAAATACGTAAATATGTGGACGATAAAAGAAATGTAGGAATGATAGTCTTTTTTGTTTGCCAGTGCAATGCGTTCTCAATGAAAACGGATCGACAAGTACTAATGTAAATTATGTAAAAATATTGCGAATATCCGAGTTAAACCTTAAGATTCCGTCAATTAACGGTCGAGTTTTTCAACTGAACGCGTCGAGGTACAAACAGTTTTCGCGAATGATTAAGAAACGAAGGACTTTTCGCAAACTAACTTATCACGGAAAGGGGAAAATGCAATTAAATAACAAAACTTTCTCGTTTATTTAAATTCAAGAGGATTTATCTTTCTTTTATCATTAAGTTTAAGCTTCCGAGAGGTACTCGGTATTGAATGTTAAGAAGACGCGGTCGACACTCGGTCTCGTTTCGTCAAACGAACTCACAATTCAATTTGTCATAAAAAAAAGTAAGGACTGTAGAAAGTACATCTGCAGACACGGGTAAACGCGGTGTGTTTCTTGTGATAGCTTATCATCTCGATATACGTCGGCAATAAACGGTAAGAGTCTCGATGTCACCTCTTCTATTTTCACGTGAGAAAAACTTCCCGGAGGAGGCTTGATTGTGTAAAGGTTCCAGGAGAGTCGGTTGCATGTGCACGAAGAGGCGCACTCTCACCTTTATCACGGAATTCCACGCGCGTCGCTCGCTGCGCGATCATGTCTCGTCGATGAATCATTCTCCCCCTGTCGCCCCAAGAATGGTTGGTATTAATAATCGCGTGATTGTGCAACGTCAAAGCAACAACGTAACGTAGGCCGACCGACGGTGTTCTCGCGTTTTCACGCTTTTCGCTTCGTATTTTTATTTAGAATTATCACGCTCATTCGAAATTTCAGATATCCATGGGGACACGTGCGTTAAATATTCTCTTTCAAAATCGCGAATATGCGAAATTCACGCGACGCACTTATACACACAGGTATTTCGGAGCCTCAAAACTCCAGGGGAGTGCGGGATTAAATTATTCATCGTTCGCAACTGCGGTGCTATTTGTAACATATGGGTCCAAAATATGAAAATATAAAATTACCCTCTCTCGATCTAGTGATTTCAACAAACTCTAGTATATGTAACATTTAGAGTCGTAATTGTACAATAAATTACTAAAATACAAATTCCTTCTTTGCGTATACACGATTCAAATCGACAAAGTCAGTATTAAGTACTTCATTTCTATTTTGATATATTATTAATATCTGTTTTAATTTAAATTATTTGAAAAGCGTTATAAAAACTTTGAAAATATAATTTGCTAATTGTAATTGTGGATTAATTTGAGAACTTGGAACATACGAAGGATGTTCATGTCTATTTTGATAGCATAAGATAGATTTGCTATAAGATAGCAAAAATTAATCATTCATTAGATTAATCAATTACAGAAAGATCGAAAATGTTGTTGATGAATGCAATTACCTACATAAAAATATTTAAGAGTCATTCTAAACATATTTATATAAAATATAAATATATCAAGGAATCAATAAATATCAGGATATTATTTCATGACTTATACATTAAATATATATCTATTGTATTTTTATATTGTTTAAATTATGTTGCTTTCATATCAAAAAGATTTGAAGAGTTAAGCGAAGGTTCGTGTTCATTTTCAAGAAACATAAGAGGATTAATCGATAACATGTAACTTATCTCGACGAGAATATCTGAAAATTAAAATCTCGGTCATCACGGTGAATAAATTTGTTCGGATAACATGAAAGCTGTCGGTATTAAACGTTCATTAAGACATTATGAATGTAAAAATGAATCGACTGAACACAGCGTGGGAATTAACTCCGTTTTTGAACATTTTTTCTTCAGTTTGTAGAATGATTTGCAAAAGAGTAAACCTTTCTCCGTTTTGTCGTCGAAAAAAAACCATTTTCTTTTCTTCATTTACTTAATTTCACTACCAGTGTTTCCTCATTCTACCGACTCGATGCCCGGAAATCGTACTCGTTCATATGGAGCTAATTGAACGTACATCGCGATTCTCTTACCCAAAAAGGGGTGATTTTCCAGAGGGTGCTTATCCAAAATTATTAATAAAAGAAGAAATGTTAAATTCGATGATATATTACGATAATTCTAATAATTCTAATAATTCTAATAATATATTTATACAATTGGATTCAGTTATTATATCTTATAATTTTTTTATTTTTTAAATTATTATTTATGTTTACTGATCTTTATTAATAATACTAAAGTTAATACGGTTATTGATAATATAAAATTAAGTCTGTTTACTGGAACGTTTACTGGTCAAATTTTTATTGATACTTCGCGTTTTTTTTTGCTTAATTGTATGGTTGTACTACTTGTCTCCGGCGTTATGTATCATCTGCCACGCGAATCGCTGACTTTCGCCACTGACAAGCTCACTCGAGATCGTGAGAATCATGTTCTCCTCCTTTTCATGTAGAATATTGACATGTGCTGAAAGCGAATGCATTGTTCGAGCCCTGTCAAGAGGTACGATGACACTTGCAAGATAGATTTCATAGCGCTGCTATGAATCTTACATACCTATAATATGTGACGTTTAAAAATAATAAAATAAAACATATTTAAACAGTAAAACATCCCTCCAAAAAGTCTCGCAATATTCTGTATATTTCCATTTTCAGCTCAATTGCGTGCCGTTATTTGAGTCGTAAACAAGCATCGTGAAATATTTACACGGCACCAACCTTTGCATCTACCCAATATTTTATGTTATGCAAGGTACTCCTCGGGAATGATGTTCTTTATGTGAATGTTCTTTATGTGGATGTTCTTTACGTGAATGTTAACTTACGGCGTTCTCGTAATGATCTCGCCAGCGCGTCTCACAATTATTTTATAGAATAAGCACGCAATGTGACAAATGATACGAACAACATCGCTTTTTGACATTCAACGCGTTTAACAACGATCCCGCAATTACATTAATGTATTATAGATGTCAGTCATCGTCAAACAAATTAAGTTACCGTTAAAGCGTATTTGCTATTGTCTCAAACAAATTAGATATCATTTCGTTAAATACTCGTCGGCAATCACGATGCTCGATTATCTCTATCGTATAATGAATCTGCAATATCAATATCAATTTTATTACTTTCTTTTCCGTCTCTGCTAATTCGAAGCAGTTGCGTTTTCATTAACGATGTCGTAAGAGTGGCAGAATTTTCCGCGAACAACTTCCAAACATATAACAATAGACTTGGATCTGCACGGAAAGATTTTGCTGAAATATTTAAAAATTTAAGTAACTATAGATCTGAAAAATAATTTTGTCCATCAAAATAATAATGTAAAGGAAATTCAAGTATGATAAGCAATGCTGCAAAACAATGTTAACATTCTAGCAATCAGTTTGAGTGTCCTACATAATCATTATATATATATATATATAGTTTAATAAAATTATTTTCAGGTCTGTATCTAGCTAGATTTTTAGATACTTCAGCAAAAATGTTTTTTCCGTGTAGAAAAATCAGTAAAAAGTATTTAATACAGCAATATTGGTATCGCGATTTATTTGCAGAATCAAGATTTTATGTTCGTGAAATGAGACTCGATGGTATATTAATTTATGGTTTATTATTATATTAATATATTCATTTAAAGAGTATTTTTTCTATTGTTGTTCGTAAATTTCATATTTTTCTCTCGCATCACACATTTTCATCGTATTAACATCATTACTGCTTGGCCAAGCACAAACTGGAATTGCACGCGGAATGCAGTCTCGCGATTTCGCGACGACGATGCACCAGTGCTCTCTCTTCTGCATCCAGAGTGTATTTTTTAACGATTTATTTACGGATTATTTAATTCCCGTATACATATAGAGATTGTGATACACGTCGCTCGAACGTGACGTGACATGCTTCGTACTTGACCCAATTTGACTCAATTCGCGCCGTCTTTAACGTTCGTCTAAAAATAGCACGACCGAATAAAATAAGGAGAAAGATGGATGGAGCAACGATAACGATGTGAGCTATTATTATATCTAATGTATACAAAAGTACGATTCTACTCTATGTCGCTCTCCCACGATTCCGTGACGTGCGACTTCGACGAGGACCTATTCAATGACGTCTAAAAACGGGCTCTTCTGCGACAATAAGTGTCACGTGCAGCACAAAATATGATATATTGTTAATTATAACTTCGGCCAATTTTGGGCCCTCGATCCCATCGTGATACAAAGAATAGAATACAATCTAATTATTCCAATCTCAATCATTTAATTCGTCTGTTAAATTCTTGAATTGCGATGATTTTATCTTCATCTTCATGAATTATCAATCTTGATCTTTAATCGTCATTCAATCATTATTGCTTATTTCATTCGCTAAACCTAAGCAGTAACAGTTATTCTGTAAGTATACATTAAATATTCATGATTTTAAGATTCAATGTTTAAAAAAAAAGATATGAAAAGTGGATGAAGACGTATTTGAGCTTCTTCAAATATCTCCTTAATCTTTCGGATCTCAGTGATAAATAATCACACGTCTGTCTAAAAGCTTGAGTTGTCGTTTGGTGATTGCAATAAATCTCGTGATTGATGCGTTCTGGCGATAGCACCCTCTTTTAATAAAATTTTACGCGCTTCCATCGCGAGGATCTGTCTCTTTCGCGGCTGGTGTTAACGCCGAATCGATCTCGTGAGTTCAGGGTTGCATTGTAAGGTCTCTTTTTCTCTCTCGACGAGGAAATTTGCAGCCGTATACACACATTAGCCACACCGAGTGTCTTTCAGATTTCTTCTAAACCCTTGATTAATCGGCAAGTAATGATAATTCTCGCGGAAATACCCGTGAACGCCCGCGCATTATACGTGGCATTATTAACTGTCGTATCGAATCGATTAGCGATATTAATGCGCTAATGCATAAGCGAGACACGGGGGAAATAACGTCCGCGCGCGCATATGGAAATTTATGCAGGTTGTCACAGAGCCTCTCACTTCCTTTCATCTACAAAATTTAATGCCGCACGTCTCACTGATTAACCTCTGAACTTAAAATTTCCGTTAATGCACGACCTACTTGAACTTAAGTGAAGAAAAAATGCCGCTATCCATTCGCGCCTTAACTCGTCATGAATTTTTTATCGTGAACAACACGAGTGTCCAAGCATCTCCTCTGAGAAAAGTAAAAGCGCATAATATTCTTCCACGTGTGAAACTTTTTTATTTTAATTCGGATGTCGCATCTCTTCGCACTATACAGAAAATTATCGCGGGTCATTAGAGGTGGGACGCGTTTAAGGGTGAACAACCGTAGAAGTTCGCTATGACGTATTGATTAGCTCGCTGGTATATTACAATGTCCTAACAACATAATCATTCCGCGTTACAGTCGATGTCTGTAGTTCCTCATATCGTTAAACGTTTCGCATTTGCATACGGTTTAAACGCCGCCGTCACCGTCCTCGGCGCTATGTAGCCGCCTCTCTTGCAACCGAAAATCAACAAGTTTGCCTGGATAGATATTTGACACCTAGTGCCTTTTCCACCCTTTGTAAAATCACGTTAATGCCAATGTTTGTATTTCGCCGATGTTTGAAATTCGAAGCAACATCGAAACGCAAAGCGCCAATCATCGCGATGAAATACTCTCCGCGTTGCTAACTGATCAATCAACTATAAATTTGCGGAAAGAGCGAAGTATCTCAAAGTATCATAACAAAGAATATAATGAAATCACAGCAAAACACTTGACGGAAATTTCATAAAAATGTAAAAAGATTTAAATATTTATTTTTTTATGTTTTTTTTATTTTTATTTTTTATTGAAATATTTTTCTCGTATACGCTGGACAATAGCATACGATGGATAATAATTCATACGATAATAAATGATATTCAGGAGTTCAGACGTTTGGAGAAGCGAAAATACATGCTGGCCGGTTCCACTCGGATTTCTTGCGAATTCATATTTATCTATCGTGGAAAAAGCGCGCAGAATGTTCTTCTCAGATATCGACGTTTTCTGAAACCTGCTTTTCTTTTCGCGATACACACACGACCTAGTTCGCCTAGCAGCGTGTGCATGCGGAAAGGTAATGAATCCCGAGGTTGGCGCCTATCCGGCAGCACTTAGCGTCACTAATTGCTAATAGTTCCCGTTGCCAATCCCTCCGCGATTGTATGTACGCGCTGCAGGGTGTTATTATTCCAATATTGTCAATTGCATTATGACTGTCGAATTCGAGCGTCGGAGAGAGGGTGTCCGCACAGTGCGCTAGATCTACTAATTATTGATCCACCAAGTGGCGACGACCAGCGGAGAATCCTCGTCGATGACAAACAAACGCGAGAAAAATACTTTTTTATTAAATAGTCAAAGTGAAGCAAGAATGAGTTCAGACATGCAGTAGAAGTAACTAGGGGAAATAAAATACGAACAAAACAGAAAATGAGGGTAAATAATAACATAAAAGTATTACAACGTTTTATAATAGAATGAAATGAAAACGAAGTAAAAAAGAAAATAAACTCGAAGATTTTGCAGAGAAACTAAAATAATTTATAAAAAACGCCTGTTGCTTTGTGTACAAATGCGTTTCTGCAAAGAGTCTCTCATCGACGATATCAAATATCGAAAATCGCTCAGGCAAGTGTTCGACCCAGTTACACCTACGTATGTATGTTCTTCCCCAACGATTCTGCTTGCCTTAATAATAATTTACTTTATTAAGCATGCGTATCACGGGCGTGATAAGACAGGCGTGCAATCCCTCTTTATTAATTGCCATATTTTATCTCTTTCCACAGACAAATGCGGTCTTCTAGAGTTCTTAAAGCGTTTACTTCTAACCACTTCAATTTTGTAAAATATTCCTTTGATATGAAAGTTCTTGATACAAGAAGATTGCAAATACAAGATACATATTCGTTGCGAAATTAACAAATCATTTTTCAGTAGAGTATCTTTTTTAAAAGTCTCCTGCCTCTGGAAGAGGATCTTCGGATTGCAAATCGTTATATAAGCTCTTATATAAAAGCACGATTTGCTTCAAGCATTTTTCCGAAGATTTCGTAGCGCATAATACCTACGTACATACATACATATGCAAGGAATCGAGTTTTTATATGATATTTAACGATAAAATTATGCAAAAAATATACTCTCCACACTCATTCTGATTCGTTGTCAAGATGTAATTTAAAATGCTGTTTGAATTTCACTCACCGTCGCAGTAGGCTTCGGCAAATATTTGGCTCGAGTGAATGATGGATTTCGAATTCTTGATCCTTAATGCTTGTCTGCTCCGTTAATATCAATGCGCAAACTGACCTGAATCGACTTTCTGAATTTCTTCTAAAATATTCTTTTCAGATTCTGAAGATTTTCGAAAAAGATGCCACTCTACTGAAAAATAACTTATTCATTTTACGATGGATACATTTCTTATATTTGTTTCCTTACATTAAATTATATTATTAATTTTTTTATAATATATTTTGTAAACACTGAATCTTAAGAGTACGCGTCTTAAGTATAAAGAAAAAATTATAAAATCAATTACATAAGACTATATATCGATGCCATGGACTTTAGCAGTAATTTATTTACTTAAATGAATATTAAAATCCTGAAAGATCGACGGCTGTTTTATTTGTCAGGGTAATATTTTCAACTACGTTGCAATTATATGAGCAATGAGCACTGATAAAAAATCAAGCCAATATAAATATGAAGTACTTGTTAATTAACTTGTCTCCGATGTTCACTCTACAAAGAAGAACATTGATTGACGATTGGCAGTCTCGGTATCGAATTAATTACGTCGCTGTGGTATAGTGGTAATATAACTGTCATACTGCCAATGATACATCTTCCAACATTAAACGCGGGAAATATCTCAGATAATAATTTGATGATTGATCATTTGTCAATAATAACTATTATAGAAGCATACGAGTATACTCTATAAAAAAAAAGATGTAAACATAAAAAAATACAAAAAAAAAAGATTTAATGCAGAATTATTTCTTTTTTTTTTTCATTGCAAGCTAAACAACTCTGACGTAGCGAATTAAAATTGATCTACCTCTATCGTTCACATTGTTAAATTACATCGCGCAAGACTTCAATCCTCTTATGAACATCCCCGTAAAGTATCCGTATTTACGATTGTAAATTATTAATTGCATCTCTCGTCATGCGTCCCGTATTTATTGCACAACGGATCGGCTAGACAAATCGATACAAAGGTAACTGAAGCTTAGCATTAGCGCCACCATTTCCAGCATGTTTCCGATTAATAAATAATAGCGGCTGCCTCGTGCGCACTTACAGCTCGAATGGGTGTCGGTTACTTATTTAACCGCGCTGTTAACCGTAACGCAATAAAAGCAGGTTGAAGACGAAACGGGGAAAACAAACCTATTTTTGAACACATAAGGGATACGTACGTAAAGTCGCGATTGAGAAGAGCAGCGGAAATAATCCGATAAATACTCGAATGAGTCTATATAAAATTAATTATTTTATTCGCCTTATATTTTCTAACGTTTTATATACGTTTTTTTTATTAGGATGTTTGGATTTTTTTCTCTTCTCTTGTTCTTCTTACGGTAAAATTCCATCTGCAAATGTCGTCTCTATATCATGGTATAGACTTGTAGGTATTGTGAGGACCTCATGTGGATTCACTCTGACGGGTTAAACAAAGATACATACGTCCCGAATGACGAACGCACGTAGCATAGACTAGATATAGTTCTGGTGAAATGTCTCTAATGTATCTACAAATAATATTAGTTTGCGCGACATCAAATAACTACCGGGCGAGTGGGCAGATATTCCGAGTTGATTGCAGAAGTTTGTAATTAACATTGATGTTTGATAATAGCTCGATTCGAGAAAGCGTTAATTAGAAGTAATTATATTGAACCTTTTGACGCATAATCCAATTGTCATCCAATTATTATTTTTAAAGATAAAACATAGTTTGACACATCTGGATTCTATATGCGAAAGAAAATAAGAAAATTAATATCAACAATTATTTCAACGTAATGTATTCAATTTTATCATGCTGAATAAAATAAATACATTTAATTTTATTTAGCGTTTTATGTGAGATAAGAAAGTTAAGTAATTAAAAAACGTTATTTTAAAATTTATTGGCAGCTTTAATTCTGTGTGTATTTTGCTTAAAAGAAGATCACATCTTATTTAAAGCAGAAATACGTTGTTTTGAAAAATTAATGTTCAGACATCAGAAATCAAATTTGTTTTTTAAAATTTATTTATTGAAATTGCTTAAATCATAACTGCCGCATTCACATTGATAATGCCTCAAAAATGATGCTTCTTTACACGATCTGGTAAATTAAGAATCTCTCAGTGCGGTTAATATCTGAAGACTCTTCAGCCGATAAGCTCTAACGGCTTTATTTGCGATCCTGGGGCGTTTTTTCGTAAAGAAATAAGGGTCGCGTTGTAAGGGGGATAAACTTTTTTTTTTCAAAACGATTGATAGTAAGTTTTTTAATAAGTATAATCTTCAGCATGTGTGTGAAGACCTGCCCTACAAAGATTCGAATTTATTTCGGAAATCTTTATTATTATTATTATTATACCTATTCTTAGTATCTTGAAATTGAACTATTATATTGTATAAATTATATTATATTATATAAAAAGTTAAATTGAAATTTTAGAAAATAATGAACATGTTTACTAATATGATAATCTTATTTTATTTAAATAAAGATTGAAATGCATTATCATTAGTAGTAATGAAAATAGCAAAATAAAAACATTTTTTAAGTATAAAGACATAATAATTAAAAGTGCTTCTTTACGACAGTAGATCAAAGAATCGTTATCCTTTCTACAAATGTTTGCAGTTAATTCGATTGTTTTTGTATAAGTACTTGTTTGAAAATTAGAGATAATTGCCTGTTGAAATTCAGTTAACTTAATTATTCAATTTAGTGCAATAAACAAACTTATAATGAATAAATGATCGAGTTATTGTAATAAATTAACTTACCGATGTATCATATCATCGATGTATGTTTTAGCCAAATCAGTCTGATTAAAATCTCAATAGAACATAAATTATTCGTGAAAAGTTTTATTCATCGTATAACGTTACAACGTAAATATCCATTTTATCGTTTTTTATATTTTTAAATATTAGCTCCAAAGTGTTTTTTTAAGTTTCGCATGCGCGCCTATTTACGTAGCTTTTTACAGGCTATGATTTTTATGCGTTGTGATTTATATTTTTACAATTTTATAATTTATAATTTTATGATTTTATAATTTAATAGTACAAAGATTTCTGTCGCCTATTACAATACACACACGTTACAGATATTTGTTTAACCGAAAAACTCGTCGACAACCGAATTTGGAATTAATTCCCAACGCCAATTAACAAGTTTTCGCAGAAACGTCACTAATTGTAAATCTAAAATGCATCGTCTACGTCTATGCGCCTACACTTTTGCAAGAGTATTGTATGCTGCGTGCAAACAAGGCAGCTACTCAATATCCGGGTAACAACAATGTTGCATTTGCAGTAGTAAATAGAGCGCGGTACGACAATGATCTCATCAACAATAAAATCATTGCATTCTCGACAATATTCGGTTAACTATCCGTCCACTCATGTACACATTTCAATGCGCATGCATGCGAAACACTTTTTAATCAAGCCCGTTAAATCTCGTTTCTGCATATCTTTTATTAAACCTTATCATTTATTAATCCGTTAGGGTTTAATTGTTATGAGACACAATAAGCATATCGTTTGATTATCTTTTTTTACAAAAATTAGATTTATTTAAAAAATAAGTTTGTGAAAAATATATATCTAACTAAAATATGTATCTATTTTTGGAATATTTGAAAAGAACTGAATAAAAGACAGAAATATTCATCTTTTTAATAAATATAATTTTGTGCATCTGTCAAAGAATATTGTAAATAACACTGAGCATTATTTACAAAAACTCGTCGACAAATACGATAAAGCGGACTTATCGATTTATGTCATTAACGTCTCCGCAGATGATAAATATTTATTTTTTCTGCACTCTCTCTAAACGACTCAATTCTGTTAATAATTTATTTTTCATTTAGAGGGTCATATAAGATACAGTCAGAGAAAAATGTACTTACTTGATCGAAAATTATCTATTAGTCCATTATTATTTTAAGACACCTACGAAAAAAATTTATCTTCCAGCGAATCTTTTTAAATATTCCAAAAATATTTTAGTTACATTTTCGATATTCTTTTACCAGAGTTATATATTTTGCAAAAGTCGCGTTTTACTCGCTGTAATGACCCGAATCAAATGTTGTTGCGAGCAAGAAAATATAAAGACGTAAGGAGTGCCTACATACGAGATATCCGTTTAATTGGCAGGTTGTTAATTAACGTGTTTTCTCTGGTGATATTAAGTGAAAATGTTCAAAAGCGTGGACTATGCGCGACGTACACATATAAACATTTGTTTTAGATAGTCGGGTAAATGTATGCCGATTTTTGCGTGTTTCACATACACCTGTCGTGTGGATGTACGCAGCTTTTGCATGCAGATGATACAAGGGAAATGCTTGACAGATGTTTTGACGTAATGGACGCAATGGACGTAGGCGCAATTCAACCGCGATGCTCAATACCGCCGTTTAACCGAATCGTTTTTGGCTTCATTATCGCTGTCGATGATCCTTCTCGATAACAACAGCACGCCAGTCGTTTTGATTTCGATGAAAGACATGTAAAGATTAACCTACCACGCTGTAAATAAGCGTACAAAGTGCACTGAAAGATAAATGGACAAAATTACAAAATAATTATGAAATTATAAAATGATGACAAAATTACAGAATAATTATTCAGAATCCAAATTGTAAAATAATTCAAGAAATGGCAGACAAACGAGGATATTTAAAATGTACAAAGATAAGACGAAGATTTGGATTTTTCGAAGGATTTAATTCTGTTTCTTATGAAAAAAGATATCAATATATAAAATTTATACGTTCAATTATCGTACAACTCGCCCTTGCCAAAATAAATCGGCTCCCCATTGGCTCTTCCAACTAACTTTAGAATTATTCAGGAAGTTCTCGGCACTTGGGAATAAGATACTCGTACGGGAATAATGGAGACGACGATCTGTCAATGGTCGGTATTTAATAAAGTTAATTGATCAGGAGAAAGCGTGTTACATTCGCCATTAACGATCACTCCTCGTTCAATCCGCGTACGCCGGTGTCTTTGGCCGTACGGTGTTCTTCCACTTCGTTAATTATTGCTGCTAACGAGCGTGGGCGCTTCAACGGGTAAGAATTACGAGCGTGCGACGCTGGAAAGAAACGAGTCGTCTTCTCGCAAACTTTTCCTCATTTCCTCATTACGCATTTTTTCCACTATTTGAAGAAACACCGCGAGAATTTCGTGTTTCATCATTTTTTACGCTCGATTTTAATTACATTGCAGACAATATAATTTGACCCTCAGCTCTTACTTTTATTTCTGCAAGAAAGGCACTTCTATCATTTATTAATCAATTATATTAACGCGAGGAAAATCTTGTTTATTAATTTTTCTCCGTGCGAAAAGAAAATCAAACGTGCTTCAAAATTCGATGATGAATCAACAAAACTTTATCGCAACTCTTTCCTTTATTTCAACGCAGATATAGGACAGAAAATTTGCATAGAGTCACGCATAGGTACACAGACGATTCAATCGCGCCACTAAATCATCCTCGATATGCATGATTCAGTGGCATAACTAAATATTAATGCTAATTTCTGAAAGTATTTCTTCGTTGGAAATGTTGTAAGTAAATTTGAACGTTATAAAATCATGTACATATGTCACTCGTTATAGCGTTATTCAGTAGAGTTACTGAATCATGCACGGTAATGTTCATTTAAGTGGCGATTAAATTGCTCGTGATTCTTATTCTGTGCGAATTTCTTGTTTCATACTTACGTAGAAATAAGGGAAAAAGTTGCGACGAAGTTTATACCACGGTTTTAAACGTTACTCACCGCAAGCTGAATCAGAACTGAGCGAAGAAATTAACTGGCTTCCATGTTGTTTGATAAATAGCGTCATTAGTTATCTTCTATGAGAAGAAATCCTTTTGAGAAACTCTCCAGATGTATCATATGTATTGTTTTATAATACTTGTACATTTTTGTAATCCTCCACATTTTCTCCCATTCCTCTCGATTCATTCGTACAATTCGTTTAGTTCGATACCGATTGTGAAGAATCGAAACGCGATTATTTTCCAGTTCGCTCGCGGGATTATCGCCTCCCTTATTTCCTGTTTGCTCGCGTCAAAGTGAATTATTTCTCCAATTTCAATGCTCGCCGTAAGAGCGATCGTCCCCGCGCCGCGAAACTCGCGCGGTTGCAAATTGGACTTCGTCTCTCTCTCTCTCTCTCTCTCTCTTTCTCTATCTCTCTATTTCTATCTATTTCTATTCTTCTTTTTCTCTGTCTCTCTTGCTACGACGAGAGAAGCATTGAAAAGCCTCGAGAGGACACGCGAACTGGATTGCTGTCCGTTTCCGCGGCCTGTCGCTCGATTAATTGTTCAAAAGCCCGCAATCGGAAGGCGGGAGAGTAGCGAACTCGAATCTGGGTCGAAACGTCCGGAGCTGGGATGAAAAGCCTAAGGGCAATCTCTAAGCGGAGCTCGACGGCTTTACATCACGAAACACGGATGTACAAGTTATAGCGAGTTGCGGTGGGGTCAACATGTCCATTATATAATTATTCCGTCGTATCTCGTGTCTCAATGCGCCAATTTACAATATTCATTTGTGTACATTCATATCGATTCTACGGCTTTAGTGTTATAATTTGCTATCTTTACGATCGTTTTATCTTTCATTAGAATCGAATACCATTTTCCAAAGCGACGCGATATTTTTACGTTCACGAACAAGAAACGCGATAATCCCGATCGCAAAAACGGCCATAAATGGCGAATCCGGGTCAAAGCCAGACTCGAATTCTATTTAGGAATCGGCCGATATGTCTACGATAGAATAGAGCGTATGGAATGATAATTTTGGGGAAAGGTGGTGGAAGTCGGTGGGAGTCACCGAATTCGAATCGAGGTCGGATCAAACAGACGGCGCGTGTTCTATTTGCGACGCGAGGCGGCAAGAAAAGGAGACAGGCGGTAAAAACGTTGTATGCGCCTATAAAAAAATGACGATGCTCGATCGGTTGTGAGTGGACTGTGATGCAGAAACGAAATGAGTTTGCCGCGTTTTATTCGGCAAGCGCTTTTGTGGCCGGTTGCGGAGACGATCGGGAGAAGAGAGACGAGCCTGTATCCCGACCGGTGGCTCGTAACGAGCGCGTTTCCTATTATCGGATGAAATTATACACTACGCAATCGCAGACGAGCAAATGCAGAATAGGATGCAATCGACAATTTAATGAGCTCCATGACTCTCGGCGAAATTGAGTATCGAGCGATGTAAATACAAACATCATTGATGTACATAACGTTAAACAAACAAGGAAATCAAACGTGCTAAACTTTGCCAAGTTATCTTGACAAAGGATTGCCCTTTGAACAACAGCTAGATCTGTGAATCTTAGTATTTTTATTATCAAACGTCGATGCATCAACGAGGATAACGACGACGACGATCGTGTATGCGGATTAGAATTTTGGCCAGTAAATTTAATTTTACCCACGACGATAGGGGGTCCGTCATAAATAAATCCGTTCAATCGCGTCACGTTGAGCGAGGACGGAAAAGAGAGGAGTAAATTTATTTCCCCGGCCATGCCGAAGACGGATAATACGCCTCCAGACTGGCGCCCGGCCAACCCTTAATCGCGGCCCCCGTGCTCACATGGGCGCTTTGCGGGTGCAATCTGCCCCGACCTTCGCAGTCTAGTACGCGAGTACGGACTGGAAGGCAGCCTCTACATCCGCGAACTGACCCCGTTTCGTTGCCAGTGAAGTTTTACACCTTGTTCGCGGTATACGGTGATTTGTACGAACAAGTATAAGCGAACTCGTACAAGAACGAAGAGAAAGCGCCCCGGAGGCGAGAGAAGTACCGAACTTAAATTCCAGGAGAACAAACACCCTTAGAATGTTACTTTAGATTATTGCATTTCACTGTGCATTTTAGAGCGCGTATTTTTAAACGTAAAGAATAAATCGTAAATCCGGACGATTGTAAAACTAATTGCAAAACGAAAATACTATGAAATAGAAAAATGTTTACGAAAGTACAAATTCTTGAAGAATAGCGGAGAAAAAGATTTGGCTAATTTTCATAATTCTAATAAGAAGAGCAGTCTGTAATTAATGTAATTTTTTTACTACATCTTTGATGAATCCGCCCTAATATTAGGTTGATGCAAATGAATTTTGAAGTTTTTTATTTATTATTATTAATAGTAGCCACAACTTCGTTAAAAATGAACAAATTAAATTTAAAGAAAAGATTTTAAAGCTTAAAATCTTTACTTTCGAAAATCATTATGTTTTTTGAGTTTCTGTGAGTGGTAATTTTTACATATAAAAAACTATGAACTGGACAAAATGGGAAACTTTTTTCACTTTGTGGGCTTGTCACGTGCTTAAAAAAATTTGCGAAAATTTTCGACTTTCTAACGTGAAAGTTTAAAGCTTTCTCTACAAAATCGATTTTTAAAATTATTTCTAAGATTTTTTGTTATTGAGTTATCACGGATTAAATAAAAGGAGCATTTTAATTTTGATTGCTCATAATTTCTTTAAAAATCATCGTATCGCAATTAAAAAAAACAGATTCTTAAAGCTGGAACTTTGCTCTATCGAATGGTATAATTTTTTTTTTAACATGTAGACATTTCGTATTAATAGTAAAACAAAAAACAACAATTCATTTGCAGCAATCTATCCTAATATATCCTCGATGCATGTGATAGAATCTGACTCTATAGTAGTGCAAGGATTCGTCATCCTTCGATCTTTCAATAATCGAGTCACGTCGGCCAGATGTCATCAGAATATTCAATGAAGGAGTACGATCCAAAGTAAAAGAAAACGTCGCGTTTGAGATTTGAGAAAATAATCAACAAGCGAACCGATCGAGCCAAAATTTACGAATTATTTTTTACCATATTAAATGATCCTGCGAAAGCTTCTTCGATCACAGCTTATGAGACGTTATCTCATAAACCATGTTTTACAGAAATTCCTCGTGCATGATAAGTGGCGATTCGCCTCCGTTTTCCGAAGAGACAGAGGGAAAATGATTACGCGAGCGAAATGCCAAAAGGAATGGGAAACGCAGTTAAAATATCCGCGCTCATTTACGTGCCCCGGGACGGTGAAAATTGAAAAAAAAGAGAAGTTAACGCGGATTCCGTTGCGAAACAATTCAGAAACTGGTAATTGGGTCTATACGAGCACGTCAAAAGCACCATTACGACAGCACGAGAACATCGCACGTGCGCGACGCATCACCACTAGTTGGGTTGTCATCCGCTTTTATGCACAACGAAGTTTCGCATAAAGGCTTCTGCGGCACACGAATGTCCACGTCAGTAGCGGAATTTCTGCGCGAATATTTGGGATGAAATTGTTGCATAATTCTCCCTTTTTATTATGCTGAAACTCACCGTCCAAATGGAATCAATTGCGAAGTTGTTTAATGATAGATAAATGAATCTGTATGTATGTTTAATTGCAAGATAATCCTTCTTAAATCAAGTGCATTATTATATGTGCGAATATTTTATTTAAAAAGAAAATGTAAAAATACTCAAAAAACATTTTTAAAAAATGCCGAAGTTTGAACGCCACTGCGTTCGACATGTTCGCGTGCTTTATATGCATGATGCTTAATGGATACGTTACGAAAAATGCTAACGTCGAGAAATCGAAAATTTAGTGGCGATCAATGCGGTTATGGGGCAGTTCTTCCGTTCTTTAGAACTTTATGCTTGGAATTCTCAATAGCGTTTCGGTGTACCGTAAATAAGCCCGTACTGCTGCAATATCGTTTTCTTCCAGCGGCGACCTCGTTAAACTTGTAATAGGTTCTCGATATCAGGGGGGTGTGTCGTTTTAAAGGTATCAAGGACACTCTAAAATTGCGATCGTCGATCAACACGAAGTCCACTAAATGCCTCCTGACGCGCAGTATACATGGTTTAAGATTGCTTAAAGACATGTTTTACGCTAATCAGGGAAATGTCGGACAATCAAAGCTTTTTTGTCCTCTTTTCGTTTAATTAAGTACACAGGTTGAAAGAGAAAATGAACTTTCATTAACTTTCATCAACTACCTACTTACAAAAATATTAAATATAAGACGTAACGCAATTAAGAGAAAGAAGAAATTTTGAAGTTTGATGCATACAAGTGACATACAAAAACGACGCACGCGCGCGCGCGCACACACACACACACACACACACACACACACACACACACACACACACACACACACACACACACACACACACACATATACAAAATTATGTATTATTATAATTTAATATAGACAAGTTTCTACAGAAAAAGATGGACAAAATGATGAAGCAAATGCTATTGTTCAAAAGAAAAATTAATAAGATTAGAAATTAACATTGTGCATCCAATATTATCTGATCTTCCCTTATAAATACGAATATATAATTATATTATTATATTTATATTATTAGATACATTTTATTCTTATATTAAATTTATATATATAATACTCTTATATTATATTCTTATACTTATTCTTATATTTATATATTCTTATATTACATATATCCTCTTATATTAATTTAATATATATATATATATATATATATATAAAACAGTCCACGCTTTCTATAGAGGTAGAGACGAGCATCTGAATTTATCTTTTCGTTAACAGCACCTGCTGTTAACAATAAGATGAAAAAATAAAAAATAAAAATATTAGTGCCATATGATGACTGATCTAGAAAAATTATATATCATTTTTTTATTTTTTATTAATTTAGAAAAATTCATGTATTTTTATATTTTATAATATATGGTTATAATATTATTGTGTATTTTCCATTCCATTTTATTTCTGCGTTATGTGAAACAAACCGCAATTCGTATCCCAATCAGAAATCTCATTTTTCGTACCTGCAAAAACGTTCCGAGAAATCTACTCGGATTTCTTCGAAAATGGATTTATTTCGAGAGCGCGTTTATGACGATGTAACCTTATCATCGAAGGGAAAAGAGCAACACGTGCTCTTCATAAGCTTTCCGCCTGTATGATGTATGCACGAACATTCAATCACTGACGCGTGCTTTGCATCCGATACACTGATATTCCGGACATTATATTGGTGTCTTTTTTTTAACACGAATACCATCGAATTATGGATGTCATTTATTTGAATTTTTGAATTATGAAATAGAAAGATGTTAGCAAATCGATTTTTATATGCGCAAAAAGATATAGAAAGAAAACTTTTTTAAAATATTTAGTTTACTTTAATTTTTGCAAATAAATGTTGTATTTCAAAAATGCAATGATATATAATATAAATGATTTTTAAAAAATATAAATAATAATAATATAAATATTTTAAATTTAAAACTCAGTTATTATATGAAAGAACAAAATGTTTTTTTAAATACATTGTTAAATGTATCATTTATTTACAATTATGTTTTCTCTTTTTCTTCCTTTCTCTTTCTCTCTTTAAGTTATCAATTTATAATAAAGATTTATTCACAACGTAGTTAAAAGATAGAGGAGCTTTAATAACATAATTTTAATAACGAAATTTTTTTATATTTATATATTCAATGTTTCAATATTGAATATTAAATTATACAAGATTTCTGAAGAGTTGCGATAAACTTAAAGATGCTAGATGCTAGATCTCAATTAAATAATTTTTATTAACTAACTCGTTTTCGGAGAGAACTTCTTCGGAGAGAGACGTCAATTTTTGTCTTGTTGAATGCTGTTTGATTTTTGTTTGAGCTTTTAGCTTATTTTGAAAATCGAATCGTGTATAATCTTTTGACATAGGAATGCGCAATCGTCTACAATGTTCAACGAAGTGCTTTAAGAAGGCATCGCCAAACACGGGCTACTTAACAAAAATTATATTTAATTTAATGAGATTTACCATTCCTTTAAGTTTGTAACTCTCCAGAAACATTCTTTATCCAATATTTAAAATTGAAAAATAGTCAATTTTTAACTTATTTAGTTTAAGTTTCCTCGAGAGATCAAAATGTATCGACTATCTTAAATTTTTAAACACGTATCCTACTTCGGTATGACAGAAGAGGTCCCGCGGCGAAAGGGACATCTGCCCTAAATTTTCGTAGTGGTAACTCGTGCCTGACGAGAAAATTTTCGAATTCTGCACATCGGGGAATTGTGTAGCGGAGAATTGTAGGATCTCTCGAAGGCTTCGTAAATTTGGCACTATTCCTGTTCAAACTTTTAAGAGGGCAACGAGTCCCGATATAGTTTTCCAAATGGAAGATATTGGTGGAAGAAGTGGCGTATTTGACAAATGATATTAAAAACGGAGTGTTTGATGACGAGAGAATTTTACACATTTCAGGCATGTATGGCGAAACATTCAGCGAATATTGTAAAAATTTGTCATTTTAACGAGATTATTCTTTTGACGAAAATAGAATCAGTTTTAAATATCAGTCTTAAACATATATATTTTAAACACAATCGCGCTATTGGAGCGTAAAAATGTAGAACGATGATAATTAATGAAGAAAGACTATATCTTTCTAACGCATCCCAAAGCTCACTTTAGCAACAACGAATAAAGACAATTTTTGTATATTACAGTAACGTAATTCGTAGCGCAATTATAAGCGAAACGCCCGGAAGACGGTATAATGGGCGGCATTGTGTTTCCCTAAAAGGTTCGCATTTTCAAAGGCACGAAAAGTATTTTAAGATAAAACAGAAAGAAGAATCTTCCCTCGTTCCTTCCCTCGCACGCAAGAGAATGGAAAGTTTTTTTCTCGTGGTTCGTTCGGGTAGGAGACACAATGGCGTGAGTGGGCAGCAAGTAAGGGTAACCTCATCGGGGTAAGCGGGACGAAGGGGAAGAATTTCTGAACTGGCACGCGAGGATTGTACATTAAATATCGGGCAGATGTTGCGAGCTTGTTATATGCAATTTTATCATAGATTTTATGATTGACGTAAGAAATTGTTGCGCAGTAATTGGTTTACTCGTCCGATAAAACTCGTTCAATAAACGTCTAGGGGCGCTTATAGAAATAAAAGTGTATTCAAATCGAGATGAAAATCGCGAAAAAATTTTATAACGAATCCGAACTTCTCTACCGTACTGTATCGTTACGCGTTAGTAGTCGTTTTCATATCAATTTCAGCTTATTTGTCCCTAGCAAACGTAGCTCTCTTCCACCATTTATTTCATCCTATAATCGTGAAATAAAATAATATTAATCAAATTTTTTGCAATTTCACACTTAGCAATATTTCTCGTAATAGAAAGTTTGTAGAGTTTTCTGGAAGATTAAGTCATAATATCACTTTGCAAAAGTGTTACTTTGACATGACATAACCGATTATTGCAAATTTTTCATGGAAAATTTGCAAATTTTTGGCAAGACAATTTTCGGAATCGCGTGTAGCGAAGCCCAAGTATTCGCATTGAATTTCGTTATGCATTCGATTTTCTCGACGCGTGATTCTCATCTATACGCACATAACAAGTAACAGCGTCTTTGTTCTCCAATGTCTCTCGCATAATTTTCACTCCCACGCTATTTTCTCGTTCCCATCGGAGAGAGAACCCAAATGGACAATTGTTCGTGTTCAGATGTACATCATACAGATAAATACCGATGCATTTGCTTGCCAGCAATTCTGGATGGGGAAGAGAAGTGAGAAAATAAGCGAAATGGAAGAAGAGTCGAGCATCTCGCTCGAAGAAATCGAACATTGCGGGCTATTATTCGAAAGATCGTGCCGGTATTGGCCGAGTTTCTCTACAGAAGGAATCTCTCCACGCTCAGCGGCAGCTCGGCCTGTTCGTTTAATTATCTTCCATAAGATTTTCCACGAGAACGATTCCATTACGTGCGGTGACGTTCGCCCGGGCGCTATAATGCTCTCCCACTTCGTTCGACGTGCTTGGACTAGCTGCTCGCGACTAATTTCTTGGCAAACTCGTGGACGGTTTATTAATCTTCCGCAGAGCAAAATCAATTTTGCATCCGAAATATTAAATCGATTTATTTTTACTTATTATATCGCATATTCATTAAAATGTTTAACAGAATGAGAAGATATAAATGAATTCCATGAAAAAGAATAGACATCGCTTCATCTTTTTTTTTTTAAGTTATCGCGAGCATGAATAAATTAAAATTATCTGTAATTGAAATTATTTTTAATAAAATTTATTTATTTTTAAAATAAATTAGAACTAAATATGAGATCTTGTACTATTAAATCCTTATTATCGCTTTCCTAATTTTTAGCATAGTAGAATTTTAATTCCATTTAATTTGATCTATGAAGTCCAGGATTAATATCGAATTCAATTAATTCGTATTTATTATCGGCATATTGTGTTTTGTCCACAGCGTCTGTCCTCGGATGCTGATGTGACGGGATCTTTTTCATGTTTAGGCGCTGCCGGGGATGTATGTTGAACCCGTAACGTGATTTATACGCGACAATAGCGACGATAAAATCTCTTATGCTCTTGTTACGAGCAATTCCACAGCGGGACGGGTATTTCACGAGTTGCGTAACACACCGATGCGAGTTACAACGAGAATGCGGACTACGCTCGCATAGGTAATTGAATCCGAACGCCGGGAGAGATCTCCATGCTGCGCTGGAAGCAATCAAAACTTGAGAAGTCACGGATAAAACGGACGTCAATCTTCGAAATCGAAATCTCGCTCGACCTAGAAACTGATCCGTCGAATGCTGTTGTTGTTGATTAGCGCGCGATCCAAATATATAATCAAACATTTGAAAAAACGTAAATTTAAGAGGAGTTAATAAATCACTGAAACGCCTTTGAGAAAAAGATTTCGGTTTTGCATCAAAGGCAGTTCGATTTAAAGGAACTCGTTTGCTGCGTAAAGTGCGACGAATTTTGATACGCTGATGTGCGTATCTCCATGAACATTCTGAACTTTATTGCGACGTTAGCACATTGAGAAGTTAATAATGACGATGTACGATGATCTATAACCTGTTCTTATTATCGGGGCGTATAATTAGAAGAATGATCACCCGCAGGCTCTCTCTGAAACTTCGCGAGTTTGCCAAAATTATTCGAGCGAATCTGCTTACGCCGCAAAGTTGCTTTAGTAGGTACTGTGTAAAGACTGAAGAGCCCTGTTTAAAGCGCGATCATATCAAGAGTTATTTGTGCGTAAATGACAGAGATTGAGCGATATGTATCGTAATATATAACGTAATCTCGTAATATAAGTTGCGATGCAAGCAGATAAACGCGTTCAATTGTACGTTCACTCTTCGGAGGATTACGAAATTGCGAATTGATTGAATGATTAAATAATGATCGCGATCAAATATATTCAAACGTATAATTGTATAATTTTATAAAAAGACTATATATTTCGAGAACAGAAAAAGAGAGCAAAAATATAAAATAAATATAATTCTACAAAAATTTTCCATCTTTTTTCTCGATGTTATTAAGTTAAGTACAAGAATTTAATATTTTTGTTATTTTTATAATGTGCTTTGAGAATGCTAAATAAAAATAAAAATTTAATTTCATTGTCATGTTGGAATGTCAATTTAAAAAATTGGGCGAGAGGCAAGTGAACATCGAGGTCACGCGCAAATTGTGATGGAATGCGAATCGCGAAGATGGATTGTCGCGAACATCGTATCTTTCGATATCCACTTAAACTCGAGAATTCGAAGCATTGCCGTTTCAGCCAAGCAAATCGCACAGCAAGTGAATCGTCGGACTATTAAGACGGCGCGCATCGACACTGACAAATTACGGCGATACGTAGTGCGAATACTCGCGATTTTCAAACACAGTGCAGCATGCGAAGATCGGGAACAAATCGCTAAACCCGTAAATCTGCCGGAGTGCTACGTTAAAATATCTGCAGCGTTACCTGCATTAGCTCTCGCGATATACATCGCGAGAAGATTATATCGTTTTTCAATTATGCAAATGAGCGAGGCAGAAATAAGTGGCGGTATATAAGAAGAAAATTGAAGATATTTAAATTCAAATGATCTTAATTGCTTTTCTCGTACTTTTGTAGACGAGAAAACCTCATCTCATTTTAATTTTGAAGCTGCGAGAGAGATTAGGAATATAAAAATACTCGACTATTTTTTATCTCGGATTTAATCATTTTATTTTCATTTCTATCGTCAATATTCTATCTTTACTGAGAACTCAAAGTTGCATTTTATGTGTAAAACGCAAAGTATAGAAACGTAATAAAAAGCATTGCTATGTAGCGCAGGGTTGAATCTAATAATGCTATTTAATCCAGGAGTTTAAACGAGGCTTGCTGTAAACCGGCTTGTCATTCTTTCGGTTGATATTATTTAACGAGAGATTTCAGTGGCGCTGAAAATTTCCCGTCGGATTCATCCCTTTTTGGTATCGACCGAAACGCGATTACACCTCCGCTTATCCTTTTTGATAAACAGGCTTCGCTGACCGCACAGTCGTTAATTCCGTTTTGCGTTTTATCGCATCGCGCGAGTGATCAAACTCGGCTGATCGTTAACGCAGCGACCGATTTCATGGAGATAGTGCACCGTTGTAAAATCGCGCTAATCCAATTAAACGTTAATTATGTGCGTTCCGTATTGATAGTAGCAATAACAATAGAGCATGATTATTATACAGTACAAAATAGATCGTCCGATTCGTTAAACGGGATAATTTTATTCCAAATGTAGCACAAACGTAATGCATGCCCCCTTTTTTTAAAAAAAGATATCGATGTTCTTTTACAAAATAATGAGGTGCTCTCTTTGAATTTATATATCCGGCCATTTGTATGTCATCTACAAACGCAAGTTCTTTGTATACCTAGAGAAATAATCAATTTTTTGAGATTATTTCTCTTTTACATTTAAATTGTTACATTTAAATAGTTTTATTAATTTATAACTGAAATTCTGTTTTTTCTTTTACAAAATATTGAATTATATCAATAACGGAAGAAAACGTTCGCGTGTATTAAAGGGTTAAATTTCTTTAAATAATTATATAAAATGCAAGTGCTTTTCGGTGTGCAATTTTAGCAACGTAATTGATTGATAATTTATAAGCGTAATTAGTGAGAATCACCAACAAGAGATTCTGCTTTGGGTTTATTCGCTTGCTCATGCATTTTTACATACAGTGTGTATTTATCGCATTATATATTTATCACGCTAAAATCACAAATAGCGTTGCAATGAGATCGTTAGTGTCATCTATTCAACGACTAGTGATCGAGCTCGATCATTAGTTTGGCTTTCAAACTGGAAAAATCACGTCTTTCAACGGTTATTTTAGTATTACACACGCTCTGCGTGTATGTGTGTGTGTATGCGTGTCGTCTGAACAACTTTCTTTAGATGACATTTTGACGCTAAAGCTGTCCTAACATGTTATTAATATCTGCGAAATCGAAGAAGACTGCCAGAAAAGGGAAATGTCAGCATGCAAAATTTAATGTCCGAGATCAGAAATTGCGTGCGAGTTTGAAATTTTCAGCTTTATTCGCTTTTAAAAATTCAAATAAAATTAATCGATTTCTCTCTGCGGAAGACGCGACGTGAGATCGCTCCGTTCAGATATGTCAAATTCGCCGCGAGATTGTTTGAACGTTCTCGCCGTGACAATGCGATACGTCATGATACAGTCTAAAATTAACATAGATTATCTACCACTACGTCTTTTCATTTTATACGAGATCGTAAGTCAACATGTAAACAAGTAGCGGGACGAATGGGAGACCCCTTATTGAATCCTCGGGAGTTGCATAAAGAGAAAGTTTCGCAATCGCGTAACGGAAGTTGGTGAGTTATCGGCACGGGGGGAGGCTGACTTCTGCGATTGCAGAATCTCTGGCTGCAAATTCGCTAGTTATACAGCGACCGAGAGTACGCGAATAATATGCTCCAGTTTGTAGTTTACGACAGAACTCGACTCCGGATTAGAATTCTCATGTCCGGTTGACATCTGCGATTCTTCGAGGGAGTTACAGAGAGAGAGAGAGAGAGAGAGAGAGAGCTCTTTTCTTGAATGACCTATAAGAATATTTACGTGTATATGTGTACATGTACATGTTGGTACGCACCGGCATTATGGTATCGTTGTTTTAACGGCATCGGGAGGTGAACACACCGCGAGGGTGGAATCGATAACCGCAAAATTGCCAGCCCGTGACCGTTCAGGATGCGAGAGTCGAGTTCCCTCGCCTTCATTCTACGAAGTGTATTTTCCTTTTTTCACGGGAAGTATTGGCATCCTAGTTACAAGGGATAATCCTATTCTGAAGTTTTGTAGAGTTCTTTACGGAGCAACGCAAGCTCCGTAAAGAGCTTGAGAATGATGCCGTGTTTAATTCTGGAATGCTGTAATACGTCATATTTAAATACTTAACGCGATAAGCATATAATGCAAAAATGTACGAGCGAGCAAATAGGTCCATGCAAGGCGGAATCCCTTTTTGGTCATTATAAATTACGTTACGGATCACGCTTACAAATTATAAATCACGCGTAAATTTTACACGGAAACTTTTACTTTTTGATGCACGGTAGTGAAACTGACGCATGATAAAAGCTGGATAAATTTATAGCCTGTGCGCGTGGAGCTAATGAAATATTATTCACTACGCGTTTCTAATCGTCGTCTGAAAAAAAATTGCGATTTAAAAGTTACCTACTGCAACACTTGCAATGAACGCGACTATCATTATCGCAATCGTTATCGCACGCTGCGGCGTATAGCGCTCAAGTATCGATCTCTTCGCGCGCAAGGAATTTAAGTAGATTTTAAACAAAAAGTACCTGGGAACGAGCCTCCTTCTCAGAGGAGACGGAACGTTCCCTCCGGACAGAACGTTCGTGGTCCCTGAAAATTCCAGGGTCGAAATTAACGTCGCGAGAAGTACAAAGAGTCAAGCGCTAGCGCCACACATGCAGAGAGCCGCCTTTCATCAAAGGGCAGACAGTCCGCAAGCACAAAGTCACGATTTCTCTCCTTTTTACTCGGAGGAATGAGAAAGCACCGCGACCAATGACTGACAGGGCGCGTCGGTTTGAATAAAATTAACATAATATTAAAAATGATATTTTCTCCTTCTCTCTCTCTTTCTCCCTTTTTCTTTCTCAGCTTGCTCGCGCGTGATAACGGCCGACTGACTCGGAAGCTTCTGCCGCGCTGTGATATCACGCTTCTAAATCGTGTGGAAATAACTGCGCCGCTGCGAACGCGAAGTTGATTATTATCTACGTTTTTTTCTGCGAATCTCTATAATCTGTACTTAAGTCTCGAGGCTCGCCTGGAAGAGTTAGTGCTTAGATGCACGTATTGTTCCGCAAATAGCGCTTACATTTTAAATATTATATTTTGCGTACTTTAATAAAATAATGTGTGATATTTTCTATCAAAATATTTAAAAAAAAAAGTGTAAAAATTATTGCGTCAATAAACATTTCGCTCGCAGTGTCATTCCGTCGTGTTTTAGCTTACGATGTGGAAAACATGTTGCAACAATTGCAACGTCGTTCTTTCTCGTGAGAGTAATTATTGCGCCGATTTATTTGTTTATTACTTTTATAACTAACGGTTCATCCAGCTGTCGCAAACATCTCAACATTGCATTTCTAACAATTCATTCGTAAAAAGTCGCTTGTTGCCATTCACAATTGTTTACTCATCTGCGAATTTATCGCGGCCTCGACGATAATTGTTTACCGTTGTTTACGCACCGCGTATTCCGCGCGTGGTTCCCGCATGAGATTGCGATCGTCGCCGCGGGACTCGATCCTCTCGACAAATTTCGGTATTACGATTCCCGTCGCGTGTCGTAAATCACGCTATCTGGAACTGCGGTCGAGTACGACTCTCGACATCGTGTGCCCTGAGCCCGTGTTTCTCTACGATGCGCGCTTCGATGGAAATGGAAAATGAATCCTTCGATAGGGCAATCACGTAATAGTGTATCGCGCGGAGGGGATACTGAATGCATCCCCTCATTAAGGAGAATAAACATGAAGGAAGAACGGAAGGAAGGATTTTGAAAGATTGATTATTGGTCTTGTTGATCAAAACGAAGAAACATTGTTCCAACCTAACGCAAAGCTTTTCGTAACCAAAGATTAAAAAGAGAAAAAGAGAGAGAAAAAGAAATTCCGTAATTCCATTTAAAATAAAGTCATAACAGTCACTTGTTTTCTGCGGTTTTTGAGAAAAGGTGCTTGCCGGATCTTCTTAATGATCGAAAAATACGGACAAGTTTCCGTTTCATCGCGACTGTCTCGGCGCGATAAGCAGCGTGCACGAGTGTGCTTTCATTTCGCCCCCGTTCTTAATTAAAAACTCGTGCGCGTGATATCGTCGGGGGAGATCGCGTTACGATGAAACAGAGTCGTGATATTATTTTTCTCTTGGATTTTGCGAATTGCAATTTTCCATACGAGCAGGACTTTGCTTGGCTGATATTTTTAAACTTACCGGTGTTTGTCGCACGTTCTCGCGTGTCGTATCATATTATCGTCTATTTTAAAGCTGACATTCTCTAAAAATCACAGAGCAACGATAACGAATTTCGATATGATGTTCCCAAATATGTTCCCATATTTTGTTATATTTATTTTATTATTACATTTGCAAATTAAAGTCATATATATACAGTAATTGCATAATATTAATTTCTAAATTTTAAATATAAAGATCTCTTAATTTTATTTGCAGTAAAAGTAAATAGCTTAAGATAAATATGTATTTTACGAATCTATTTTCGAATCACTTTTTATAATATAAAACATAATTATGTGTGCAAGCAATATTCATTTATTTAACATATATTTAAATATTTCCATATTCCATCATGAAATAAAAATAGATATAAATGATGAAATGAGATAAAAATAAAAATGTTGCGCGCGCGATCTAACAATAAATATCGCTAACGAGAAGTCGATTGAGAACGACATTTGCATTCCTCAATGGTATCCCGCAGCGCGATGGCAAAATCTAACACGAAAGAAGTGACGTAAAGGGATGGCTGATGTTCCAACGCGAGATATCACGAGTAGCATACAAAGGGTTAATTACATTTTACCACGTTAAGGCGCGATTATGCGGCGGTTGGTCGATTTCACGGCGAATCCGCTACTGTTGCTTCGAAAACAAAATTGTGCCTGCATTATTGAAAACTACTGTTATATATTTCTTAACGGGAGAGAGAGAAGTACTTATACATATTGAAGAATCGGGATCATCGACTCTCGTAAAATTTTTGTTTCTGACTTTACTAGTTGTCTCAATACTTTCGTTAAGCATTACGCACAATTTTCGAATCCGGGAATAAAAATTTTCACATACGTATTTTTATTAAACGATAAATATGTTTTGAAAATAACAACATATGGAATTAAATTACTATGTAAACATTTCTATGTAAAAACTAAAATAGAGAGAATACAAGAAAAACTGCGTAAAAAATAGAGAGAATATTATGTAAAAAATAAAATTGAGAGAATACAAGGAAAATATTACATTAACGCAGTAAGAATGTAATTATTATTTTTTCAAGCCTTGGTAAAGTCTATGCTTTCTGTTTTGCGAGCGTAGAAAAACGACTGATTGTTACATACTTTTAGATTTACCGAAATCTGAGTATTTTTGCGAAAGTCTGGTCGCGAGACGTTTTATCGGTGCAATTTGCATCTCTCTGCTGGGAAACTTCACGCGTTCGTTCCAAGCGATACGGATTTCATGACTTGTCAGCATGACGTGTCGCACGTGCCAATTTCTCTCTCGGTGGCTTCCGAATAAAATTCCGAGAGTATCTTGAAAATCCATTATCTTCAACAAGGGGCAAGTAAAATTTAACCTCGCCCTCGCGTCTATCCCTGAATAATTTATTTCCTTTAATACGCCGAGTATCTTCCCATTCACTCGTTCGGCGATTATCCCGGCTGTTCGCTGTTTGCATAATCCATCGTGAAGAGTGCATCTGCGTCTGCATTAAACGACAGTCTTACCATGCGATGTTTTAATCGAGTTCGAGTAGAAGGACGAGTAATCGTTCCAATGGCCGCGTTATCTCATCGGAACTTTCACAGAACATTCATTTTCTGACAGTCTCACGCGCACCGATTTATGGAAATAATTCCTTTTGCAGTAATTCAACTCAGTACTAAACTCTCTTTCGACAGCGGTGAGAAATTTCATCACAGTCGTAACATTTCAATATTAAAATTAAATACGTATCTAATAATATCTCAAATGTTCGAATATGCTCGAGGGATAAAATCTACCGACGGTTAAGACAATACAATTTTGTTACCCCCTAAAAATAGTGATATTTTGACCTAAAGAAAAATATACCCTAAATTAATCGAAAAATCCATGAATTATGAAAATTGAAATAATTTGTCAATGAGAAATTTGATGTTTTTAGTCGAACAATCAAATTGATTTAAAAAAATCTTAGTCGCGATTTCGACACAGTTATTGCAGAATAATTTTACGGGATGACAAGAGTACGCAAGGTAATTTTTCATTCTCAGGCAAGCTCGCAGGAGCATCGTCGGAGAAACGTGAAAGAGCTTCGCCGCGTTGAGGAGCAACGGCGCCGGATAATAAATCGATAATTCGTGTGCGCGACTTCCGACCCTGGGAACAAGCGAGCCGGAGAAAAGAGGGCCGCATATGTCGGCGTACGTTTTTTTTTTTCAGTGCTCGTTTGTCTCCGGAAACGACCGATTTGCCGTTCGATTATGCGGCGGAGTTGGCCCTACGGCTACGTCGTTTTGCGTTTTCAGGTGGGATGACGGATGAGACTAGGTGTTAACAGTTTTTTTTTTTATAGCTCTCTGTCCTCGTCTGACGGGCATTATTTGTCAGACACACAATTTCTTAAAACTGTTTTCTGAATCTCTGAATTGTTCTCATTTGAATTACATTGCTTCGTCCATTGATACATTATAGGTATATTTATTTACGCGACACGTATTTTATGGAAAGAAATTTTTATCCTTATTATTGTGCAGTATACCATTCTTAAAATGTCTTCCGTTATTTTCGGTTACTTTGAATATCAAAGACGATCCGGAAATTTCACAATAAATTATCTTTTCGACTTATTTACTCTTATTTATTTGATAACCTTTAAACTACTCTCTCCGCGCCGCAGAAGTTATTTTTAATCTCATAAAGGGCTTATGTTCAGACAGATATTATTAAATCCCCGCTGGAAATAACAATCTCACACATCGGTATCATTTTTAATTACTTTTTACGCGCATACATGTGCATTTCAGTTTGCATTTCCGCCGGATAAATTTAGAGACGCCTGAAGAGTAGACGTTCAATTTTATCTCATTTGCGAAATAGCGTAATTATCGGCAACTGCATATATGTCTTTTTAATCCTCGTTCAACAAACGCCGGGACTGTTCATACATTTCCGCGGATATTTGCTCTCTAATTATTTTCTCTCATTTTATCGGCAGACAGCTGACAGACGCGATGCTCGAACTTCGTTCTATTACATTACCCGCTCCTCTCTTCGCTCGATGCGTTTTCTGCGTAATATTTTATTTCACGTGCCTACTATGCGGAGAATGTTTGCGGAAAACATCGATCAAAGGCACTTACCTGTTATTGCGAGAGCTGCTCTCCTTCCCTTCCAGATGCGTGGATAAATAACTCGCTCGTTAATTTGCAGAAAAATGAAGCTCGACCTGGACCGGGAGAAGGGCCTCGAGCTCTTCAGCAAGCTGATACGTACAAAGAACATCGAAAGTCTGCAGGGTGATCAGCCCAAAACCGGTCCCGAGCCACTTCATCCAGCCGACTCCAAGCAGAAATTACAGGTAAATAATGAAACAGTATATATAGGGGACTTGTGGGATGCGTACCGGTCGCCTAAATAATAGTCTCATCAATATTTTATATTTTTACTTAATATAAGTAGCATTTAACGGTTAATAATAGAAAAAATATGAAATTATTCATTTTTGTCACTAAATGCTGCTTATATTAAGTAAAAATATAAAATATTGATGAGGTCTATTTAGGCAACCGGTACGCATTTAGCAACTCTCCCCTAATTGTTATTTTCTGTGACAGCGATACAAATTTAATTTAGGACTTTACACTGGGATTCGCTAAACGTGAACTAATACTTTTATGCACATGTTTTAAATTATAACATTGTGTTGATGAGACTTGACTCTTCATACCTTTATTATAGTAGCTAATTGTTTTGTTTCCTCCAATTGCCGGAATTGTTGCACGAACGAGCAAAAGAAACCAGGGAGACTAGTATAAGGAGAGAGGTAATTAAAAGGTGTGTGATGAAAATTAAAGAGATAGGCATTTAACAGCGCGTGTTACTTCTAATTAGAGTGACGCGCTAACTTTTAATGGCAAAAATAAAAGATTCGTACGCGTTCGCTGATGGAAACTAGTAACAAAAATTTTTACGTTAACAAAGTTATAATTCTTGCAAATGATACCGCGCGTTTATCAAAACAATTTCAAAAACGCGATTTAAACGACAGACGCGGAGACATCTTGTTTCAAAATTGCTCCAATAAGCTATGGCTTCCTTATTTCATTAAAAGCGAGGATGCGCCCATTAGAAAACACGATAAAGTTTCACGAACGACGAAGTTCTGCAAAGTCGATGTATAAGAAGTAAAGTACGCGTGGTACACGAAAAGATATGTTGCTAGAAAATTTGTTATTTGCGCAAATGGCGATGCCCTGTAATTTTTCAAGGAACCGTATGGATCCTTGTATGTGTGTGCGTGTGTCCATATATATATATATATATACATGTATTTGTGACAGTATTGTCGTCGCAGTAATTTTGTCGTTCCGATAGTCCGTGTCGCGTGCTAAAAGAGAGAGACACGGTAAACTTCCGTATACCTCTAAGGGTGGCGGTGACGGTCGTTGCAAAGCCGTTACTTCGTTCAGGGTGGACGGCTCCGCCGCAGTTGCAGCATAAGCCGTCGCGAAGTTTCCCAATAACCGATCCACTTCTCGCAGGAAAATAGCACAAGCTCAATACATACAAGCGCGTATGTACATATACACATACACACGCATACAGAGATACGCAGAATTGCTGCTCTGGCCAGCAATAAGACGCAAATTTTATCTAATGCAAAGTAGCACGCGACGAGTCAGAAGAGGGAGAGGAAGCCATTATCCGAGAGAACACAGGAGAAGTTCGTTCTCGAGAACGCGACGAAGAACGCGACTGGAAACGAGAAAAAAATATCGAGTCGATGATTTATTTTTACTGACGATGCTCAAACGTTTTGTTTCGATGAAAGGAGGCTTAATTGTAGCTCTTAGATCTCGTCGAATCGCGACTTTGTTGCGTAACGGAAAAAAGATCCGCTGATTACGGAACTTTTACAAGCGATAGAATTACATCGGATTTTATTTGTTGCGTTTTACTTGTACATATTTTATTGACTCGTCAGGCATCGAGTGTCCGTATATAATGCACCATCATCGGTTTACCCATCGGATTGTGACCGCGCCGCGAATTTTGCTCGGTAAACGAAGGTAAACAAATTGCGCTTTTCGCTTCGTAGCTCGTCAAATTCATCGACTGCTTTCGTCGAAAGTGTACGCGGCTTCAGGAATTACGAGCGTAATCACGTTATATGTCCTCTCGAAAGATTTCCCGCGAGGGGACTTCGAGTATTTACTGCGCGCACGTAATTCCGGCTCCAAGCAACCCGCATCCTCATTTGTTATTTAACTCGCTCGCTCGGCATGAGAGGCACGCAGGATTGCACAGGACCGCACAACGGTGATCAAAACCTGAATGTTTGCGCACGATAGGGTGAATCTTCGCCGCGGAATTAAGCGGTGGTTTGTTACTATAATATTTAAATGTTATTCTTTTCCTCTTTTTTAATTCTCTCTTCTTAAGTAATTAATTTTGAAATATAAATGATTAGCTGTTCTTAATTGATCTTATTTTAAATAAGATTTAAGAAGTCGAAATAACGTACACGTACAACTTAAAACTTTGTTGAAGATACTTTGTTAGTTTCAAAATTTGACAAATGTTTTGATAGCATTTCCGGATTGAATTTCCGGATTTTAATCACGCTCGATATTCGCATTTTAATTTTTTTTCTAGAAAAAAAAGTCTCTTTTCCTTTTATGTAAAGTCCCCTTCTCGAAACATTATTAATGTTTATAATTTAATCGTGATAATTGAGGATTGAATAACATTCAAGATCAAACTTAAATAAAGACGATATATTTCTCTCAAATATTTCTTTTGCAAACGTGAAAGTTCCCATGATCGTGCGCGAGTACATAAATCAACGTTATGTTATGCGTCAAAGTTACATCAGACGAGTGCACTGGCAATAATTCACGCAGTGTTTGCATTAATTCACGATATTGTACTCTTCGTGTTTCAAATATGGCGAGGATACATGGATCCAGCGGATCAATGCTGGACGCTCTGCGAAAGCTGACGTTACTAATCGCGTAAACTGCATTTTCCCTCATTACCGTGCAATTACTTCTCAATGGAAATTGACTAATTGTAACGTTCTACCGCGATGCTATAATTCGATTCGCTGGCCATTAGGGAGACCTTGCAACTTTCGCAATTACGTGTGACATTCGATATGCGATCCCTTTTACTGATAACAAGTACAACGCCGTTTTTGATTTGTTCCCTTTTGATTTATTAGCAATTACAAGAAATTGCTTTATTTATTTTCTGTTTATTATGTGTGTTGTATAATTCTGCTATCCTGTTTAAATTATCTTTGTGTTTCCAATGCGAGTTACAAATGGAAAGAAACAATGCGCGATTCGATATCTATTCGAATCCGCGTGTCATTAGAAAATAATTATTGTTCATAGATGTACCACTAATAATTTATAAATCTCATAATTTATAATTTCCACCTTCTGTCATCCTCGATTTCCACTTCAAGAGAATGGTAGTCACGTAAAACGCTTACTTCAGTAGCTTCATGAATCGTTGATTGCGATAGCTGAAACAGAGATCATCACTGCTCGTAATAGTCACAGCTAAGAGAGACAATCTCATTTGATGTCTCCAAGCAAAGCTCCAAGCCATTCGCGACTGAGTCTCGAATGTTAACACTATGATGTGTAAAGTGGCTTGCGCCGCTGCCTGCCGGCTCGAGTCTCTCGCCGCGCGAATGACATGTGGCTGCGTATATACAACAATATGCCGCAGGTAACGAATTCGAAGTACTGTTTACCAGTCAACGACTTATCGTCGTTATGAGATACATAAAGTACGTGATGAAAGGAAACTATCAAATATTTCGCGTTCTCTGTATTATGAATGAATTTTTAACGTACGTTTGTCACACAATTTTTCTTTGATTCAACTTAATGATTTACTTGATGATTTACTGATAATAATGATGAACTTTCGCATCGACGAAGAATAGCTTTCCAAAGAATAGCTTTGTGAAATCTAAATGTTACAGAAACGATCGTGCATCAGGAAACAATAGTTTGATATCCTTTGTTTGATATCCTTTCTCTATCGCCACGAGTTCTAAGTGTTTCCAACATGTAAAATGGTGTTCCACAATGCGCGGCAAGAGAAATTTAATTCTTCTAGTTTATTAGTTTGACCTTTTATTTATTTAAATGTAATCATGTCATTTTACTTCTCTTAGAACATAAAAATTTGAAAAAGAATAATAATAACAATAAATTAAATTACTTGTCAAGCAAAATAAAGAAAAATTTTTTTTTAAACATTAGATTTTAAATACTTTTTCAAATACTAGATTTAATTTATTGTCGAATTACAATTTGAACGCAAGTTTATTGTCGAATTACAATTTGAACAATGATATCTTAATCGCAAACGAAATTATTCAAATTATTTTACGTTAATAAGTTTAAATTAAGTCAAAATTTTTTAAAATATATGTTAAAATGTACATTAATAATCCGTTTATTAACACTTTGACTGGCAAGTTATTTTTGACATTAAGCTTAACAAATTTAATGTATTATTTAAAAAATTAAATGTATTATTTTATCAATTTTTTAATGTTTTAATATAATTTGTTTAATATCTTTCTTTCTCTCGCTTTTAAACATTTTTAGTAAAATTATTCTTAATTAAATAAAAAAAGAAACCATTACTCAATGAAACTTTTGCGAATTTTATGCGTCATCCAAATATGAGTAGTATGGTAGTCAAAGTTAAAATTTGAGGATAAAGAATATTTTGGTGTTTTATTAAATATTAAGGTTATTATTATTTGTTATTAAGTGAAGTATTTTGTTGTGAATCGCGGCAGAAATAAATCCCTAATTTAAATGAAATATTTCGTTGAACAAAACAGGTCGGTTGACGCGCGGCCTTGGTGCTTGTTTTACTGTGTTCACAAGATCGCTGCACTGTCATTTGCGACTACGAGCAAGCGGATAAGCATTGTTATCATCGTGACATTATTCGTCGTGACAAGTACGAGAAGAGAACGCTTTATCAAATACGCGTGATTAGCTAGCTTTGTAGACAACTCGTAGACGTATCGAGACGACGATTAATTATCAAAATGGAAACGTCCAACTTATCGTTATTTTTGAATTACACACAAGTAAAAAAGTATCGCCATTTAAAATCGGACAAAATTCGCAGTTGTTTGATCCGAATCCGTCATTCTGCCGCGACTGTCAATAATACCGTTAATAACATCGTGGGCACGATAAGCCCACCGAGAGAAATTCTTCGCGATCACTTTATTTTTATCCGTGCCAAGCATTTTAGCCACTCCCATAGTCGACGTGAGAAAAATGCTCCCCGGAGGGCTTCACGTTTATTAATAAATATCGGAGGCGAGTTGCAAAAATGGCACTGACATTCTAGAAAGAAGGCAAGCAATTGTTTCTACTCTAACTTCAAAGATGCATACGGTTGCAGAACGCTGCAAAAAGATTCTCGCCGTGTCTTTCTGTAAAGCCAGCAGCAGCACGAGGTCACGTTTTTCGCTCTTTTCTATCGTTCACTACGTTATTTATTATACCGTTACATATTTAGACCGGCGAGTCACGATTGATAGTAAAGGCTGTGCGACGTCAAACATCTTTTTCACGACAATTCATCGATTTTTCAAAAAGGCATGAGCAGGTAAAAATCGAATGTATAGGAATTTGCCCGATATGAAATAAAAAACGATGTTTCGAACAATAATTTATCTGAGTCAGTTATTTTGATTGCAAAAGAAAAACAATCCCGATGTAATACCGAAATAAATCACTCTCCGAAATTATTTTTTATTTAGGTTAATTGCTCCGGATAATATCGAATAATACAATATGTTTTCGCTTCTAGTCCGTGAAAATAGATTATCGCGTTACAAAGTGCAATTTAACGTCAACGTAATTGAAACAAATATTGGGATTAAAAAAAAATATAGAAATTCTTTTAGCGTATGGACGAGATAAGAATTTTACTTAAATGTCGTGTAAATGATAGATAAATTCTTTCCGATAAATTACTGGGACATCATTCGTATAGTTCAATTTCACTTTTTGTCTCATTATTTTGATACAGATTCTTTACATTTCCGGCATGATTACTGTCTGCAGAAGTGCCTGACGACTCTGGACCTGACGTCTTTAGGAGTTGGCTCCTGCGTCGGGACAGGGATGTACCTTGTCGCAGGAATGGTGGCGCGCAGCGTTGCCGGACCTGGTGTCGTCATCTCTTTCATTATCGCAGCCATTGCTTCCATTTTTTCCGGTGAGTATCACAACTTCTCTCAATGCAGACGGAGAAAGAGGATCATGCTTTCTTGTCGTTGCTGTCACTCGTTAAACACGAAATGGCAAAGCGAGAACGCCGTCGCGATGTCGCAAGTCGCTGTAGATTTGCGTTCGAAAAATGCATTCGCGTTCATTTCGAACTTATATCGTCTAATACTAGAATAGATTGATTTATCGGT
Organism: Cephalotes varians; assembly: GCA_037157785.1. NCBI lineage: Eukaryota > Metazoa > Arthropoda > Insecta > Hymenoptera > Formicidae > Cephalotes > Cephalotes varians. The sequence continues at coordinate 3,340,705 of JANQDE010000004.1, forward strand.
CGCGTTGCTTAAACACACGCGATCCCAGTATCGCGAATTTAAACGTTTGACGTTATCTAGGATCAGGTCGGCGACTCTATCAAAGTCGCTCGTTGCGGGCCGCGCCTTCCACACGCGATCCCACCGCGATTTCACGGCGTTATTACGCGGTAGTTGCACACGTACCCATACGAGACGCTAACTTTGTACGGTCCACGTGAACGGAATACGAAAGTAGGGATTTATTTCTGCCGCGATTCACAATCCCGCGAGCGCGAGAGAAGGGCAGAGAACGAGGGTGGAAATGGCTTTCAACTATTGGCGGTAAAGGGTTTCCGACTATTTTTGCGGACGACCGATTTAACGATGGACAGGTCTAAGTGTGTGCTGACCGTATCGTGTGTGTGTGTGTGTGTGTGTGTGTGTGTGT
>JANQDE010000004.1:3341339-3394808 GCA_037157785.1 Cephalotes varians
GGGATGTGTGATGTCGATGTGCTCCGACGGGGGCGGTCGCGGAACGAATAATACCCCTAACTAGACACGATGATGCATGGCACGAATAAGTAAATGTTTAACTAGAAGATCACTATCCGAGTACATACGTCCGAATCTATCCGTTTGTGTCTTCTTCACTCAGTTTCGAAGTAAATTCGTAATCAAATGATATATTAGCGTGTCGTACGCAAATTATAATAACAACTGAAACAATATCCGAAAGATGCATAAATGAAACGTTTGCATGCAAATCATCGCTATAGTTCGTGCGATCAAACGACGAGTGAGCTCCTTTGTAAAATGCGTGACACATTTCTCGCACCATCATTATCGTAACAAGGCGACGAGGTAATGTTCTTGATGTAAGACTTCCTTGTCGGAAAGCACCGACAATTTCAGCAGCGCGATAAGTCAGGTATCCCTCTTGGAGCAGCGGAGCGCGGTAGACTCGAGGAAATTTGTAGTCTGCGGTATGGTCCGCAGATAAGAAACTTATTCTGCAAAAATATGGATTTCGGGATATATGATCCGGAAAATTCGTCTTCCGATCGGTATACATATATCATATAGGAATTCGTGAACTCTATGACGTCGCGAGCGGATTTAGATCGCGTAAACACGTAATTCTGCCGAATCTCGGACAAACATCTTCAACGTTCGCGATGCTATCGAACGCATGACTGAAGCATCGTCATGATGAGACTTTGCGACTTTTTAATCGAACCGAAAATAGAAGGAATTACATATTTTGCAGACGGGTAGATTTATGTAATCGATAATTTAAGGATAACATTCGGAAAGATCACTTATTCGAATAATTTGAAGTTACATAGTTACAGTACAGTACTCTCGTACGAAAATTGTTTTTTATAACAAGATATTTTAGAACATTCCTTAATTTTTTTATATTCTTTCTTTTATTTTCACATAGGAACTTTTTAGAAATCAGATACCAACAATTAAAAACTGTGTCCGGAGTTGACGCACCGTTGCGCGCGAATAGTTTACTTTAACTATACAAGAGGTACTTTACATTTACTTTGCAGGTACTGTTACAGGCGTAAGTGTCGCACTGCAACGTGTAGTTTACCGTTACAAGTACTTTACACTGAGCTCCACACGTTCGCCGTATCGATAACAGCTCGCCGGCTCGACTATCGCGAATATCGATATTGCACGACTCGTACGAAGCGAGCGCGGAAAATACCCCCATCAACGAAATTTATGATTCATCCTGCGATACGAGGCTCTAAACGCGTCGTCGTAAACTATCCCGTGCATGCCGCAGGCGCGATATTCGCCTGGTTGCGAAATTGCGAGCTGATTTCTACTGATACGGAGGCGATAAATGGACCAAACGTGTCTCAATCAGTCTTGCTTTGCTCGTACCTGTTTCGCCGAATCTTTTATCATCTGTAATTTCGCTGCAGTTTGCGCCCTTATGAAGCAATCGTTGCGCTATTCGTCGCTTCGTTGAATCACGTCGATATCGCGTTCGCATGAAGAAGAGAGCGAGAGGGATAAGTGGAATTACTTTTAACTTTGCAGAAAGACTGATTAGTTCAAAACTTATTTTATAATCGATACTATTATTTTGAAAAAAATGTACAGATGAGTTTCTCGATTTCTATGAGTTAAGAGTGTACAGGTTCAGCTGTATTATACACGGAAAGAACAATTTTGCTGAGAGATCTAAGATTTTGCTGGATACAGATCTGAAAATAATTTTGTTGAACCATCAAAATAATTTCATTAGAATCTTAAAAATAATAAGCAATGCTGCAAAAAATTTTGACATTCTAGCAGCTAGTTTGAGCGTTCTACATAATTATTTTGATAGTTCAACAAAATTACTTTTCTGTATTCAGCTAAAATTTTAGATCTTTCAGCAAAGCCGTTTTTTTCGTGTATATGTATCTTTGCACTTCAAATTGATACTATAATGTATAAAGTGATATGGCTTTTTGTAAACATCATTGTTCTGTCGTAATTTTTTATAAAATATGCTGGAAAGATACCAGCTACTAGATACATTAATATGTTAAATACAAAGAAGCGCGTTGCATTTCGATCGTTATCTCTTCAATTGCAACCGTGCGCTCGGTAATTATCGATTTAATAGGATACAGCTGTAATTAGTCCGGGTATTCAGAGATCGATGCCGCGCGCGAATTAATGGCAGGATTAAAGCTAGGGCACGGTGTGTCGCGGCGTGTTGTTTAATTAATTCGTTACGTTGCTAATAGGAGATTGTCGCTAACGCACTCGGCGGACATAACGTAGTAATTATCGCTGATATTACTACTGTGACGATCTCGGGATCTCTCATTGGTGTCATTGAATGCCGAAGGCGGCGCATCGCGACCGCATCTTATCGCGAGAAGAATCTCTTGCCTCAATCAGAAAGTGCACGAATAAAAGGCAGTCCGACGCTATCTCGAACGGTTTTCAATTTCTCTGCGTTCAAGCCTTTCTTCTCGACAAATTATTAGTTAGGCTTATCTTTTTCTATTCTTATCTGTTTCTTATTATGTTCTCGTGCAATTACGATATGACGAAGAGATAGGATTTTTCGATATACACGAGGATCGTCTTTACACTTCTCGTCGTTCGATAGCCGCGAAAGTAGAGCCTTTCGTTTCCGCGAAGTTCCGTGTCGTTTTTCTTTTCTTAGAATTAGCGGCACATATTTTGTAATATCACGCGACATATAACTGTTTAACTTTAATGGAGACTAGATGCTTTAACCTTGCCACTTACTGACTTTGCGCGACTCCGGCTGCGTTCCGCTTGACGCTCTTGGAATCATTTCATTCTTGTTGTTCATCAAATGTTAAACAAGGACAAATTAATAACTGCGAACGTCAAGTTGTGAGCGTCAAGTGGAACGCACCTTCCGTCGATCATAACAGAAGCAAGCGCGGCGGTTGATGTCAAAGATAATGTTATTGTTGTTCCGTAGGGATGCAGGACTTGGGACAGTTAATTCGCAGAACAATCCCGCTTTGCGGTAACAGTACGTTAATATCATTGAACTGGAGAGACAACATCCGTCTCTGGCGATTTTGAAAAGATGTAAGCGGATTATACGGCGTTTATGTTGGGCGCGGTGGATCTATCCCGATGTAATCCACGTTGAAAGGTTGATCGGGTTAATCAGTCGATTACGGAAGCATGATCGTTGGTAGCGAAGGCAATATTCCATGGATCACGGCACAACACGTAATCCGCTTTAGATAGCAACGGAAAAAAAAAACTAACGAATCCAAACCGTCATAATTGTCATGTAGCCGACTGTGAAATTTCATGAAATCTTTAAGTGATTGTTGTGTTTTTTCAAATTGTGATTTTTTTTTTGCGGAAAAATAAATCCGACATTCGCCTACGTCTTTGCATCTTCTATCTTTCTACTTTAGTCCACCGCCAGACATTGTCCGATCTTGCATTTCATTCATTCGACGTCGTGTTTAACCCCCGCGTGGGTGGTTTAGTGACGCAAATGCCACTTCTGAATGATTTCCTCTTTCCTCCCGCATCGAAGATACTCATACATCGTGACTGAATATTTTTTCTTCTTCGGTGTGATTACAGGGGCGTGTTACGCCGAGTTTGGAGTACGAGTGCCTCATACGACCGGCAGCGCTTATATGTACAGTTACGTGACAGTAGGCGAATTAATAGCATTCATTATTGGATGGAACATGGTGCTGGAGTACCTTATAGGTACGAGTGCGTGTGCGTGCGCCCTTAGCGCCTGCCTAGACGCGTTGGCGAACGGTGCTATTTCCGGGGCGATAGCCAACAGCGTTGGCACCATACTCGGTGAGTACTCACTTCGAATACTGCCCACGCATGTCGGTGATCGATTGCAGGAAGACAAACAAATTTAATTGGCAGATTTTACTGGGAGAAAAAATTAGATCTCCGAATAAAAAATTAGATCACGTATCGATTTTTACTTATTATTTAAAAAAAAAATTAAATCTCCAAACGTAGTAAATTAACGTAGTAGACAGACAATCATTTTTTTAAATATTTTATGAAATATTTCACGCATTTATTATATATTCGTAATATTCCATATTTGGAACACCTATTTCCATGAAATGTCTCTATTCAGGAATTCATATTTTCGTATTATATTCGTATTTTTGCTCCACGTTAAATTAAACGTAACATTCGGACATATAATTTTTGGAACGTTTTCTGTATGAATTTTTCTCAGACGGTTCTTCGTGCTTCAGTGAGTCTTAAAGTTTCCCTTCCAGTCGCTCGTAAAAGCTTGAACCGACGAGCCATAGTCACCGGCGTCGTCGTCGGAAGCGACATTGTAGAAATTTATGAGCGGACTCCTCTTTTTTCTTGAGAGTTTAGCGTGAGTCCTTTGTCCCCAGTTTGATCACAGAATGTTCTCTATGCGTTTTTTCGCGATAAGCAGCAGATGACAAGTGCGAACGATGACTTGGCAGATGCATTTCGCGCTAATGCTTGCGGAATTCGCCAGCAAAATTCTTACGTAGTTTCCGATCAATAAAATAGTCGTAAAAAACTAAGTAACTAAACTAAAACATCGTAATAGAAACTAAGAAAATATATAAAACAATATAATCATAGTTTTATTAAATATAGAAATTATTCTTAATAATTTTCGAGTTATTCAAGTTTCAGTTACTTGAAGAAAGCTTACGCTTTGACGAGTGATTAAAGTCGACTACTTCTACATCCCCTGACTTTCTCGCGTGTAAGACGAATGAAAAATGGGGTTCTCATTAATCTCGCCGATCTTGCGTCAGATAATTAGCGACGAGTGAAAGATTGCTCGGAGAACAAAATACGTACATTTCGGGACGGCGACATTGCTGGGATTGTTAATTCGAGGAAAATCGTCACGCTCACAATCAGCCGAGTCCAATCCGATTTTTTAAAGCGAATTTATTTACTGAACAGGTTTTCCGTCGACGTGCAAAGAAAAAGAGAACTGACGTGGTGACAACCTGGACTCTGTGTTTTTGACCCTGTTGACTGACGTTTATATATGAAGCGTCCAGGTTAGGTACCCGACTTTAATTTTAACGACAGATTTTTTTCAGTAAACTTGGTTGCGAGTTCTTACGGAAAAATTAGGAGCGAGTCTCTCTCGCAGATTTTAATATACTAAATTCATTAATACTGAATAATAACTGAATCACGAAAATGAAATTCTGGATATTTTTTCCAACGAACAATAACATTATTTAATTGTATTTAAACATATCTCGTGCAAATTTGATTTGATTAAAAAAAGATCGAAGTTCTATTAATAAAGTTAAGGTCGAGAGTTCCGAGATACGTTCTGAAAGGGGAAGATTCGAGATTTGTCTATTAATTTATACATAGCCACAGGCGAAATGGATCGATCGCGCATATACGAGCGCAAATTGTAGACCAGCTAATTCACGTCATATATCCGTTTTATGAATATTCTGCATTCAGCGGCGCTTGGTAGCGACATTAAGCCAATATTCTCTAATGTGTATGTCGATGTTTGAGGTAGACATATTGGAAAAACGCTGCGAATTTTAGTTATGACGCTGCTAGTCGAATAAACGCGTTACGGCGTGTCACAATATAGACAATAGAATGTACAATTGAGAAGTTTTTACATCTGACGATGTAATAATTTTGGAACGCAATATTAAAAGAATAATATTCTTTCGTTTTGTAAAAAAAAGAGGAAAAAAATTTACGTATGCTCTGTCATACGTATATACTAGACGCTGTTACATCATATCCGATAAATATTGCGTTTTACGAGTGTGGCGCTTACCAATATTTTTTCGGAAGCCTACTTCCGATCAAACGTAAATGTAACGAAAGTAACATTGTCGTAAAACTAATAATACTGCAGAAAATTTCCCTTCCGTCCATTCTGCGCTGTGAAGAGACCATCGAATTCTCTGCGCGCTTCTCTGAAATTTCTGTGGACTGTAAATTTTATCACGTGCCGCTCGTATTCGGTCGCGGCAATTTGTTAGTCTAATTAAAAGTATAATATTCCTCACCGAAGCGCAACAATAACTAATATGAATTCAATGTTATTGAGCCTAATTAATTGCCCGTCCGGCAGATCTATTAAAATGCGAATGAAATAAATGTTTTGTCGTTCTCCGTTTCGCTTGATTAATAAATATCAATTAAATGTTAGACATCATCGGTTTTCATTATATTCGTGATCGGTGTATTAATAGCATACTATAATGCCGAGCGTAATATTGCCCACATTATCATGCAACACATTGCATTCATGACAATGAGTAGTAAATTAAAACTTCTGAAAGTTTCTATAATGAAAGTAATACCAAACAAAAAACGTATTAAATCACAGATATTCACGGCGCTTATATTATTGCCATTAATTAACGCCTGTCCTGTGTTTCTAGAAAAAAAGAAGAGTTTAATTAATCGCGACATTCTCTCGATATTGCACTTTTTCTCACTCTCGACGTATTTCCCATCAAAGGAGCTCCGTGTAAAAATGAACTTTTAAGATATTAACGCACATAGCGTTATGAGAATGTCGCACATCCCATAAATTTCATTCGCGTTTCAGAAGGCAAGCGAGTTTCATCGTCTTTTTAATACACGCGAAAAATGTTAACGCTGACACCATTTGTAAATTCCACTGGTGCTTTCATGCCCCGCGGGAGAATATGCTTTTTCGGAATTTGATGTATGCGAGACGCATGGAAGTACAGTTGAATATACTTGATTAAGTTGCGTACTTGTTCACGCATGCCTTCACTCGCAAAATGCAAAGAGAGGAAGTCATCGCGAACTTATGAAAATATCTGTTTAGTTTGAGGAATAATATTACCTTTGAATAAAATTTTCAAACATTCAAATTGCTTGGGAAAGTCGATAAACTATCTGTAAATTGGATCTATAGCCTTAGCATTGAAAATATTAAAAAATAATATTGTTATAAAGAATATAATATTAATATTGAAGAGACTTTGGGAGATATTAGAAAAAAATTATGATATAATGACCAACGTTTCGCCCAGGTAATGTTCCGGAAACCGAAATTATTAATGGTTCAGTGTGCAAAGAAGTTGCTACCGTTTATCAAACTTCTTTATACAGCCGTGTCGCGGCAGCGAGGAAAAGTTTCACTTGCGCCAGTGGAGGAAGAGCGAACACGCCGCGACGGCGACGGGCGGCCGCTAAACCTTAATTAACTTTTTCTTACGCGTCGTGCAGGAATTTGCAAATGAGTTTGCAGCTCGGCCAGCTGTTACACTTGCAACGTGCGTGAGACTGTAATTGTTCGCGCGCGAGACACGTCGCGCGTCCGCAGAATTCGGTGTCGACAGTCGGCGATGTGTTGAAATCGATACGGGCGAAACGACGTAATTCGCGACTCGATTGAAATAACACGAATTCGCGCATCACTCGGAATTGGTCTCGGTTCGATTATCCAAATAATCGCAAAAATTCGAAAAAAAAAGAAGTATCATGAAAGTGTCTAATCTTCTATAAACTTTCTCCAGATATCTTCAGAATATCTTTTTCTTTGGATCTTTGCGTTACATATGATAGGGTTTCCCGAAAGTCTCCCGAAAATCCTTTCGGCGTTTCTTTCCTTCATCAGGAACATTTTCTCGTAATAAGTTTTGGAAACATTGGATTCAACATCCCCCGAAATTCAGCCTTCAAATCCGTTAATCTTCATGATTTCGTCAATCCCGCGTAACTCTAATCCGTCAATTACCTTACGTGTCGGGTGTTTACCAGACACGTGTAATTCGTTAATTCGCACGTAACTTACGCATGTATCTCGGCTACACACGTTTTGTGGTTGGTATGCACACAGAAGGGAACCTGGGTAGGGAATGGATCTGGAGAAACGTCGGCGAACGGGAAAAGGGAGAGGGTTAAAACGATGGAGTTGTGGCGGAGGAGAGTCTGAGGGGAAGGCTGGGCGATGGAAAGAGGACAAAAGCATGAGAGGGTGCGAGAGGGGCGCTTGCGCGGATGAGACTAGGTCTGGCACCTGTGGACCTCATCGATCCGAACCGGTTCGCGAACCACACGCTCCGACGCTCTTTAACCTGTCCACCTGGATGTCGCAGCCAACCCTTTCCGTTCCCCTCGTGTCATCTTCGTGTTTCGCAGTTCTTTTGTCATCGCGACTGTCGTCTTTTCAAACGAGAGTCTAATCCTGAGTCTAATCTCTTGTTTCTTGATCCGAATACTCATCTTATTTGTTAAATAGCAAGATAGCGGTTCGATGCATGTAATTTCCATTTCAAATTTAATGCAAAAAACTGGATTACTAGATCAATGAATCTTGAATAAATTTCAAGCAAATTTTAAAGGATTACTTAGTAATGTTATTGTAATGTACAGTGTATATTTTCGCAAAAAGAAATGGAAGATTTACATTCGGCACGTGTTCTTCCTGTAATGATCGATTCGCTTCGTTCTTTTTTTCTTTGTCCCGCTGTGTTATATCTTTTCGAGAATAAAGTCTGCGAGAGAACGAAAGTCTCGCAGAGCCTTCAAGAGATATGACACGGCTTGCACACGACACTACCTCGTAAAATTATTCCTGATTCGCTATTCTCGCGATCGTTAACTGACAGTTAGGAGGAATACTTAATCAGGACTCTAATTTCAGCGCGGCTTATGCCCGACAGCGTCGTTGTAGATAACGGTATCACTGAACTTATCCAATAATGCGGTTGTGCTTATGCGACGAGTGTCATAGTTACTGGTACGTTGTACTGGAGATACATTGATGTTTACGCTTACATGACAGTTTACATGACAGTTTAGGAAGCGTTCGAGAGGTCGCATATTAATCGCGACTCGTAAAGCGGGAGGATCAGTAGCAGCAACTTATCGAGACCGGAAAAATAATTTCTCAAAAGACAATTTCTATGAGAGAACGAGCCCCGGTGTTAACTTATCCTGTCTTATCTGCATCGTTATCGTATCATTGTGTGATAATGCGACTTGATCTGCTCGATATGGAGGGTCGACATGCAAACATGCATTCCATTTCGTAAATCCCGGAATCCGCAATCTCGTCTATATTTATTGCTATTTGCGTTCGCGATCGGCATTCCTCACGCGGATTTCGCGTTCTTATCTCACCTTCTTCGTTCCTGAGCCGACATTCCTTCCATTCTCGGGAATTTCCTCGTTACGAGATCATAATGAAATTAAATACTATTCACGATGAGCGTGTCTTCCTGATCGAAGTTTCATCGTCGCGCATTATGTTGGATCGCGATATTTGAATACTCGCGATTCTCGCTTCGTGACAATTTCCTTTTTTAAGCTTTGAAGTCTCGATGTAAAAGATCTCTCTTGATATCTGATTTTTTTTTTTATATTAGATGTTGGACCTTCAAAACTTATCCTTCCTACACATCATGCATTTCAATCTTTTCATCCTCGCAGGATATCTTCCGTTTAAAAATATTTAATGAGAAGCAATAGAAGTTGAGAGTAAGAGTAATTAAGCAATTATATAATAATTGGCCTTTCATTTCTGCGCATTCAGCGACGCATTCAACATTTAACAGAAGATAGGTATTTTTTATCGTTTTTGAAAAATATTATTCATAATAAACATAATAATAATAATAAATGTTTAAATATTTGGAATAGATACTGCATTATATTTTAAGGATTAGCATTTCGATACTTGATTATTTCGCATTTATGCCACATCGAGTTTTTAACATCTGTATTTTGCGTTTATCCGTTTGATCTTGTTTATATGTTTGATCGTGGTCTTTTAATCGGCAATGCATTCTGCACATTGCTCGACGATTGTATTTGCATACAAACGTGTGCGTTCGCAGATGTAAAGATTGAGCGCTTGAGTGATCAAAACCGTTTGATTCGGCCGAAAATTGCCTCTTTCGCTTGCGCGCATAGTCTATGCATCGATGCTGCAAAGGAAATGAATCAACAACAGGACTGGCGAATCGAGGTCGTACGAGTGTACTCGATTCTTTGGGTCGTCCGACGTAAAATAATCGCAGCGCGAAAGCATGGATTATTTTGTCTCGCAATCCAAAGAGGGCTTTGGAAATTGCCGGAGTGTCGGGACATATTAATCAACAATCTCTCGAATTTTTCTCGAGGAAGTTGCTCCAGCAGATTGTTTTTTTCTGTTTTAAATAATGCCGCAATCTTTATTCATCGTGATGCGGAGTTACCTCTTGTGGCGTGATTTAAGTCTCTCCTAACACGATAACACGATCGACGTGACTATTTTTCTCCACAAAAGGTAGATAAAGACTATCCAATAGGAGAAGATCGTCGATATCGTCATATCATTTTGTTTTTGATTCTCTTAAATATTAAATTTTTCTCTTAAATAAGAAAGATTAAATGAGAAAATAAAACTTTAGAAACATAAATACAAGCTAGAAAGTGTTTTCTATCAGATGACATAGCAATTTTTTATAATACTGTTTCGAATTTTGTAATAATTAACTTTTTCGTAAGCGAAAATAAGCATCTGACGCCCAATGAAATGAACCCCAAACTACATAGTAGGCATAGCAATATATTCCTATTCTGTTTCTTTTACAGAGGAATCATCTATACAAAATACCTAGAAGTTTAATGTATATGAATATTTTGAAAATCTTTTTACTTCGATGTAAAATATTTTTTATTCATTATCATTTTGTTAAATATCAAAGGAGCAAATTTAAAACAATTCCTTGTTAAATAACATTTTATTATTAAATAACATTTAAATAACATTTAAGTAACATTTTGTTATTTTTAACTTCTATGTGTGTCAAAATGTATTATTTTAATACAAAACATATGGTTAAAGAAACAATTTCATCTAATCAATCCATTTCTTTGGTTGAATTGCTAAATTTCCAAGTAAACAAAGTTCATATTAACGTATGTATTTAGTAAATAATAAACTAAAATTTAGTCAAATTTAATAAATTTCTTGAGTTAAATTGTTTAACTCTATTATTTTAGTTAAATTAATATATTGAGTAGGAGCAGTGGCGACTTATAGAAATGATTAAAAATAATTCAAATTGAATATAATTTGACATTATGAATTTAACAGTGTTGATCTATATTTTATGCTGCTCCGCAAAACGCAAACGAGATAGAATGTAAGGAATAGATTAGATTATCTTATGGTCTTATCGTCCATCTTAATATGAATTAATTAATATGAGTTTTTATTTCTTTAATCATCTAAATAGATCATGTTTTTTTTTCAGTAAAGTTAATAAAGTGCAATGTTTAATTTTCGAGAAATAAAGAGGTGTCGCTTTAGGAAACCTAGTCAGTATCGGCTTTTCCATATAAATTAGTGGAAGTTTATTCTATAATCCAAATATATAGAGAATTCATTTGTTTCGCAGAATGAATTTCTAAAAGTGATTTCTTTTTCGATTTTTCTACAGAGTCGAGTTTTCTGACTCCGACCAGACGCTTGAATGAAAGGGATGAGCTTTCCGCGTGCTTCTCGAAAAAACCGCCGTTTTTTTCTTTCTGCTCGAGAATCGATTATCTCCGACCGCATGAATTACGTCGGTTTCTCCACTTGTTGAAGAATTTCCGCCTCGGATTTCTTCCGCGTTTGATTCACGGAAACATCGTGCTCGAGCGAAGCGTAGGGAAGAAGATTTGAGTAACTTGATGAGTAAGAATATCGTGTATTTAGGTACTTTTTTCATTAGCGAATACAATGGTTTTTACCGTTTGAACAAATCGTAACGATTGTTCGCCGATGTATTAGCTAGCTTTCTCGAATGAAAATTTTTCCGCTCGCACGCGTATTCCCTGAAAGATATCGATAGAATTAACGATCCGTTAATTCAATCCTGTTGGTTCCGCGAATCTTATCCGCGCGCTAAAGAATAATGATCTTGAATAGCAGAAAAAACCCAACATTAAATTAACATGTTCGATTATTATCGACGTGGAATATATACGTGTATGTTACATTCACTGCCAACATTTTTCAGTTACAGTTTTAGTCTCCAAAAATTGGGGTAAATTGGCAATTAAACTTTGTTGATGGAAATGAAAAGCATTTTATTCAAGGACAATAGCATTTCTAAGCGTTTTATTTCCCGCGAATTGAGTTTTTTCCTATCCTCGTATTCTCCTCGGATTTGCCGTTTATGTAAAATAATTCTGCATTTCTGATGAATCTTGCTGAATTTCCGAATCACGGTTGTTCTAAGACAGATCTTCTCGCATTCCCAAACTGACATGTTCATTGTATAAGACGATCATGCATATTTGATCAATTTTGCTAAAGTTTCGAATCACATTTGTTCCAGGGCGGCCGCCAGATTTTCTCGCGTTCGTCATCACGATACTCATGATGCTGCTAATGGCGGCAGGGGTGAAGAAGTCGCTGGTGTTCAACAATGTGCTGAACGCCATCAATCTCGCCGTCTGGGTCTTCGTCATGGCGGCGGGCATGTTTTACGTGGATTCCGACAATTGGTCCGAACATAGAGGTTTCCTTCCCTATGGCTGGAGTGGGGTAAGTACAATCGACAGAATCTAAGAGAACTTGTCGTAGTTTTGCATAAGATTGAATAAGATTGAGAAATTTTACAAATAACAAAGCAATGTAAAATAATTGCGCACGAATAATAAAATATAATAAGAAGCATCGAAAGAAGAAGTAAATTCGATGTCAATTAAACGTGAGACGTGTTTTACAATTACGTTTTAAAACGAAACAATACCTCGCTCATTCGCTTATAAATTCCATATAAATAATTCCAAACACAAAGGATTATTAAACAATGGTGATTTGCAACGCCGCGGTATTAACGCCAGCAGCCTTTGTCGCACGGTTCTCAGCATGGAAAAGAAAAAAAGCAATGAGAGGTTGAAGACAGGATGAAAAAGCCCTCTCGGCTGAAGCCCTCTCAGCGTGTCTTTTTTAAGCTGCTTTCATAGGTCCGACCCTTCAACCTGGCGCTCATGCCCCGTGCCAACGACAGACGGAGCCGCAGTATTTTGATATTTGTTTAAGATATTAAAAGGACATCGGTTTCAGAATGAAAAGAAGAAAGAGATAAAGCCAACTTTTAAAAACATTTTTGTCTGTAAACATTCTTTCGACGACAGAAAATTAATGAAAATGCCATACTTACAAGATATTGAAATATTAATGTGTGACAAATACAGGAAGTATTATAATGTTAAAAGAAAATATTCTAACTTTTATATAGGAAAGATTGGGACAAGTTGTCATACGGGGTTGTTAAAAACTTTGTAACTTAATTAATATATGCCAGAAAATTCTCTATTTTATACTGTAGATTGTTGACGTAATATTAATTTATGGTGTGAAATGGTTTGCGCCAAAAGCATCGCGTATATTACTTACAACAACTTTTAAGAAAGTAAAGTTGGCGAGTAAATTTTTCTGATCTCTTATTTTGTTCTTTTTGTTAATTTTTGGCATTACCAATCGCAATTTCACTGCAATCATAAAAAATGGCATGTCTTAAATAACTTTTAACTGTGGTTGAATAATCATTATTGTAACAAAATTTGTCAATTTAATTTCTTACTAAAAAGCGGCCATGTGGAGTAGATTGTCCTAAATGCTTTTCTACCTATTCTTCGAAAAAGCCGCGTTTTCCATCTGGCGACATTGTGTGAGGTTAAATTGTAACTATGGTACGAAAATAAGAAAAATAGATAGAGATAAAATTCTTGATATTCTGGAAACCGTTAGAGCAGTGAAAATAATATGAAATACATAATTTATCTATCCGATAAGCCGCATTAGGATTTAATATAAATTGCCGTGCATTAAGTGGTTATTGCAAAAAATCCTGACTATGTAACTACTAACCTTGGAACGTGTGATAATTAACCCCGAGTATAGGGGTTAAATGTCACATTTTCAGTTTTATTAAAATTAAATAACTTATTTGTACGATGATACATTTAAGAATAATATTTTTTTTAATACCTGAGGGATGTAAGTGTATTTTAATGTATATAATGTTTTAAAATCTTACATCTATTTTTTTCTAAAAATCGTTGAACAAAAATTGTGATAACCCGCCCCGGTCTTCTCTTATCGTTCTCTACCATTTTATTGAATAAGGCAAACCGAATGTCGTAACGCATAATGACAAGAGAAGATTCTGGACAATCCGCGCGAAATTCCAGTTGCTCGAGGCGCAAGGTCGCCACCGCTGAGGTTTGGTCGAGGAATTCTCCGCCTGCGGCTTATGACAGTTATGCGGGACAATGGCAAACTTGTTGCATCGAGTCCGACAGATGTACCGGGAAAAGACAACGATCGCGAGGAGGTAGAACGACGATGGAAAACGCACCTCATATCACGTACGGACACACGGAGAGATGAATAGAATGCGACACAACGCGACGCGACACGACGCGGGAACGACGATGCTTGCGGCAATCGATAGCGCGAGATAGAGAGCCCTGGGATATCGGGACGCTAGGATGACTCGAGAAAAATAGAGAGCGCGATTCCGATAAAGAATGGGAGTCTGCATCGAGTTTTCGAGTGCGTTTCCACGTCGGGGGATGCAGAAGCTATCTGCAGAGCCATTTCCAGATAGAGGAGATTTAATTTAGAAAATCGATAGCGTAAATCGAGTAAATAGTGCGATAATTGACCTCAAAAGGATATCTTCGCGTATTAAATATCATTTATGTCATTTTTATGTAGAGAGGAAATGAAACATATAAATAATATGTGTAGCATTGGGAAGAACCTTCTTTAATAAGGGAAGAAATTGTTTTGAAGTTAAGGATACAATAATAAAAATATTAATAATAAATACAATGGTACATGCTGCATGTATAATAGCAGTTTGCGCATATGATCGGAAAATTGCTCGGAGGGTCGAGTAACATGTGAACCATTAACGATGCACTCGCGGCGATATGCAAAAGGTATGCGTATCGATGAGCGCTCTGTTCGGACCATCCCCGTTCCGTCGCGTCCAAGAATAATAATTCGTACGCTCCGCGCGATCCTAAGGGAAATAAATTAAAAACCTGTCCGAATCAGATTGCAAAAACAAATCCGACAATCCCAGTCTTTTTCATCCCGAGCGGATCTCTTTCTCTCTTCCTCTCATTCTTTCTCTTTTCCTCCCGTTTTTCGCCGCTGGCGTTTACATCGTGCTTCGTTGTTGAAGGAAATTCGCCTTGTTTCGCAATAGTGGCTCCGCGCGCATTTGCCGCAGCATCAGCATCAGACATTTAAATTTCCTTTAACACGATTTTTCATTTTATTATGATACAATAAGTAACTTTCCGAGTTTAAATAATACGCATCTCTTTGTTCTTTATGTTCTTAGATTTGTGATTTCCTATTTATGTTAAATATTTTCCTGTTCCCTCCACCACTATCTATTTCTTATTACAATTAAAATGATTAAAATGATTAATTGTGTTGTTTTTTCTGTATTATATTATACATTTTTACAATTTACAATTGCTACAACAATGTGGTTAGTACAGTTTGTTGTACTGATGCTACTGAAATTTACAAAATGTCGCACCGTTCTTGCATGATGATATTTTTCTCCTAAAAAGATAACGACAATAACTTTATCCATTTTTGTGATCGACTTTAGCTGACATTATAGGATCCGGAACGATGTTGTCGACGGTGACGCGCGATGCTGCATCGTGGAAATGTGTATTGTGTGCATTCGTTCATGATATCGACTATTTTTGCGCGCATCTCGAGTGGTGGACAAACCGCAGCCCGCCATTATTTCGTGCACTGTGCAAAACGTCGAGCTCTTTTTTTCCGGCTTCATTCTGCCAACGATCGCCGTATGACGCGATGTCACACTCGAATTAAAATAAATGGCCGAGCAGTCGACGGTGCTAGAAATTCATTTTTATGGAGTAGCTTCGCGTAATGTTTTATTGCGTAATCTGCGAGGACCGTAATTAATGATGTTCCCGTCAATTTAGAATATCAAGAGAAGCGATAACGTTCTAACGAGGAAATGTGAGAAAATGGCGATGTACATGTGTAAAACAGAGCATCCGTCCGATAAATTCATCTTAATCGATAAATTTAATTCGATTTAAACCCACGGCTTCGTACAAATATTTAACCGGCTTATACAACGACCCAATTATCTAATGACCTTTTGTGATTTCAACGAATTTTTCGCCTTTTGCCTTTTGCGTACCTTACGCTCGCTTTCCATCGATATCGTTACTGCATGCATTACTGGCATAATTCGACGAGAATTATCTCTTCGGGAATTATCTACGTTCGTTCACTTGAAACGAGCCTCTCCCGTATCCTCGATAGTCGGCACGTGCCTGGGCGGCACCTTTGACTTTTACAGATCGCGATGCCTACGTGTCACACAGTTCGCGGAGCATCCTGTTCACAACAGGCCGGGCTAACTTGCTGCAACCGTTTAATCTTACGACGACGGATTGACCTTACTATCGTGATCGTATTACCAACGACGGACGCTGAAACGTCGCTAAAATTAATGACTTGCAATTTCTTTGCGAGATATGAGCGTCTCTTTTTTCACAAAGAACATACTGCTTTAAACAAATGCAAGAGACATATATAAGGACATAAAAAAGACAGAAATATTATGTAAGAGACATAATATAAAGATCAGATAAAAATCAGAAAAGAAAAATTAATATTTTTAAAATCCATTCTTTTAACAAATCTTTGTTATGTATTTTACAGAATTATTATCGTTGCACTCTAATATGCGAGATGGAAGTGAATTTTATATATTGCCGCAAAGTACATCTTTTATAGCGAGTATGCTGGAGAAATCAGAAACCATTTCAGTCGCGGCGTAATCTTGGTTTTTTTTCTGTTAAATTACACGTAAATTGCGACTCCGCCCTGCCTGCGACAATTTACCTTTCGGTCCGTCAAATATGAGCACAAGATCGACTCTACGGAAAAGCGCGGTGACGGGGAGGGACTCGGCCCGCTATTTCGCAAGCTGGAAACAAAAAACGAGAGCCTTTTAGAGGTTCTCCGCAAAGGAGGGTGCTGGGTTTCAGGAAGATGTAGGCAGGTTGTAGCCGGGGGCAAAGCGGGAGCGACTCCGGTTTCTTTGCGACCCTCGCCCCTAAACCCTTGCCGCGTGTCCATTAAAGCCGATCCGGGGCATCACGTACATCCTCAATCTGAATTCCGTCCGAGAACGTGGCATAATTTTGCTGGCGGTTTGTACGTAACTGAAGTTAGGACCCGTACGAAAAGATGTATCGCGGTATGTGAAAAGATGGAAAAATCCCCTTGAGGGCATGCATCTGCATGACGGTAATTCCGCAGCAAGCGCTCCAGAAGAGATTCCAGGTCTTTTTGACATTGCCCCGGTTGATAGGAGCGTTACATTTTTCCTGCGGATAAAACGCGCGTCTTCACTATTTCCATAAATATCCACTGATACGAGAAAATATAATATAATGCGACGGTGACCCGAAAACATGGATGCTTCTTATATAAGATACGTCATTATGAATAAATGAATCACGCATTATTCAACGTAATTTAATATCGAGAATTAGAGATAAAAAATTATCAAACGAGACGTACAGATTATACATAAATAACCTGTTTTAAAAGAGTATCGAAATAATTTTATTTATAATCCAGAGATTTCTTTCTAATGCGTATGATTTGATTTATTAATCTTTTTTTACTATTAAGACTACCGCGATTTTTGATATCGATTTTTTTGTCTACTTCGAGAACACTTGATAATTTTTCATTTCTATCTTCTCTGCCGTCTGCTTCTCGTTCAGGATGCGCTTGTTTATTGTTTATTGTTTACGGCTCCTCCGATCTTTGAACGCTCCATTTGCGGGCGCAATTCCCGTCGAAACCGGAGAATAAATCAATCAAACGAAATGTAATACGAGGATGCGCCAGCTTTCTGGTGTGTGCTCGTTCTCTCTGAAGATTTATTCCTTTCCTTCCGGCGCAATATATGTTTCCAGCCGCACCTCTACATCGCGATATTTTCAAGAAAAATGTGAAGTTTCTGTGAAATTATTCATTCTTATTTGTTCACGAATATTCTGCGTTTTATATAGAATAATAGCCGCATTTGTAACAAAAGCATACTGGTGAAAGCATTTGCTGGAATGATCTTTCACGTATCAAAATTATACGAGTCGGGTTCCAGTTTTCGAAGACAGAGTACAAAATATAGTATGGAATTTCGTTGTAACGCGCGGAGAATTTTCGCTCAAAGCTTCTTCTTTTTAAAATATTTCGACGAGAGATCCGCTCTAAATAGTTTATATCCGCTGAAATTGCGGGGGCGAGATGAGAGCGACAGGGTGGTCGAGAAGAATGAGATCGGTTTGTTAACACATAATGACGCGCCTCGTTACAGTATTTTTTAATTTACTTGCTTACAGCGACTTAGCGGCATAATTCACTTACAAAAGGCACTAATTTCTCGACAATAGACCATAAATTGTTTCCCCCTCTATCTCAAATCTATCTCTTCGTAACTGAGAAAGATACCGCCTAATTCTTGAAAAAGTGTAGAGATAAGCTTCAATGTAAAAACCGAAATTAAATTGAGTTTTTTTTTTGTTTCTTTTTGGTCTCATCACGCATTATAACATTCATAAGTCGAAATATTAAAATACGCCTTCTTTTTCCAAATAGATTTTTTTTCGCTAATGTTTTAGCGTGCAAACAAAACGAATTATTCTCCGCCGTGAAACAATATTTAGAGCTAGTCAAGCCCTGCGATAGAAAAGGATAGAAGGATAACGTGTGCAAGAGGGTCAACTGTCTCGCTGGAAGATTCACGACTTTCCTTAGGAGCCTTTCCTCGTGTTCTCCTTCAACGTCCTACGCTTTACCGCTCGTATATCGTCTTATAAAATCCCGGCATGTTCCACTCCTGATCCTTTACGAAAGTGAAACATTTCCTTCTCGGATTAATTAACTCGAAACTCGACTCTGCGGCGAAAGCAGCGGTGACAGTAATTTTCAAAAGTTCGAGCGAGCATCCGAATTAACTTTGTTTGTAATCTTTTTGTTTCCGCCAACATGAAGATCTACATCTTTCAATACTCGGCATCGTTTGGGATGCCCTTTCAGCGAAGTTGTGCGGTAGTCTTGCATATCACCGCGAGCGATTTGAAAACTTTCTTCTTTCGATGCTCTCTCGCGGAGGTCGAACGTTTTTAGCGAATAATTAACTTGAAACGCAAGTTTCATTAAAGAGCAACGGCGACGCTGATTCGAAAGTTCGAAAGAAAGTCGAGTGTAACGTTGTCCGCACGTCGTCTTTATTATAATTTCTTTAAGAGACTCGGTAATACGGCAGACGGCATTGTTCGGGGTGTCGGCCACCGCGGTCTCGCGCGCGCGATTTCTTTGATCCCTCGACTAATTCTGAGGAATTCTGGAATTCTGAAGCTGAAACTCTTGGATTTTATATTGTTGGAATATTTGAACGGCGTATTTGCGATGAGTCTTGCGCGTTGGGCGGGCGAGCCGACCTTTAATCGCGACTTAACTGAAAATGAGCTTCAGTACAACACTGTCCTCATGTGGGCGCAGCGATGAAAATGTGTGGAGGACGTAACGGAACCGGGGTACCAATTACATGACGCCCACCCTTCGTCGCTCAAAATTCATATCAACCTTACCCGACTCCAGCACGTAATCTCTCTCGCCCGATCCCACGCTACCGGTGAAAATCTAAATTTCAGCATTTCCATCTGGTGACCTTTTGATTTTCCTTCCGATCCTCTTTCTTTCTTTAGTTCTTTTCACATAATTAAATCGACCGGTAGGGAAGGAGTGACATTGTTCGATTTTTCTTAACATTAGAAATAGCGTGTGATATTCTGCGGATCTTTTTATTTATTTTCTAAAGAAGATGCACGAGTGTACGAATGAATAAGTAAGTTCTTTTGTACGACCGACTATACGCCGATTATTTGAGCGACGTCGTCCTAATCTTACTTTCTCGGAGCTCATCAAAAATTCATAAGCGCGTCGAGCAGAGGTGAAATATGTACACTTTAATATTGCATCCAAACGACTTTCAGAAAATCTGACTGAGGGCGGCGGCGAGGGTAGCGATAATAGCTCCAAAGCGACTCACATCGGACAATCAGCTATTCTTATCAATCTCCAATTAATTAGTTTATACACGCCCCCGTAATCGGATAGTAGTTACTCAAATGGTACGCCAACGCTAATACCATCATCCTTTAATACGAAGTGAGTTCTACTGTAAATTCTACGGTTCGATAAGAGTGTTATGACATTTACCTAAAGAACCGCAGCTTTGTTTAAACGTGCAACTCGATTTTCCATCTCGAATTTCCGTCAGAAATCTTATTTTCGTTTTATTGAATTTTGGTGTTCGATCAGTCTCCATCACGGCAATGTATTCTGTCCGACGCAATGAAAAATCCGATCTCTCTTCCCCGTCAGGTTTTCACCGGTGCTGCGACGTGTTTCTACGCTTTCATTGGCTTCGACATAATAGCCACCACCGGCGAGGAGGCGACAAATCCGAAGAGGAGTATCCCCCTCGCCATAGTCTCCTCGTTGATCATAATTCTCATCGCTTACGTTACCAGCAGCATGGTCTTGACACTGATTGGTGAGTAGATCATTAAACAATCGCTGTCGATCATTTGTTGGTCTTTTATTATTAATAGAAATACGCGTTTACTCACCTCTCGCGACAGCCACGGACAGAGCGAGGTGTTTTCGCTCTGTCTTTTTGTCGTTGTGTGATTTTGTCGTTGTATTTTCGCGTCCACTTCTGAAATTCGAATAACTGTTGACGTGGGACACGACGGACGCAGAGCGGCTTTAGGGCTTTACGACCGCTATCGGTGAATCGAGAGCCGTTTCCATCTCGTACTCGAGATCGATTTTATCACGACTCGACGAACTGTAACGGTGCTCGGCGAAACGGAGAATAAAATTATTGTGAAACTCGTAACGCAAATGAGAGTTGTTGAAACTTTGTTATTATTACAGCCATTGTATTCAGATGTGTTATTATTACACTTCGTGTGAAATCATTACTATTGATCGCCGGGTGAAACTCGTAGAGTCGAACGGTGGGACGGTGGGTTGTCGTTGCAGTGTTCCCAGCACGTACTCGCGTACCTCGTGTTTCAGTTCCGTACGATCAGGTCGATCAGGATTCGGCGTTGGTGGAGATGTTCGGCCAAGTCGGGGCCTACAAGTGCAAGTACATCGTCGCGGTCGGTGCGCTGGCGGGCCTGACGGTCTCCATGTTCGGCAGCATGTTTCCGATGCCTAGAATAGTCTACGCGATGGCTCAGGATGGCCTTATATTTCGGTAATGATCAAGATGCGGATAACGCCAGATGACAAAACGACGATGGGAGGAATTGTTAAGAACGGTTGAGACGTAGATGTAACTTCGGATTAGGATTTAACGCGCATCTTTCGCTTCCGCAGGACCCTCAGCCAAGTTTGGCCGGCGACTGGCACTCCCGCAATTGCGACTCTAACTTCCGGCTTGTTTGCCGCTTTTGCTGCGCTGCTGATTCAGCTGGAGGTGTTAGTGGAAATGATGTCGATCGGTAAGACGTTATTTAAAATGATTTCCGATAATTTATCGTAAAGCAGGATGGAGATGAAGATAAGTGGAGTGGATAAATATACTTTATTTATCACATTTATTGATTATCGATTCATTTGGAAAAATCATTAATACATAAATTGCTTGGAATAAAATTCTGATGATTAGATCTTCCCAACCATTTCCGATGATTGATTTCGAATAAGCTTTACGTTTCTTGCACGACAGATTTACAGTTTTCAATTTTCAAGCGTCCTGTTGCCGTCAATCTGCATGCGTACGTTGCATTCGTCAAGTGTTAAACTGTCGCACGAATTGAATGATATAACGGAATAGCAAGTGGAAAAAATCACGTTTATATTTTCGTTCACGGTACAATGCTGTAGGTACCCTGTTGGCGTACACTCTGGTATCCACATGCGTGCTGATATTGCGATATCAGCCGCATTCGACGAATTTGGTCGAGCTGCTGCCGCAGAGCCTGCGGACGCCGTGTCGATCGCCTACGAAGGAGACGCAGGGGAACGGTCAAGTGGCTTACGGCAAGGAGCTCAGGCCTGATCAGCTTACAACGGCGTTGAACTCGGTACAGACGTCCCAAGCGGAGCTCACCACCACCAACAACGGGCAGCGTATCACGGTGAGACGTGTTCGCGTTTGCGCGTTAAAAAACGACGAAACAGCTTTCGTCGTTCGCCTCCATCGCCTTGTAATTGAAGAAACTCCTCTCTCATTTCAGCAAGAAAACGAGGTTTTCTCCCTTCGATTTCAGTCCTACTTTTTTCGTTTTTCGTACAGCTCCATTTCGGCAATTCTTTGCACACGCTGCACGGCATTTTCTTCGAATTAGACCATTCCCAGCAGACTTCCAGCATTTCGCCTTAGATGTCATTTTCTAAAGAATTTCTCTAAGATTTTTTCTCTTTCTTTCTTCCTGAATTTTTTTTTTGTCAGAACAAAGATTTGTCTCTTTTGCCAATTAGATTTTTCAAAATCACGGCCTTTAATTTTTTTTTTTTATGAAATTTTTTCTCTGTCGACGATCAAAATTGGATCAACCGCATAGCGGGATGCAGGAATGAGGTGAGATTGTGCAATTTTGAAATTAGCGTCACGCTGTTCCAGGTGCGACGAGTGAGAAGGTGCAATAGCTCGTCGCCAGATTCGGACGATACGTACGGCGGCGAGGAGGACGAGGTGGGACTGGGTAAGGATGATCAGTATCTTGTGAGCGACAGAACGGAGAACAAATTCTACGGCAGCGTGCACGCGGCCGCAGCCGCCTCGAGTTGCGGTAGCGCTCATCAGTATCCCGGAAACACGCCAATCATAGGGCCACCGTTGAATTATCTACAGCGTCGATTGCAGGTAGTGTAGTCGATTGCAGATCAGTAATCGAGAAACAATGGCTCAGTGGAATAAGGGTTACCTCGATCATATACTCGAGGAACAATAGGATTCTGCTTGACCCAATACAAATAAACTTTTATTTTGTGTTTAAAATTTACGTAACATAATGTAGACATTACATATGAACGTCCTTCAATTTAATGAAAGAAGAATCAGAATTACTTTTAAAAGAATTACTTTTAGATTTTCGGAATTAAATTTACTTTATGAAAATTTGAAAAATTTTTTATTCTATTTTTTTTTTTTTTTAGAAATTTCGACATTGAAATTCTAGTTTTTTAAAATAAAATTTAAAGTTTCTGAGTTATTTAATTACATTTAGTTAATTGACGTTTTTAAGATGTAATAATGAACAAAATTTTGACGATTATATTATTATATCGTTATATTGTTATATTAGAATCAAATTTCATTTTAGTTTTCATACATAAAAAATTGCATGTAAAATATTCTTGGTCGAAGGACACTGCGATTGTTATGAAGCTAATAAATCATGACATTTTGTAGGCGGCGCAATATCTTTGTCCTGCTATATTTCCGTGGGTGGACAGAGGTCCTGCGACAGAAGCGTCAGGACGTTATGTCATGAAGCTCGTTGGGATCTTATATTTCTTGATCCTTATTTTTGATTTGATTATCGTCTGTGGGATGGGTGAGGAATTTACATTGTTTTTAACAAATATAGCTACTTGTGAAATTAATCAAATATTTTATATAAAATATTTTTATATAATAGGAGAGAGGAAAAAAGTGCACGTGTAATAAATATTTAGCTCGTATAATATTAGAAGGATATATTTCTGAAATATAATACGTATCCAAATAATTCTAAGACATTTTTATTAATTGATTAATTTCACGAGTCGCCGTAAACATATCTCGATCGATATATTTCACCTCTCTTTTCTTTCAGGTAACATGGGAACATTTACAACGATATTACTATTCTTATTTCTCTTTGCCATAATCGGTATACTTCTCGTCATCAGTAGAAAGCCGCAAAATAGGTAAGATTATTCGATCTGCAGTTCCGTAATCTGCAATCCCGCGTAATTCGCAAACTGCGAAGTGTACCCGACCTGAAATGACGATTTAAGCGCTAACTCCCTGCATTTCTCTTTTTCAGGAACAGCGTAATGTTCATGACTCCAGGCTTACCTTTCGTCCCTGCGATCGCCGTTACCGTTAACATTTATCTCATCTTTAAGCTTAGCATCCTCACCTTGGTCAGATTCACAGTCTGGATGATTCTCGGTATATCCATGTTAAACATATTATGTATAAAGTTTAAAACTATGTTATAGAAAAGACTCTTACACACAAATTTAAGAAACAATAGATAAGAAGAAAGACTAATAAGAGTCAGGCATCTTTTAAACCGCGCCTGACTTTCATTATCTCTTCTTCTTTTATCCATTATAAAGTTTTGTACACAAATTATCTACAAAAGAAGATATTTATGAACAAAAGACCTGACTTGATTATATCTATTTTCTTCATTCGATTCTATTCGACCTTTAAACGAAACAATCGCATTTTTACTTTTCTGATTTCTTCCTGCGAATCTCACGATCAGTCGAAGCACTGCTCTTTGTATCTGCCATCAGGTTTCATCATGTATTTCCGGTACGGTATCAAGAACAGTAGCCTAGAGGAGGCGAACACGTCGGAGAACGTCGATGATATCGTCATCGGCGGCACGGCTGGCAACATCGAGCTGACCGTGACCGATCACCATCAGCGGCAACAGCAGAAGCAGTATTCGCCGGACCATAGCATCTACGAGAGTCAGCAGCTGGACGTGTTCGGCCAGCCAGTATTTGGCAGCACAAATTTTGGCGGCACACCGAACCAACAGCAGCATACCGGCATCGGTGGCCATCAGCAGAGACAAACGGGGACGGCGGGAAGCGGCCGCCGCATCGACCAAACCGCGTCAACGACGACGGGCAAGAAACTATTCATCGATCAGGATAGCTTCCCTACATGGGATGATTGAGGAGCACCACGCGCGGTACCGAGAATGGATATTAATGTAGACTTAACACACGAATAGCGAGGGGGGAAGAAAGATATTATTACTACTACACACAATCTGGCAACACGTTTGCGCGCGCGCGTGCGACTGGCATCGGATGATTACCGATGAAATCAGACTCCTCGGAGATCGCGGTGGTTTTGAGTTCAAACTTGGAGGGTTGCGCGAAGTTCTTTCAACACGCGACGAGCTATCGATGATTATTGAGAGTTCAATGCGCTCAAAAAGATCATTTTAAGAAACGTTTGACAGATCTTTCGACAGATTATCCAAAATTGAATTTGTATTAAAAAAAAACATAAGTTAAATTGCGGTTGAAGTTATAATCGCTAATTCTTTAGACTTCTTTCAGACTCTCTTAAAATTTCACTTGAGAAATTTGCATCAGAATCAGTTCTAATATTTTTTATAATTGTGCCTATTGACGTTCTTTTCTTTGGAGGTAAGTTTATTATTCTTTTACATTTCTTGTTTCCAAGTTTCAATTTTACGAGAATTTGCACGAACGCTCGTCGGTACAGTTGTAAGATGATTATAAGAAGTAAGTTGGTTGACTTGAAGATGCCGTTGACACTCGATTATCTGCGAAAGTTACATCTTTTCTTATGAGATATGCGCGACGGAGATTGTCGGAGAGAGATTCGATCGGTGTGACGTAAACGAAGAGACTAAGAACCGCGATACTCCGGGGGTCGGACTTGTTGACTATTTGGGACGAATGTAGCAAATAATTTTGCGGCAATATTTATTATCTTAGTGTATAGTACCGTTGACGAAGTTGCAGACGAAAAAGGGGGTTGAGGAAACGGGATAACGGGTCAAGAGAGCAATAGTTGCGGAGAGGACGGAGGGAAAGAGGGAGGAGGGGAAATGCAGAGAGAAAGACGAAGAGACCATTACCATTATATTAGTATAAGGCGAAACTTGTGTTTTCCAAGAGAACGTTCTAACTGCTAATATAAGTTCAAATTTATCGCTAGTCTGCGAATGGGAAACGAATGCGAGATGAGAATGAGGTGTGTCGTCGGAGTGAGAGGACGAATGAAAAACATGAGTGAGAGTGAGAAAGAGAAAAAGAGAGA
The DNA here is from genome assembly GCA_037157785.1 of Cephalotes varians. NCBI lineage: Eukaryota > Metazoa > Arthropoda > Insecta > Hymenoptera > Formicidae > Cephalotes > Cephalotes varians. The sequence continues at coordinate 3,367,505 of JANQDE010000004.1, forward strand.
AAGAAAAGCGAAAAAAGTGAGACAAAGTAAGAAAAAGAGCAAAGTATGCTTGAGAGAATAATGAATAAAAAGAGTATGTTCGAGAGAGAGAGAAAGAAAGTGAGAGAGAAAGAGAGAATCCGTAGAAGAGAACACTTTAATGAAGAAAAAAGAAAAAAAACAAGAAAAACGTCATCTTTTGCCTAACTTTAGTCTTTCCCAAAAAGAAGAAAAAAAAGAGGTCTAGTCTCTAACATATATTATAATCGTATATCTAAGCTTACTACAATACTTACATACGTCTTACCTCGAGTAAATCCTTTGATTAATTTACACGCAATTTGTATAAATTATCTAGAATTTAAGTGCGCGTCGCCTCCCAATGACGTAGGACGAAGGATTGAGAACGATTAATTAAGCTCGCTGCAGAAAGATTAGATATATCGAAAAGAATTGAGTGAGAATTTTCCAAAATCGTGAAAAATTTTGAACTTATCCTTATTAATTGGCATCTACTCTCTCCCAGCTTTGTTCATTTCAAAAATCAGGAAATCAATTTTTCGTTTGGAGTCGAAATATCGTATTGGAATAAATTTCGAAGAGAGGACAGAAGGGAGAGGTAGAGACTAGATGATCCAATTTCGAAGAAACGATTTCTTCTCCTGATCGATTTTACAATTCGTCCAATTTCTTGCGAGATTGAGATGTCGAAGATAAATGGGAGACGACGCGAGATAAGATTTCGTTTTTGTGTACATATCTTCGGTGTTTCGAGACAAACCGTTTCTCCGTACGTACGTGCACAAGTCCATTGTGCTTCTCTGTCCGCTAGTGTTCCGCGCGATGAATCGAGGATAGCCTTCGATACTCCCGAGTAATTACGGTCGAAGGGATGTGCGACCACGTGTCTCCGATACGAGCGAATGCATACGTTGCCGAGCATCGCCGCGATTACTTATTCATGCCACGAGTGGAGTTCCAATTAGTGCGGGTCGAGATAATTCAAGACAACCGAGAATGGCGAGGATACGTGCTGTACACCGAGGTGATCCTCGCTTTAGTCTCTCGATTATTCCCTCCGTTAATACCCATCCGACATCTTGTTCGCATTATTAATTCCGAGAGATCAATCGCGACGATCGACCACCATCCGCGATCAAAGTAATCCGCGAAATATCCTGGATCAAGGAGACGCGACACGCAGTTGTAATAAGACGTGGAAAGTCATAACGCGGAATGTTTATCGATTGCGCATTGCGGAACAATCAAGTAAATGCGACCAGAAGTCGCCAGAAAATTGCGAGGCCGAGACGCGCGTTTGAGTCACGCAGCGAACGCTTTGACACAAATAAATTTTATCATTTCACGATCGGTTTACTTCTTCGCGACAAACGTCTGAAATCACACAGCAGATATCCTCGCGTTGCATCGTAGATCATTGTCGATTCGCTCGTAACGGAGACACGCGTCGTGCATATTGTTCGACATTCGATCGTGCATCTTCCAGGTGAGCGTCGACGCGTCGCGACGCGTTGGTCGCTCGAACGTTGGGCAAGGTCGTTGGCAGGTACAACGACCGCACCTGGCGATCGCTTTCGCGAAACATTTCTTCTCGTGTCTATACTTACTTTCGTCCAGCTGCTCCGCCACTTTACTACTTTGTTAGGACGCATAGTCCGCATTTCCGTGTGCGGAAATCGTCCCGCGACTCTCGAGTCGCCCAACATTCCGCGTCCCTTTTCCACGTGAATGGCAAATTTGAGCCGACCATAGAGAGGATTCGGGGTGAACGATCGATAAATTACTCTTCGAACAAAATTGTTTCAACAACATTGTTGATAATTAGATTACGATTATTGAGAAGCAAAATGTCGTTTAGAAAGAGAGAGAGAGAGAAGAAAAAAGTAAACAGATAAAATAAAAATTTTTAATGCGTGCGAGTGATATTTTTATTACAGAAATCTTTCCGATTTTTATTATATAATTCGCACCTATCGTACATGTTATTTGTTGCACCAAGGGCGAGCTCATTTCAAAGCCGATCGTTCACCCTAATCCTCCCTTAGTTTATCGCGCACGGGTCTCTCAGCGGAACCGGTGGGGTTCCTAATTAATCTCGCGAGGAAAGAGGAAAAACAAATATATATATATATATATATATCTATATATATATATATATATATATACACATGTACACGTATACTCTCTGTGATCGAAACGCTGTACGTCTCTAACGGTGACGGTAAACGTCGATCGTTTCGCGTTTCAAGCGTAAAATTGATTCGAGGATCGAAAGGGGAGATACTCGACACGCTACAGGGGCAGGTCGAGAGCTTGGGTCTCACTTTTTATTCTCTACATATCGATTGGAGTGATCCTACACATATCAGTCCTGCACACATTCGCGGCGCGCGATACGTGCGCGGAAACGTCGCGTGATCGCGAAGTTTTTAGTTTACGCCACCGCGTGCGTCGACGACGCGCGTTCCGCAGAATAACGTGTAGTACTTTGTACGTAGAATACTTTCTACGTGAGACTGTTCGATTTTTTAGGTGATACATATCAGGGTGGTCATAAATTTGCATCTACGCTTGCGGTCATGATATCAATTAGTTTGGATCCGTTTGAAATGAAAAAAATCGTATCTTCTTCCTGACTCTTCATCGAAATTCTGGACGCGATAGATTAAAATTTTTAGTGGGATTTTGACCTAATTAAATAGAGTACTGATGTAAATTAAATATTGAAACATTTAATACTCGAGAATTGCGAAAAAGTTGCGTCTAAAATTAAAATTAAAGTTGTATTGAGAGAAAACTAAATAGCCAAATATTCTAGTCACAAGTTTTACTAGACGCAGCGTAGGTGCGAATTTCGTGTTTGCAATGCGATTTGCAATGTATCCGTTCCTTTTCTTTTTATCTTGATCCTTTACCCCTGTAATAATGTCGCGGATATCTTAGGGAACCGCTTAATTGCACCGAGTTTACGTCACCATGAAAAAATTTGGGCCATAAATCTTACACGATTTATAATTCAATATATTTACATGACACTTTTCTGAAACGAAGCACAAACTTTGGCCATTATGTATAGACTTTGTATATGTACAATGGATTGAAATGGAAAAATACTGCTGAGTAATTTCAAGAACATCTATATATCGAAAAAGACGCCCTTTCGAAATAAAATTAGCGATCAAGTAAATCGCACATCTTTTCTCGGTGACGTGACACATATTGTGATCTGCGAGCAAATTACGGTAATCTAGATATCCGTTCTGTCCGTCTAAAATTGCGCTATCGCGATTTTCGACGGACGGGAGTTTACTCTGTGAAAGAACAGTGCCTGTATACATCTCTCCAGACGTTAGACGAGACGTTAGAGATCCCTTCCTTAAAACGGACAAAAATACATGGCGGTTGAAAGAGCGAAGTTAACGAAGGAGCTATGTTTCATTTTCAAATTTCAATTCTTTAATTTATTATTTAATTTAATTTCTTTAATTTCCTTATTTAATTTATTATATACATATATAAAATTTATTTACTTTATTTAAAACTCATTAAAATCTACGATCCACGATTTGCAAAAATTTCGAAAGTTACAAACGATGAATAAATTGGAAAATAATTGAAAAATAATATTTTTTTACCAATACCTATTTGATCGAATTTTAAAGTCACGGTGACATTAAAATTTCACGTACGGCATAGCTTCTTTGTATTCTTCAGTCTGTCAAATCAAATATGCTATCTATACAAATAATATTGTTAGCAAACAGATCCATTGAGATTGCGTGTCTCGATGTATCTCGAAAGAATAGAACTACTTGCGAGACTAATAGCAGAACGACGAGGAGGACGCGGCGTTTTACTCTTTGCCCTTTTAGTTAGTCTTTCATATTCTTAGATAGGATGAAATGGCCTATTGTACAAGATGGCGGGACAACGTCGGTCAAGGTACAAATCGTAAAATAAAATTTAAGTCAGAAGGATGTCAGTAAAAAAATCTACTCTTTAATAACAAAGAGCTGAAATGACGTAAAAATCCAAAAAATATCCGCAAAGACATCCGCAGAATGTCCGAGAAATTAGGATATCTATCGGACGTCTTTGGCGAGACGTTTAATTTGACGTTTTGCATCGAAACCGGCGGATCCCGCGCAGATGTCACGTGTGTACCTTGAAGTCGCAGTAACTCGCTGCGAAATATCTTGAGAGTTTCGACGGCTGTAAGTTGAAAGTATTAGCTTCCACGAGGAGACACAACGTGGAAAAATATCGCATTTTCAATCGAGGAAAGTGCGAAAGCGCTGTAAAAGCACCATTTGGTTTTTTTTTAAGGTGAAGGAGACAAGTATCTTCAATATGATACGAGATGGGAAAGCAATGTAAATGATATTGTCGTTGTGCATATACGTGGCAATAATAAACAACTTAGGTAATTATTTCTTTTCCTTTCTAAACACGATTTCTGAAAAATCAATTTGTGATACTCGCAATAATTCTTCTTCTTTTCCGTTGGAAGTGCGATATGTAAGGATAAGCGATTAGCAAGTGAAGAGCAATTCGTGTCTGGATTATAATTGCGAACGCTTACTCGTATAAAAAATATAAAGTTAACGAAGATATACGTTCTCCGTAAAAACGAAGCACTAAGAATGACAGGAATTTAAAAGTCACTTATCTTATAACGAAACTGATTTAATAGAATACAATAGAATAATACAGCTCTACGAATGTCGAGCATACAGCACTGTAACGAGGGAATTGGTGCATTATTTTCTATTTATTTTCTATTTTGTTCTTCTCTAAAATCCATCCCTTGGAACAAATGAAAGGAAGATTGTATCGTTCTAAAAGTATGCAATCAAATATATGCAATAGTAAAAAAATGGAAATGCGAAAGAGTATAACGATATTGATGTCGGAATTTGAGATTGTATCTAACGCGTTGCGTACTGTTAATCTCTTCGACATGAGTGTACGGCGACATTGTGAAAGCGGACGATATTAAGATTAAATTAACTGGTAGCGATTTCAATTTCCTACGTAAGCAATTTCGCGAGATGGCGCGTAACATTGCGCTTCGCACAATTCTACATCGCCCTTAATGCGCGACTTCACATCGGATTTACAAGAGATCACTTCGGGCGGATTGAACCGCACTCGCGTAGATGAATGCGCAAACGACCCGGGAAGATAGACGAGATTACGAGTTCTCGGAGAAGCAAGTCGCACCGGCGACTAACGTGAGTTGTTTGAAAAATGAAAATGCAAAAGCGTCCTTCAACGTCGGAAATTCCACGAGAATGCCATTTTTCTCGTTTGCCGGGAAAGAACCAGACATAAAAAAAAAAAATCTTTCTTGTCCTTAATAGAAGCAGAGAGAAAGAAGGAGAAAAAAAGAGAGAGAGAGAGAGAGAAAGAGAAAAAGGAAGAGTGTGAGAAAGAAAGAAAGAGAGAGAAAGAAAGAGAGGGAGAGAAAGAATGAGAGTGAATGATGCATGTGTTATGACGATATACTTTTTTCTCTCGGGACGGTCGGGTGGTGGGCACTCGAGGTATCGGGAAGATATATGCGCACGAGAAGGACAGAATTTTCCATGTAATATATATACCCTTACGTAACTATATACGTTGTTTAATATTGATAAGGATCAAAAATAAAAGTGATTATTCAAAAGCTACAGCGATAAGTACGATGTCACTTATTATTCCCCAAACGTGATATAAAATACAATCCGCATAATTTTTATCCTTTCTCCGTTATTTCTTCCCTTAGATTTTTTCGTGAATTTATCGCGTGACATATTATGTTTCCATGTATTTTCTCTCCCGCATAAAGAACGGTAATAAATATATAACTGCAACATTAATGAATATAAAATTAGAAATATAAAAGGAAAACAAAGGTTAACATGGGATAAACGAAAGATGTAGCCGTGATAAAAATAAATACTTCGATCAACAACAGAGAGGCAAGTACTCTCAATCTGCACGATATATTAAACCAAGGAAAATATCATGAGACTTGCATGGAAAATTGCAAAAGAGTTGTTGTACAATATTTCAAAAAGATAACGTAGAAAGTTCGATTTATACTTGATAATTTCAACGTACATTCAAAATACATAAATAAAGAATTAATTAATATTTAACAATTTAAATTTGCTATAGTACAATCTTCTTTAAATATAACGTAAATGTATTCCTATATTTATTTGGTCTATTAAAACAATACAAATAAAAAAAGATATAGGTAATACATGAAGCAAAGTAGTAGCGACCGCTCCTTGTCAGACAATCCGTCCAGCGCTGCCAGTAGTTATCAACCGTCATTAGACAGACAATGCAGCTTTCTAAAGCTCATTTTATATTTAACATATTATTTGTAATAAGTTTAAATAATGTCTATAATTTGCGTCAGATTTTGATTCTAAAATCTGACGCGATTAATTTACAGCTTTTTGTTATCTTTGTATTCGCACGTATTCTGATTCTTTAATTTTGTCTTTCGTATTATAGGACGCAGAAAATTAGAAAAAAATTATAATTATAAGAATTTATATATAATTGTAATTATATTATTCTGAATTCTAATTATAATGTCTCTGAATTGTAGACTTAAAATAGACATAACTCTGAGTTTTGCCAACGAATATTGATTTTTTTCTTTGTTAATCAACTGATTTTGTTACGGAACGTTTGTATGTCGATCATAAAAAAATCGTATAAAATTCCGTTGCCATAAAAATTTCTGACTCATTGAATCTAATGCGTTGTTACATGTTGCAATATGCGGAATTATCGCTCAATAATACGCGTGAAATATTCGAGGATTTGTTAGTGTTTTAACGTGATGTAATGTTCAGACGTTAGCTGCACGCGTATGAGATAAAAGACAACTAGACATCCACTTTCTATATTCGAGACGGCTTGTTCTCGTCGAGGAAAATGTCAAGGTTTCATTCCCCGAGCGAGATGTTCTTCTTCTGCGGTACGCAAACATTCGTGTTTTTCGTCTCTTTCCATAGTCTCAAGTAAAAACGAAAGAGAACGTTTAAAAATATTTTATTATACCTTGTCATAAGGAAAATATAATTTTATTTGACTTTTTTCCAGAAACAAAAATTCGTAAAAAGAAATGAAACGTGTATCAAAAATATATTTCTGAAGATTATAATTAATAATAATAATAATAATAATAATCAAATTCTCACATACAATCGTATTACAAAAATTAAAATTTGTATTACAACATTAAATTCTGTTAAAATCAAGTATTTCACTCATATTTTCTTTGCATAAAAAGATGCTTTGAATTACAACAAAAGTGCAATGTTACGAATTACGTATTCATTTTGTGGCCTCATTAAATTATAACGCTGAATAATTCTTTGTGTAAATTATATTTACGCACCAATCTGCGCAATTATTGCTGCGTATGAATTATGCAGAAAAGCACAGAATGAGCATAAACGTGTGTCTGAATGCGACGCGCGTTATCGCGTCATTCCTTATTAAATATAAGAGAGACTTGACTTCTTGGCAGTTGCCATCCTCGTTTCGAGGAGACGGACAAGGCTTGGTTGCGGATGACATTTATCTCTCTTTATTCTGACATTCAAACGCAAGCTAGCGCGTCTTCAATTCCAAGATATTATAAATGAATGCAGAATCGGTTGTTAGTTATTGCTACATGCAGAAAAATGATAATATTTCAAAAATTGCGTAAAACAATTCTTGCATATCTGTATCAATCCCTTTTTTTTTTAAATTCTAACTTATATATTAGTTTATTATTTTTATTATTACCAGACTTTTATTTTAAACAAGCCACAGATATAGTGCAATTAATTTTAAACAGCGAATCATTGACGGAAGCTTCATCAATCGTTTTTTTATTTCGTATTGCATGCCAAGTTGAGATAAATGACGCAGGATGAATCGTTCGAAACGAAGAGACGTGTTGGCTTTTCGGCTACAATGAACGGTCCTTTTACTTTGAGAAGAAGATGCGATGGGACGATTTCCATCGGCGGACGAAGATGCGACTATCTTCTCCCGCTCATCCGCTCGCGAAGATGATAAAAGCATGCCGTACGGCGGCGGCGCGTAGTCTTTCTTTCGGGATCGGACCAGAAGGAACGTGGATTTCAACGACGACGAGCCTGACGATGGCCTCAAGACCGATCGTCCATTTGCTAATCGCCTGCGGCGTCCTTGCCGCGACAACGTGTGAGTAAGAGTTTACCCTGCGGTGTTCTTTCGAGAAAGTGAAATACCGTCATCCATTCGCCGATCAGACAAACAGTCAAGGATCATCGTCGTTTCTGCTGTCTCTGATTCTAGAAACAGTGATGTGATTTTTTTTTTGTGAACGTTACAGCATGAATGTAACTTTTTCTCAGATTCTTGGTGTATACTATAAAACAGTCCTCTCTCGATACAAATCTTCTATTCGTGTGGCACGAATTTTGGACAACCACTTCGTCTGCTTTTTCTTTTTTCTTTTTAGTGATCAGTTTAAAAAATATTTGGTTGTGATATTAGTTCAAACAATTCAAACAAATTATGGAGAGAATCAGCATAGTTAAATTAAGACACACGTTAAATTTTCGTACTGAGTTATAATTAATACATATATTGATTTCTAATAATTAAATATTAAAAAACATTTAATTGATTGGTTTGATTTATTACTATTTATTAGAAACATTCTATATTTCTGATATATTTAACTTCTCAGAAGCTGAATTGTCTATATGAAAAGAGGACATATTTTCAAGCTGTATTATGTAACATTATGTAATACTAGACAAGTAACGATACGTAATTCAAACAGCTTAACAAGGCTAAACTCTAGGACGCTTAGGAAATTGTGCACATCCAATATTTATAAATACAACGCGGTCTGAATAATAGTTTTTGTCATATTATTGTACGTATGCTCAGTCACGAGCGCATCAGCAATTTGTATGCAATGCGCTTGCACGTTGCCGGGGAAACAAATTTTTTGAGCTCAAAATTTAGATGAATATTAATCTTCCGCTGTTATAGTTAGAACAGCCATTACATTAATAAGCTCGCAATGCGGTTATAATGAAAAAAATTTTGTTTTTTCGTTTTATTGCGAGAATAACCCAATTAATGCGCATTTCAATGTTCTCTTAACCAGAGAAACTTTTTCTACCTTCGGATAAAAGGACTTAATAAGTGGAATTAACGTTCGTCCTCGTTGGCCTACGATAGATAATCGAGTTTGTAATCAGCAAAACTTTCTCTCTCGTTGTTTGCACTCATTACCTTGTGCAATTTCTGCCCCGCGGAAATTCGTCGGTTTTCGTGCGCAGAACTATTGCCATCGTTCCTCGGCCTTTCGTAACATCTTGAAACCTGATTTTCTGGAATTGGCTTTTTAAAGTCTCACCCGAATATGTTTTTATCTCATTAATATTGAGGAAAGATCGAAGCATCGAAAAAAATTCGTCGCACATTAATCTCGTTTATAGCGCGATTATAAACGACTGTTATTTCTGATCTATTCTTTGTGGAAATCTTTGGTGATTTCACTTCATCTCTTAAAAAGCGTTTTCGGGTCGATCGAATCCAATTCGATACTGCTTACAAATTACATACGCGTTGCGCAAGTGATGCGCAGGTAATGTTAATATATGCAATAGAGGTCGAGCGTCAGCAATCGCCGAACTTTCGCCATCGCACGATAGTATGCTGCATTAACACTATGTACTTATTAATACTCTTTGGACGAACTTGCTTGACGAGTTTTATACGTAATATTAAATTAAATCGGTATTTCGAAATCGTCTTCATTCTGTGAATTTGATAGTCAGGTATATGAAAGAGAGAAAAGTTTCTTCTGTGCATATAATATTCAGCTTTTTATGTATAATTGAGGAAAATATCTTAATTGTAGTTATTTTATTAAAATAAGTAAACAAAATTATTTTTATTACAATTTAATTTATTTCGATAGTTTTTTAAATTCATTAAGCTTATTAAATTTAATCGAGACTATGGGTGTCTAAAAAAAATTGTCTTAAAACGATTTACTATCATTTTAGCACTCAATCAAAACAGCAGATTTTCGAATCAGCTGTTCGACAATCGGCTGAATCGCGGTCAGCAACAATTCTCGCCGAAACGTGGCTCATCCGTGTCGTGTCCGGAGAGGAACGGCCGCTATCCGGTGCAAAATCAGTGCGACGCTTATATCGAGTGCATCGATGGGATACCCGAGGAGAAGCTATGTCCCGAAGGCCTGTTTTTCAACCCTGAAGCGCGCTTCAATTATCCCTGCGGATATCCGATCGACATAGACTGCACGGGCAGACCGAATTTACGTAAGTCCCTCGTTATTATAAGTTTTTATCAGAAATATTCTATCATCAAAAAAATAAAAAAATAAAATAATTCTCACATTTTGTTTATTTGAAATCGCTGAAGTTCTAATTCAACAATAGAATTTCTGATGAATCAAATTGATCGGATGAAGAAACAATTGAATGACGAAACTTTTTTCAGAGCCGCCAAATCCGACCGATGATTGTCCCCATCAGTACGGCTATTTCAAAATCGGCGATTATCAGCATTGTGGCCAGTTCATGAACTGCGTGGACGGTAGGGGCTACGTATTCGATTGTCCGGAAGGTTTGGCCTTCAATCCGCAGACCTATCGATGCGACTGGCCGGATCAAGTGCCAGACTGCGATGCCGAGACTTTCCTTGGCTTCCGCTGTCCGGAGGTGAGGAGTGGTCCTTTCTTGGACGCCGAGATTAAGTTTTATCGTAGCCCCGCCGACTGTCATCATTATTTCATCTGCGTGAACGGCCGTCCGAGACTGCAGAACTGCGGCATTGGAAATGCCTTCAACGACCTCATCGACGCTTGCGACGCTGCCGAAAATGTCACCGGCTGGTGAGTGATATTTAAAAACGTCCTTGCATAGAATGTGTACTTATATTTATTACTTAATTAATATTTATAAATTTATATATATATATATTGTATATTTACTTTAAAATAAATCTAAAAAATATTTAAATAAAAAATAGTTTATAAAATATATATATTTTTTAATAATGAGCTGATTTATTCACACATGTTCTCTAAGATTCTTATTTTTTTTCTCAATATTACCTTAAAATTAAAACCGAGAGAATATATATTTAACTTAACTTTTTATGTGGTTTTTTTTCAGCGAACACGAAGGAATAGCGAGAACCACCCCATCATATCGGCAGACTAGACTTTTTAAATTCTGATAGAGTTGAAGAACGGAAAATTGCAGCAATTCCGAAAGAATAGTGATCAAGAATTGCAAATTTTCAATACGCAAGCTTCGAGCATGGTACGACATATTTCCGACTTGACAAAATTCCACGTGTAATGCAAATAATAATCCGTATAATAATGATTTGAAAATGCGTTATGTTGAGAAAATGAAACAATTGATGAAAACAAAATAAAAATCGAATTGTTACACGTGCGCTGATGCCATAAACAATGTATATATTTTTGTTTAAGTTGTTTTAAAAATACATATTTAAGATAGGATTGTAGAAAACTTTTAATAAATAAAAATGTAAATAAATATCCATCTCTCCCAATGGACACCTTTTGCAGACGATTGTTTTTACAATTAAAGTGCAAGATAAATTTACTGACAACGTTTAGCATTGAATTCTGCAATTGACAGTTTACTTGAGTAACAGTTTACTTAATTCTAATAATGTATTAAATGTATTATTTTATTAAAAGTTTTCTTACTTACGATGAATTCTTGTTTTCAAGATTTATTTATTAAATCTAGCACAACAAAAAGCTTTAACAAAGCATTTAACGACTGCAGGTAAACCTACGCTTCAATATTGCACACCGCTCAACTTCATCAAATGGTACCGCTTCAAGACGTATTTAGCAACTGAAGATCTTATAGTATGTCATCAGATTGGTGTTTCTCCTTTCAAAAAAATGTTGAAAAAAATTATCTGGAAAGTTTATTTCAGTTAATTAAATTTTAATAAAAAAATTGTGTTTTTGATAAAATATTTGATCAAGATAAATCATATCACAAAGAGTTTACGTTAGTCTTAAACATGCACGAAAAAATAGAGATAGCGCAAGGGATTTTTAAAAGACAGAATAAATATTAAATGTGCGTATAGAATATACAATTATTATTGACATGGTACAGTTGCTTAAAAATATATAATAGATACAGATTTGGACGTGCGTGTGTGTGTGTACATCATTGAAACGCGCAATGTATATACACACGCGGTAATTATTAACGAGTTACACGCTCATTTGGCGGCACGTGCGAATTTCCTAGATTCTCTCTAAACTATATCGCTAGAGAGAGATGTTCCGGAGTAAGTTTGCAAAAATACATCTACACTTTATCTACGACTTGAAGGCGCACTCGTTTCCGCTCAATTGAAGCGCGCTAATTAGTAGTAGGAAATTAAGAGCATTTACGAGATAACGCAAATCATTCGACCGGCATTATATTACGGATGCGCCGCTGTCGCGCCTGATAGCAGAATGTAATTGAATATACGAATTATGCAAACTATAAGCCGTGATCTCTCTTCTCTCAGCTTTCTTATGTCGTTGTAACCCATTAAATCGACATTACACATCTTGCACGTTCGTTATTTCGAGATATCTACTCGAGCTACCTTCGTATCTAGATGTTTGAGCAATGATGTTTCATCTGATTGCATTTTTGATACCATGACAAATTAATTCGACGAGCATTAAACGATACGATTATTTATGCCTGCGGTATTCAGTTCAACATACTCCAGTATGTACACGACAACTAAAGTTATTTAAATCTGTAAAAAATATAGTTTCAAAAAATGCTTTATTAAAAGTATTTTACGAAATTCTAGGAAAATTCTTCTATTGAAAGTATTTTTAAGTGTATCGCACGTGAGTGCAATGCACAATCGCAAATATTTTATCAAAAATATATTCGACTTCATTTCGATAAAATTATTTATTCGGCCAAAAGGCGGCTGCTAATTCGTTATTGCGCTGCGTACGAGCAAGATGCCAAGAGCACGGATAAACCGTAGGACGTAATTTTTTTCGGCAATATTCGGCAACATTCAGAAATTCGCGCTTCGCGCATCTGAATCATTCGTTCGACGAGTGATCGCGCTATAAATCGTTTCACAGTTGCGCGATTATCTCTGCCTAATGTCTCTCGCACATCTCAAGGACAACGTAGGAACCGACTCTTCTTCGCTCTCTTACTTAACGCTAACGCTAAAGTGCGACTTCTTTTTCCAGGTGCACAAGACCGTGCTGATGATGTGTCTCCTTGCTTCCCTCTCTGATCCAACCGACAATTGCGAGACGATCGGAACGCATTAACTTTAATAAGTGTGAATCCAGCGCGAGGCGCTATGGCAATGGGCTTAGGAGAAAGAAAGAGCCCTTTTTTTCGGGGTATTCTTACATATTGCGTGTTAAAAAAAAGAAAAGAAGAAAATATAAATACACTAAGAAGTCTTGGAGGATTCACGAATTACCAAAATCAATGGAATCAAGGAAACACGAGATTCGGAGGAACGGCGGAGTGTCTCCTCTTTCTCCCCAGAGATGCTATCACCAGGAGCGATTCCGACACTTCCGATTAGGCACGTCGTGACGGCAGCTCTGCGTCTCCTCGTCAAACGTTGTGCCCTTCTCGCACACAAATCGGAAGTCCAGCACTTGCCGCGAGTTGAAACCGGGCGAGCAATAGTGGAACAATCGACAGTCCCTGAAGTCGCCGTAGAAGCGATACATCTCCCTCTCCAGACAATTAAAGCTCGCGTGCTTCCGCGGATTCGCGAATTTCCGGTCGCTTGATCTGAAGATCGCAGCTTCCATCGATGCAACAGAATCGGTGTCCTCCGCCTTAGGCAAAATGGTCGTGGCAAAGACTGAGGCCGATGTCGCGCGTTCAGGAACTGGAGGAACCGAAGAAATTGAAGAGGTCTCCTGCTGATAGACTTCGGAAGTAGAAGCTATCGTGGTCTCCGCTATTTCGAGATATTTCTCAGTATTCGGTATGATCTCCGCGTATTCGGACTTTTCGAACAACAACGTCGTCGGTGGAATGGTCGTCATGAGGATATCGATGTCTTCCGTTGTTTCCTGCGGTTTAACATCCATCTCCTTCGTTGTCTGCTCGACAGAAGATGCGAAAGTGGACAATCTAGACAGAGGATAAGGAGTAAAAGCCTCGATTTTCATAGTTGTTATTTCCGGATCAACATTTTTCGAAGAGTTAATCGGAGTATTCTGTTCGGACGGGCTTGAAAGTTGATTCTCCTTGTTCGTCTGATCGTTTTCTGCGGAAGAATAGAGGGATATATGTTCGTTTGCTTCTGCCAGTTTGTTCTCGAGGCCACTTTCTTTTCTGATGGACTCTGTTGTCATCGTCGTCGTCGTCGCTGCCACCGTCGTTGCTGGCGTCATCGTTGTCGCTGTTGTCATTGTCGTTGCTGCCGTCGTTGTCGCTATTATCGACGTTGCTGTCGTCGTCATCGCTGGTATCGTCGTCGCCGTTGTCGTTATCGTTGCCGCGACAGGCTCCGTTGTCATTTCTGGATTTTCCGTGTTCAATTTTTCTGTAGTAGTAACAATAGTAGTAGTAGCTGCGGTGGTAGTGGCAGGTTTTCGTGATAAAATGAGCTTCCTAATCGTTGGTTTCGGCGCCAAATCGTTATAAGATTTAGGTGGTTTCGCCGGCTTTGGATTGTATAGACCCAGTCTCGGCTTGATTACAACCGGATTCGGAGTCGTTGTAGGAGGGGTATAAGCATAAATTCTTTTGTTCCCGGTAGGCTTAAAGAGTTTTGGCGGCGTGGCACGAGTAGTGGTAGTTGTTCGTCGACGAGTAGTAGTCGCTGGCCGAGTTGTCGTATTCGGTATTGTTGTGGTCGACGCCGTTGTATTCGAAGCCGTTGTATTCGAAGCCGTTGTGGTCGAAGCCGTTGTAGTTGAAGCTGGTATGATCGAAGCCGTTGTGATTGATGTCATTGTAGTTGATGCTATTGTGGTCGACGCCGTTGTGGTCGATGCCATCGAAGTCGACGCTGTCGTAGTCGACGAAGTCGTGGTTAAACTTTCTTGGAGATTGATTTTCTCGATCTCCATGACACCCGGCATGTTCTCTGTTTGCGTTTCGGCGCTATCATCGATTCGCTCTATATTCTTCGTATGATCAAGGTCTATCGTTGACGTATCTTTCTTTTCTTCATCATCCTTCTCCTCATTCTTGTCCTCTTCAGATTCATTCAATTTCTCGATTTCTGTTTCCTTGTAATTCTCCGGCTCGTAATTATCGTCAACATAATCGTGCGCGTCGCTTTCGTTAGATGCTGACGATTCTTCGGTTGTCTCCGCGTCTTCCTTATCGTCCGATACCGGTAGTTCATCTGTGAATTTCAAAACACCCTCGGTATGGCCCTCCTCAACCGCGTCATCCTCCTGAGAATCGGTGTATTCCTCAAAATTCGTGTAATCCGCCGTAGAACTTTCCGTATTTTCCGAATACTCCCTGTAATCCTCTTGGATGCTGCGCGTGCTTTCCGTGGACAATTCCGTTATATCCTGATACTCATTTAATTCTTCAGAATTTATCTCTTCGTTATAATTCGCGGTTGAACTTTCTTCGTCCAAAATATCGATAGTGCTCGATTTCTCGTTTGTGTCTTCGTGATAAGATAATTCTTCTTGCTCCAAGTTACCTTCACGAGAAGTCACAAGTTCGTCAGAAGAAATCTTGCTAGATCCGTCCTGCAAATTCTCTTCAGTTTCTTTTTTATTCGTATTCATATTAACTTCATCATCCAGAGTTTCGTATTCCTTAGAAGTGAACTCTTCGTTGAAAGACTTCTTCTCTTCAGAAACGTGCATAACTTCTGTCGATCTCGTTTTTTCACTACGCGGATTCTCGGCGAAGGTCGTATCTTCCTCGCTAGTATTCTGTATATAATCCATCGATTCCGTTTCTTGTTTCTCTTTTTCTATTTTATCAGTGCGTAATTCTAAACTTCTCGTGCGATCTTCCACAATTTGACGATCGAACGATCGTTCCATGTCCTTATTCCTGCTGGCATCGTGGCTTTTGCCATCCTGTAAGCTCTTCGAGTATATCGCATCGCGTTGACCGATCGCCCTCGTGTCAAGTTCTTTAAAAGTTTGTGATTCTAACTCTCCGAAAATATTACTATCAATTTGTTCCATAACTTTTGTCTCGAAATCTGCGACGGATGAGGTCACGGTAGAAGTAGTATCAGTAGAAGTAGAAATAGTAGTAGGAGTAGTAGAAGTAGTAGGAATAGTGGTAGTAGTAGTAGTAGTAGTAGTAATATCAACAGTAGTAGCAACAGTACTAGTAGTAGTCGTTCTTTTCATATCTTCTTTCTGCTGAATTGCCTCTGCCACTTCGACGTCTTCTGTTCTTTGCTGTCTTATTCTCGAAGATATGCGTCTTTTTGACGACCTCGATCGAGAAGTCTTCCTTCTCGGACCAGATTTTCGTTCGTGAGCGACCCCACTATCCTTGGCATCCTTTCGTTTGATCGTCTCACGCGGAACTGCCAGTTGTCTTCTTTCGCCGATAGAATTTGGTCGCTTCCCTGATTCTTTTATAAGATATTCTGCGATTTGTCCTCTATGCGCAACTTTCTCGTCAGTCTTCGATGCCTCGTGCGTGCCAGATTTCGTTTCCTCCTCGATGATAATCTCGATAGGTGCGTCAGTCTTCGCGGACGTGGCTTTCTCTTTAAAGTCATTGTTGGAATCGAGTATTATTATATCTATAACGTCTCCACGAGACTTGTTTTTTCGAGGACGAGCAGTAGTAGATTCGGTGGAAATTTCAAGTTCTGATGTATCCTTAATATGCTTTTCCCTATCAAGCGATTTCTCAGCATTGACTTTAACATTTGGAGATGAATCTTCGTGATTCGTTTCCTCATCCTCTTCTTCCTCATCATTATCCGCATTTTTATTTAAATTCCAGTGTTTTGAGGCTTCTGTCTTCAAATCTTCTAGATTGTCTACTTTTCTTATCATATTGTCTCTTGCCTGCTTTACAGATGTTGTATCGAAAGTTTCGCTATCTATCTCAATACGTTCAGTATTATTTTTATTTTTGTCTTCATCACTAAATAAGATATCCCTAAATTTTAGATCCTTTTTAACAGCTCGGGAATCTCCGATATTGACCTGGACACTTTCTTTATTCATCGCATTATCTTTATTTTGACACGGTTCGTTCCTCCGTATCGCCTTGAAATCTCTATCCTGAAGACTGTCAACTCCGTAAATTAAATGATAATGTTGCTCGAGTGATCGTTTTTCGCGCAAGATTATTTTTTCCATCGCGTTTTGGCGACTTTTACGAATTTTCGGAACGTCACGATAAAAGGGATCAAAGGACTCGTCACCTTCCTTGTAGTCATCGTAACTGGCCGGTATCGTTGGCAACGGTAACGTCACTAATTGTGTGGTGTTCAGAGGTCTGCCAGATTCGTCGCTTACGCTCGCCTTCGCCGTAACGATCACCCGGGATTGCGAGGGTAGCAGAGGCGATGGATTCTGCACGATTCTCTGGATATCCGACGGCGGCAGATTTATAGTGATCTGATGAGACTTGAGCTGCGACATGTCCGGTGACACGTGAATGTGTTGAGTGACCGACTGCGACGATTGCGGATGTTTCGGCGAAGGCCTTGGCGTCGGATAGAACGATCTGACAGTCGTCTCGACAGTTGCCGAGGTCGGCAAAAAGTTGCCAGATATCCTCTGCTGCTGTTGTTGCTGCTGCGACGTTTGACTTGTTTTCGTCTGTACCGTTCGGGACGATTCTTGCTGGCTCGGCACCGGAGATATCGTCAACTTAGAAATCTAATATTAAAAATAAACAAAAGCGATTTGTGAACAACATTTTTATTAAAGTAAGCTCTGCTTGGATTTAAACAAGAAACTGACTATCAAATAATTTTTAGCGAAATTATTTTTATTATTATAAAATTTGACGCAATTAAATATGAAATTCAAAGCGCATACCTTGCCCTTGTTCGCTGACTGTATTGCTTCCAGTGCTCTTATATCTTGCTCTTGATTATCGTCGTCGCGATAGTCTGTGGTCTCGCGCGGATTATTGCTGTGGACGGTGAACTGTTCGGTGGTGCTCGCTATCCCGTGATTATGAAAGAGGGGATTGATCAAGGCCGCCGGGTTGTTCACGTTGCTGTTGAGTAGCGTTTGTATCGTGGAGGACGTCGCGTGGAACAGCGGCGTCACAGTAGACGGTTCGCTGTGAATGATCTGTGGTGGCGGACCCACCGTCGAGCTGTACCTGATCTGATGAATTTGCTGCGATGGCGGCGGCGATACGGTCGTCGAACCCTGATTGCTGAACAATTGATAGGACGTGGCCTGATTGCTGGCACGCTCGCCGCCGTTGTGGAAGATATATTGGTGATGGTAACCGCCATTCTTGTCATCGTACAGCGACTTGGATTGGCTTGTGTGCACCTGCGGGAACGGCGGCTGTGGTTGATAGTGTTGAGGATAGCCGGCCGGGTGCTGGAAGGAACCGCTGGCGGCCGTGGTGGACGGTTTGTTGGGCCGAGACGTGGTCGTGCTAGTTGTGCTGGTCGTACTTGGTCGCGCCGAACTAGTTCGCAGCTGATGTTCTTCCACCGGATCAATCGTCAGATCATCCTCATCGTCGCTGTTCTCGTGCAAACTGCAATGGAGAAAACGGATGTGCAGCGTATAGATCGATCGCGACGAGTTGCGACATTGTTTCGCGTGACTCCTCTCAGTAGTACTTCTGCATGGATTTATGAAACTAGATATTACACTAGATATTACATTACACAGAGTATTACTGTCCGGTAATTTATAGGCTGCGATCTCGATGTCTATTCTGACATGGCGAGCAAGTATCTTTATTTATTTACCGTGATCGCACGTCGCGCGTTATAAATTCTTGGGAAGAAAATTGTCGTCGTTTGCGGATGCTCAAGTGTCGCGATGGTGCATTCCCGAGCGTCAGCAGCTTGCGAGATAACCGTTTCGAGGTAACGACCGTTAATCGTCGGACAATGCTGACGGATGTTAATAACGTATAAGGTGCAAGACGGGCGGGAAGAGGTCGGGGTGTTAATTCCCGAGGGTAAAATGAGAGGCGCGGGAACGAGATTTACTGTCGACCAAAAATAGAAGTCGTCGAGAAAGAAGACGACTTAGCCGCCTCGTCGAACGGCATATAAATTTCGCTCGTCGTGACAGTTAATCGTTATAATTTTTATCTGCATACATCCCGCGGCCATGGGGAGAGGATGTCGGCATTCCTGGGATACTGAGCGGAGAAAAGCCGTTAAAATACTCATGGGTATACATACGTATGTACATACATTTTACGTGACGGCGATTTCGAGACTCCGAGCTGTGCAAAAATACGCATGCATCGCGAGCCATAAGCGAGTCTGGAAACGCCTGAGATACCGAGTGGCACCGCATCATTTTGTTTTCGCCGCGCGAACGTTACGCGATCATATTTCTGGGAGCGTTGCTTTGGACATTGCGCAAACGGAACGAAGCGAGAAAAATGTAGCAATCCGCGAAATGCCAGTGAGAATTTCTGAAATGCGGTAACATTACCTCGTGTACGGAATGTTTCGTGACGTTCGCTTTAGCGTTCACTTTTAGTGAACTTGTCAATTAAATAAAATTAGGAATAAATGTTTCTTTATATTTTAAGATCTTGATCGTTAAATTAAAATTTCTGAGAAAGTCGAATTTTTTCTTGAATTGGAGAGGTACAATTTATTTATTTATATTCAACAAATTTTTGATTTCAATATATCCATATTATTTACAAGAAATTTTATACAAATGGAGGATAAATTATACAAATGGAAGATATATTATTACATCGAATCGAAAATGTTCGATATGTCTTCGGTTCTTACGAAACATAAAGTGAACGTCCGTCTGCGTCCGACTATATTCGACACCTTATATATAACCGGCGAAGCAATCAGACTGTGCAACAACTTCTTTCATTCGATAGCCAGTTTCTGCTCGCAGCGATTTGCATCAATGCAAAACCGGAAAATAGATTAGCAACCAACTCGCCGTGTCATTAATAGAATTTCCAGAAAGTCCGATTTATTATTAACTTTATGACCAATCCATTTTCTTACTTCCGTTAAAGCATCGTGTAAATTGCTATCTTTTGTCGACGAATTTAAAAAAACAAACTGAATTTTATGGTCGCGTTATTAAATATAACAAGATATGGTACGGTTCCTTAGAATTACCTGAGCGTCACAGCGTTATTGCCGTAAAGCTCCAGATTCAGATTGTAGAATCGCTCGCTCCTGCTGCAGTCGACCTCGTCAACTCTCTCGCAGACTCTGGTCTCCTGGTCGAAGACGGTCCCGTTCAGACAGAGGAATTTTATGTCCATAATCTCGTCTGAAACCAAGTCTCACGGTGAAGAAGAGGGTCATTATTCGGGGATGCTCTGGACTCACGGGATTTGTCGTTAGAGTTTCGTCGTAATGATTTCGAATTTGCGATGCAGATTCGCTTGACTATCAATTTCGTTTCCCGAAATTAACGTTAATTAAATCAATCAAAAACATAAATTATGTCACCTCATAAATTACATATATTTTATTTGTGTGTAATATTAACTAAATTTAACAAAATTGATTCTTAAAAAAAAAAGGAAATCTTAGCGTCTTTGAGTGTGATTCTTCACGTTGATATCATTCGCGTCTCCATCGAGAGAAATAAATTAGTTTCGGAGATACTTCTCGCATATTTCGGAGACATTCGCGCGTTTCATTCTCCGAAACTACCGGAGAAATCTACTACACGCTCCGCGTCCACCTCGATCCAGTCTATAAAGTCGATTTTACAGGCGATTATGCAAATCGTTTTATATGTCAAGCATTCACACGTGGCGCGACGGAGTCGGAGTCGGGGCCGACAGTCGGCGATTTATCAAACACGGATCCGGATTAAAGTTGAAATTAGAAGCGGTAATTAATAGCAGTGCGAGCCTATTTAGGATACCGTCGATACGTATCGACGGTAAGTAGATCGTTTCGAAAGCCCTAGACGAAGGCTGCCCATCGAAGTTTTGTAATCGATCGCGGGAGAACGCTCACGGCGAGAATGTCACGGTCGTTGAAGAACGTTTACTGACCTGAGCCGAGAGGCTGGCTCATCATGAGGAGTCTGGTGCGAATTCAATTTTGAGAAATTCAATTCGTCAATTGAAATTTTTGCTTCTCATTTTTCTTTCGAAAAAGAAAACGCTAGCAAAATGAAGCAATAACTGTTCTTTTTATCATTGATTTATTCGATATAGAGTAGATCCTAATTAGCTTGTAATTTAATTAATGTCGTTATTAATTCACATTAGATAGTATCATTTTCAGTGCAATTACAGTATTAATTTACTATCTCTTTCAATGTAATTGACTTTTTATCAATTATTAATGCATTATGGGTTAATTTTTATCTCTTATTAAGATTCCATTTTGATAAAAAAATATTAGGCATATTAAATCTATTGAAATAAGTGGTATATTTATTTAAAATTTGGATTCATGAGTTTATTTAACGAATCTCGCAAGAAGAATCAGATTCTTCTCGAAATTTTCTCTTGTAAATGCATTAAGATTTAAGTCACACAGTTTGGGAATCCTTCATAATGCAGAACTACCTTTCTGGCCGATAGTGCAGACGTGAAACATTTGACAGCCCGCCTCGACGTCCGCGTAATATCCGCCGATCACCTTTCCTTGACACGAAAAGTTCGTCTCCGGCAGGTTGTCGAAGTCCAGATACTTGAAAATCAGAAATCGATGCTTCAGCGAAAAGAAAATTTAGCTACTATTCGCGGTTCATTTAAACTAAAAACGTTCATTTTTTCCTTCAGATTTATTCGATCAACTTTGAACACTTACGCCAGGTTCCCCCGCGCTGCATAATAAACGGCCATGACGAAAGTCGAGAATCGACACGAAAACTGAAAAAGAAAAAAAAGCAAACATGAGAAAGCAGAAATTGCATTACAGTCGAATAAATAAAACAACGAAAAAGCCGCAGGCTGTAACTTGCGTCACCCGAGATGAGTTTCTATTTTTATATCTCTCAATAGGCGATCAAAGGAAAAGATCTCCATGGCGCAACTCTTAAAAAACTAAACGCGTTCTTGAAATTTAAAAAAAAATGCAATTACAAGTTTATTATTAATAAGCACATCTTCTTCGAGCTTGACTTTGCTTGCGATTTACCGTGTTCTCCCGCGGTATTTCTCGATCGCGCGTGCATCACGATGAGGTGCGTCAGTGAAATAACAGAAGTTATTTTTTGTCGAAAAAGTTAAGTAAAAACGGGAAAAAAAAACAAATATTCTGCATTCGCCGCCATCTCATTCGACACAACCGCGTCGTGTAATTTAAGGAGGTAATTTATGTGGTTTCGCAATCTCTCTCTCTATCTCTTTCTCTCTCTCTCGGGCCCGAGGTCTCCGGTGGACTCGTTGCACCAGTTGCAGCTATAATTATGCACAACTATCGTTACGCACCGATGATAGGTTAATGCACCACAGTGCTCCATAAATTCGAGTTTGCTAGTTCGATCTGCTACCGTTATAGATACAACATAATCCAACGTAACTGCAATGTTACATAAACGGATCGGATTGAATAAAATGTCACTAAGTCAGCAAAAGATTAAAAAGAAAGAATACTGGATAAATGTCAATAATGTGATCGAGTATGGTATGCGAAAGGAGAGGTTTAAATAGGAGAGGAAATTAAAGAAAATTACTTACTTAGAAATAAACACATTTTTCTTGTTGTAGCAGGACATATTTTTCGCTTTGCCGAATGAAAGAGACATCGTACAAAATCGGAAGATACAATATAACGAAAAAGTAATGAGATAATGGAGTAAGGCAACTTTCACCTTATCTAACACGTGCCAGACAAGTGTTAATTGTTTCTGTCAGATTAAATTATATTCTTCTCTCCGATTCTGTCTCTGATTCGTTATGGCATGCTAATAGCCCTTTGAATATTCAAATTGTAAGATCTATATTTTTTGTCGATAAAGATTTATTTAATTGATTTACGACTTATAATTTTGTTCTGTTGATGCGTTAAAGCACGAAAGCATAATGTTACAAGCACATATATACGAGCTTATATATATTTATTTATTAAATATATATATATATCTATATACTTCGAGAAATTATTTGTGTGTATAAATTTTATTTATACAATTTCATTTTATTTTCATAATAAAATTAAATGTTCAGTTACAATTAAATATTAAACATCTAATACTTAAAAATTCCGTAAGTACTTTTAAATTCTTAAAATAACGTTAACATTCTCAAGCTTATTAATCATATGGTAATTAGTCTAATTATATTTCCGGCTGAGCGCTTTTAGCGCCTGCTTTCATCCATTCCATTCCACAATTTGACCGTGAAGCGCTACCTTGCCAGCAGTCTCACCTGCTTGATAATGCGATCACGATACCTCGCAGCCGTTTCTGTAAAACGAGTCGAGGCTTTATCGAGACCTACGGGCGATTTTTAATTCGCAATGCGCAAAGACGAAATGGGCCTTTCACCTCGTGTCTAAAATATATATCCGCATGTTCTCGTAGCGCGAAACCGCTCGCTCTCGATACAATTATGTAATTCGGATAAAAAGGAGAAGGAATAGGAGAGAAACGGCATGGCATAAGTTGGCGCAAAACAAAAAGCGATACACCCGACATTTCGCCAATTATTTTTTACATACGTTGACCTTTCGTTCGACATGACACGACGTCTCGGGAACGACGTCATGCGACGTTAGTTTCCATCAGTTTCACCGCGGGCAACGTCGTTATTAATGCTGCATAGCTTTCTCGAGATGAAAGAATATTCATCTTCATCGATTTCGTTCCGATCGGGGATACGAAAACAAACATAGGCCGCCTGTATTAAACACAACTATGCCACTCTATTATATCGACAATTGCTTATTTAATACATTCCACTCATATGTGTTATAAGGAATAATATTTTTCTAGAACATTATCTTCTTGTAGAGATACTTTTCTTGTTTATTATTTCACATTAGACGTGTCAATTGATGCTTCCATAACTTCACGTCCATAAACTGCCCATGAACTTGAGAAGCGGTATTAAACCGCATGCAAACTGTATGTATTACAAACAAGAAATGATGAAGAAACGCGTCTTGTGTACAAGATGCCAAAAAGGGAAAGGAGGAAGAAATGGAAAGCGCGATCGGCGACGGCACACGTCAGGATTTCATGGTAGAAACCGAAATTTCATAAATAATTCCTCGGGCATACCGCGCTCGGCCGACTGTGACGAAGTTCCTTGAAACTCTTTGGCATTCCTCTGCGGCTTCGTTCTGCACTGATCTAGTCGCGCGCGTCATGGATGTCTGCTTTCATTGATCGCAGACGATTCCATTCTTTGCCATGTGAAAGATTCGAAGCGATTTTCCTCTTGCTTTATCTCACCCGGCATTCAAAACATTCGAAATGTACGTTCTGAGTTCAAATTGTTACGAATACGATTTCGTAATTCCTACGGAATGTACAGATTTGTTGCCGAGGAATATGCGACGTTGATAAATCAAAATACTAATTATGTGAGAATTTATAGTAAATATTAGGAAAAAAAGAAAAATATTCAAAGACCAATATATTTTTTTTAAATACTTTATTATGTCCCTTTTAATCTGCAATAATTGTACATTGATATTGTAAAGAATGCGATTGCCAATAAACATTCTGTGTGAGTATATTAATCTAACTTTAAAAAATCAAATATGATAGCAGAAGTAAGATAATTCAACATGAATATAACATGATATTTGCTGCTTTGATTATCTGTTTACTTGTTTCTATCCTTATTCTTAATTCTTAACTATTTTCATCTATAATTTATATATTTTATAAACAAATGCCATTTTTAATTTTCGCTGCTTTATTACATCCATCAAAAGTTTGTTCATTGACCAGAGCTGTCATGATCCGGGAGCGAAGGATTTTTTTAATCTCGCGATTTTCCTGGAGATGCAAACTATCACTTTATTGGCAAACACGGAAATGCGCATGCATTTACGGATTCGCGCGGAAAAAATCAGATCGCGACGACGTGTCTGTTCCGCATCGTTGCGATCATCGCGGTCGTTAATCATCGTCGTCATTATTTCCTGATAACTCGACCGCGCTGCATTGTGCACGCGCGTGCACGCTGCATCTCCGGCGACGGCGACGTAACGCCGAGGGAGCACGTGGCGCATCACGCATTACGGCATATCGTAATAATCAATCCTTTCGTTCATCGCAATTTTCGCTTAATGAGACACTCGCTTACGCGGGAGACGGGATTCCGCCATCCGCTGAGCGACCGTATCGCCGTGTCGTGCTTTGAGTACGTACACGTATAATGGTCCAGATGTATACGTATACGGTTGCTTACTTCTTTTCTCACCGTGCGCAATCGTAGAGGCGTATCCGAAGCAGCGTAAAAGCCGGTGATATAATCCCTTGGCGCGTAACACCTGTGTGAATCCCGTGACATTTAGAGCTGCTTTAGACGGTCCGTCGCTCGTCTTCGCGATCTCCGATTTCGTCGATAAATTATTTCTTTCCCGGTATCGTCTTAGCCGCCGCCGCTGCCGTGATCGCTGTCCGCAGCATCCCGCTGATCAATGAGTGGACCATTTCATAAGCGCGCGCGGGTCTCTCGCGGGCGAGAAAGCGTGCGGATCCTCCCACGCAGAGAATCGTCCTCGGCACGGGGCAAGATCCTATCGATCTTTGTGACGGTTTATTACCGAGCAATAAAGCATCATAAAGAAGGCTTATGTATAATTGAGTAATGTGTTAATGAGACGAGATAATGATCGTTTGAGAGTCTCAAAGACAAACGATCGTTGAAAAAGTAATAAGGAGGAATTAAATAAAGCGTGTTTTCTTCCCCTCTATTAGTGAAGCTTATATTAATGTCAACCACCAATGAATCTTGTGAATAAATATAACAGAACAGTATTGTGCTTCGCGATTATAGTCAATTGGATATAAAGATGATAAAGCGTAAACTGCAGCTACTGATTTGTTTTATTTCTGTCTAAAGATAAATAGGAGAGATATTTGTATTGCAGTATGTGTTCGAAAATATAGTTGGATAAATTTATTAGATTAACTAATTAAGGCGGACGGTTTTTTTATACTGTTCCCGCAACAAATGCACGGAAATCACGCTACATAAAATATCAGTTTGCGCCATCGCGAACGACTTAATTAATAATCGACAATCGCACAGATAAGCGAGAAGTCGAAAGTAAGCGGACTCGGACAGTCGCTCGAAATGAACCGTGAATCGATCGTGTATTGGGAAACAATTCCGCGATCAAGGCGGATCAATGAACGTATCAGGGGGGAACAGCGCTTTTGTTTGCAATAATAATCGGCGACTCCGCGGGCGATAAATAGTAATTACACGCTCTCGTTCGCCCGTTCGCGACTAATTAACGTTTAATCGATCGGTAACATTAGTCGCTCGCGAATCCGACGGCGGGAGATTCATTTCAGTTTGAAACTTCCGTAACCCCGTCACGGCGCGATAATTAATTCCGCTCCCCTTCCTTTCGCGAATATTAATTGCGCTTGCATGGGAATAAATCGCGGATTCGCTCAAGCATCATCGACGAGTATTGCCCAATCGGCCTTGCATACGTTAATTTATAGGTCGTTCGAGTAAATGTTAATTGAAGTCAAAGCTTAGCTAATTTTCCGTGTGTGTTTTTTTTTAATTGTTTCATGCTCACACACACATAGAAAGAGAAGCAGCATCTCAACTAATCTCATCTACTTCATTTATACGAACGACCTTGTGGAAGGAAACAGACGGTTTGTGGCAGCAAGATTTGTAGCGATGCAGCAAAGGTAAATCCTCAAATTATTCGTTTGCATTACAGTTAACAGAGACAGCGATAGGCTTTATTTTGTATCCTTTGCATAATAACATTTTGATAGTTTTAATTCGCATTTACGTCTTGTTCGATTTCGCAATCGACAACCACTGCAACTTTGTACATGCTTTGCTCTCCCCCTTTCTCTCTCTCTCTCTCTCTCTCTCTCTCTCTCTCTCTCTCTCTCTCTCTCTCTCTCTCTCTCTCTCTCTCTCTCTCTCTCTCTCTCTCTCTC
>JANQDE010000004.1:3394818-3447363 GCA_037157785.1 Cephalotes varians
CTCTCTCTCTCTCTCTCTCTCTCTCTCTCTCTCTCTCTCTCTCTCTCTCTCTCTCTCTCTCTCTCTCTCTCTCTCTCTCTCTCTCTCTCTCTGGAACGAAGACGTCTCAAATCCCGATTATCGCAATCTAACCGTCACTACTATTAACGTGATATTACCGTTACAGTAGCGTCACTCCGACGACGTTACTCCATCAGACGGGAGTATTGCTCAATCCCCTCCGGCGGCTCATCTCGGGGAGCTAGTTTTCCCCTCCCTCTCCCTCGCGATCTCACGGCTGCACCATATACTTTTTACCCGCGCGAAACCATTCTTTACGTTGATTACTGTGATCGAGCGAAAAGGAAATCAAATTATTACCGGCGCATCGACGCCACGCCAATTATACGCGCATCTCGCCATCCGGCCATCCCGTTTTTTATTCGCGACGCTAACGCAATATCGTTATAACTCTCGATATTACACGGGCGATCGCATGGTACCGCGAGTGGACGTCGACTTGATGTTGCTTCGTTAATTAGCACCAGGCTATGATTAGATTTAAACATCCTCGGTCGCATTAATTACGTCCCGCTCGAAATTATTGCATCATGATTTAGCCAATATTTGCAGCTTCGTATATTAAAAGTATCCACTTATATATTTTTCCTAATAATTCTTCGGTTAAAGCCGAGAAAAATCTTGTCATCGGAAAGTATCCGTTTCTCCGAAGCTCGCGCCATGGCTCGTTTGTCTAGAATCCGTTCTCTCAGATCGCGGAAATGCGACGAGCCATGCGTAAGTGCCACGTATCTGAGCATCTTGAGGATGGCATGTACGAGGAAGAGTCACGATACGTCCCCCGCAATTTTATTATAATCTGAAAGGGCATGCCGGTGCACATTGCGGAATCGCGCGCGTAAGAAGAGCACCTTTCACCTTCCGCGAGCTCACATAGATTGCCTTTATGTCGATACGATCCGCGATTACCAGCGTAATTTACGTCCGTCGACGTGTATTCGACGGGTATCGACGCACAAAAACAGATGTTCTCCCGTGTATACAGGTGAATTCCGATTACCGATCTCCGTATTCCGAGTCTCGTTAATTAAACGCCGATCGAATTCTTCGGAAGATTGATATTAGACTTAAGGTTTACATCGAGATTTACCTTGATTGATGGCATGTGATTTTGTCGTAGAGAGATATTTAACGTTGAAAACTTCAAATCATCCAAAAATTTTTATAATGCTAATTTATTTAGTTTTTAAAAAATAAATATTGGGTATACTCTGTGTGAATACGATTAAAATATCACTTCGTTTAATCGACGATTGATTTGACGTAATTTTATTACGTTAAATCTCGTCATTGGTGTAAAATTGTTGCACGTCGCGATATTACGTCAATTCCATCGGTGATCCGCAACTCACGCGATGAACATAATCCATCATGAGAAAGTACTCTTAAAAACTGATCCGGGAAATCGCAACGCGCGGATGCTACTTGAATAATTATAAGCTGGAGCAGCTACCGCGGATGAATGATCTTCCTGAAAATCGCTCGAGATGCATAATTTCTAAACATTCCAGATTTAAAAAAACAAATTACGAGATTATCCAACTGGTAGAATAATATTTCTTTTAGTTAAATTCAATACCTCATCTAGTTAAATTCAAAAAACAAAGTACAAGCGTAAGATGTATATTTTTATTAAAAATTCATGGCATTCAAAATATATAAAATATTCTATTTAATATTTTATTATATTTAAATTAAATTAAATAATTTTAAAATCAAAATGTAACATACATTTACAACATACAAGAATTTACAATGTGTTCTTTATTTTAAAATAAATTATATTTGATAAAAATAAACGCTGTAAGTGGTTTTAAAAAAGATTATTGTGTTGAAATTGAAGTTTGAATTCGCAACAATGTTAGATGCGTACATAAAGGAATCTCTCGGATTCGGAAACTGCTGAAATTGGAAATCGCCGCGAAGGCGTCCTAGACGAAATCGTTTAACCAATTAAGATGTTAATAAAGGCTGTCAAAGATTGCTCCGTTTCCGCGTATGTTACTCACTGACTGTCTTGCATCCTTGCGAGCCGTACAGATCATTTGCTCCAAACAAGAAATAACATATGTCACAACATGTTAAATAAAAATATACTATGTAATAAATATGTAAAAACATAATGCAATCATATCTAACGCAAAGTAATGCTTTAAGGATTAAGCTTTCTGCAGATCAGAGGACGAATCTTTTTACTACTTCGTTTACTAAAAATTGTTGTGCGAACTACAAGTCATTCACCTGAGCTAAAAACGGAAAAAAATAAGGTAAAATCAACGAGACGAAAGTGAAGGTGAGCAAAGCGCCGATGAAGCGAACCGTTACAAAACCGAGGCGTGATAGTAAAAGGATGAGAAGGTCGCGGATCGGTTCACTTTCTAACTGTCATAACATCCTGAAATAGCATGGAAAGAGTACCCGACTAGTCCCCAGCAGGTAAAAGACAACTCGTTGTCTTTCGTTCTGAAACAGCGAAATTAGTAACAAAGGTCGATTTATCTCGAAAGGTTATAGTGCAAGACGATACTACAAGATTAAAGACGTATGCGAAGTATCCGAAGTAATCTACCGGGAGATTCAAGAAATATCGCTTTATTTGCAAAACAAATTCAGGGAATCAATCGTCTTAATCTCGAATATCAAAATGGATACGGATCGATATCTAAAATATCATTATTTAAGATTATTAAAAATTGTCTTTTTTTTCTTGATTTCTCTTTCATGATAAGCTCTGTGAATTCTTTACTCTCGTGAAACTTAAATCTGTCTGTGCATCTATTAATGTATCAAGTTTCCTCGGTTGTTGTTCTGTAATTTTTTTCTTTCTTATAAAAAGAACGTCTTATACAAATTTATTCTTGTTATAGAATTTCCAAGCGTCTCCAAGTACACGTCATCGCATTGCGCCGCTTGCAGTCGCCTAATGCAGCGGGCACGCAGGAAGAAAGACGGAGGAGGAAGAGGAGGTACAGTTAGTTTCTTTAGCGGGATGAACGAGCCGGTATTTAAGATCGAAAGGAAGAGAATAACTCTTGCGCAACTGCACGTTTGTGTCAGTCGCAGGTAGGAGGTCGCGTCCGACTGAGAAGCGATAAGTAAGTTCCGTGATATAACGATGAAGGATCACGTCGCCTGTTATGTCTTCGGGATATCGCGGTTTAAAATTTCAACTCATATAATTGCGACAAACAATTACTGAAAAAAATAAAATACCGAAAAATTGTTTATTGTCATAATCGTTAACCGAAAAATTACATACCCCCACAATATGCATAATGATAAAAGGAGAATTTTCTCGTGAAGAAACTCACAAAAAAAGAAACTAATATAAAGATAAAAATAAAAATAAAATTGTAGAATTCTGTATTAGTAAAGAAAAATGACATTATTGATCGTCCATATTTATATATTAAATATATACATAAGAGTCACATGCATTATATAGAATCTATTGTATTACAATGCAAAAGAGCACCGCGCTTCTTCAGCATTTCTTTAGCCTGTTCTCCAATCTCTCTTTGCAGATTTTAAGCCTCTCGTCCCAAGAAACAGCGAACGAGCAAACAGAGAGAGGAGAAGAAAAGAAATGTCTGGAGTTCCGTGTGTAATCTCTTAAATTGTTAAGCAAAGCCGTCGTCCCGCGCGGTTGCACTTGAAATTCCCCGCGTGATCGGCGGGACAAATCGGTGATGAGTCGGGCGAGAGAAGCGCTAACAAGAAACGCGCGTATTCAAGAGTCGCGATTAATACGGTAATCGCAATTTGCATACTTCCGCCTTCGTAGCCGCCGTTGACCTCCGTAACTGCAGCACGCGTGTGCAAGATTGTCGGGAATATCATACTCCCGGTAGACAGACAGTAGAATAGCATACCTTCCTCGTAATGTCAAGGTTCAATTATTTACAAGGCGAACGTTAAGGCACGAATTAATAAGCCGTACCGTTGCGCGCGGATTTATCGCTTCGCCGTATTCGAATTCGCATTAGCGTCCGATCCGACACTCGCGTGGCTAGACGTTCATTTATCTTTGGTTGACACGTCCTCGTTTAATATATAAATATACTAATAGAAAAATAAGAAAAGAATATTTTTGTAACAACTGTAATTTTATCAGTAACCTACTTTTACTGAATAATATTTTAATTTGAGACCATATTTAGATTAATTAGAATAAAAAAATTTAAAACTTTTTTAATCAGCACATATAATTTCATTGTCATAATCAGCTTTCTTAAGAAAAAATTAAGAACATTATATTAGAACAGCTTTCTCCAGAATACGAAACGCTATTAAAATGTTGTACGGTTGTGAGAAATTCTGTCAAACTTCTGGTATTTACTAAACAGCTTTAATCTTAAGTGTTTTTTTATTTTCGTAATTAAACATACAAGAAAATAGTCAACGAGAAGGATTCTATAAGTTAATACAAGACTCCGTTAAGTGCCTCCTCTTGAGAGAAGTGCTCTTCATATTTTTAGTTTAGAACGCATTAAATAAAAAGCTATTAGCGGCGGGGAAAAGTGACAGCGAACGACGGTTTCTTCGGACGGTTTCGGATGAATCAGCTTCTGGCATTTAGAAAAAGAATCAACTTTTACAGTTAAGGGGGAGGAAAAGAGAATCGCGCAGACGAAGAGGAAAACCGGGGGTCATTGCGGTCCAATTGGCTGCTTAAATATTTATGAGGATGTTCTCCATTCGAGACGAGAGAGTCTGAGTAGCACCACCCGAATTCTTGTCCTTTGTAAACTTTCTCCCGAATGCTTCACAAACCGCACTCCTTTATGCCATCCACTTTTCTCCTTTCGTTCTGTTCACAGTGAATTAAGACGGTGTTTAGAAACGCATTAGCCTTCAGTGTTTTTTAAAATTTTTAACGCATATTTAAACGCAAGCACAGAAACGCTTTCGAATATATTTTAATGTCCAAGTAAATTTTAATATTTATTAAGATTTTATTTATTTTAATATTTAAATTAATAAAATTTTAAACTTAATTAAGTATGTCAGCGATAGATATAATCTGTTACTTAGTAATGGATAAAAATTTTATAGAAACGCTCAACAATTTTAAAATACAAATAAATTTTAATAAAACACACATAACAACAGATATAACCCATTACTTAATAAAAGAGATATTCTGCAAAAAATCTGGAAGTAATTTGCATATTGTAAGTTGTAAAATTGAAATATTTTTGCGAGAATTCTAGACGTTAAGAGGCACGAACAAGAAAAAAAATCGTCCTCCGACGCGTTCTTCCTTCTTTCGAGACATTGTCTGCTATAAATAAGAGCTCATTAGCATAATTATGCGTCCGGGCAATCAGGTTTGGAATGCTCTTTGGACGAAGTGGCGGGCAGACGATGTCAATCCGGGTCAAACGACGTTTATCTAGCGTAAACGAGACGAAACGTGCGCGGAAGGACATTTCTTGAATCGCACGTGCCTCCAACGAGCTCGAGGAAACGCAAAGAAGGAGCTTAGGCCTTTCCGCTACGAGCGAACGTGCGAATCGGCATTACAATGTGGTAACGGCATTACAATGCGGTTACACACCTAGTCATATTTTAGCGTCGAGCGGCTCTATCGCGATTTTGCACAATAGATATCTCAAGTCGATACGCGGTCGCTCATGGATCTAGATCCGCAAGGATAATTAGCTCGAGCTGGTACAATCTATCTTCCGAGCTCTTGCCCACTCGTATGTACCTTCCTCTCTTCCCTCCCGATTACGTTTTCTCGCTCGGTAGTTCGTTGCTAAGGCGCAACTTCCGGCTCGATTTGCGGCGGGAATTATACTGAATTTCTGTTCTTTCCCCGTCTACAATCATCATTAGTTTCCCGAGTCCGAGTTGTTCGGTCCGAGAGGGATCAATCAAAACGGACGTGTTTACGGTAAACACTCTCGCCGGCTAAATCGACTGCCGCGGTAATTATTTCGCGGATAGATCGGGCGGGTTACTCGCTTGCGGATATCTCGCGCGGTTCGCTCTTGCGTAAATTGAGACGTAATAATTCGCGATCCGCGGCGTGGTGACGACAGACGTCGAGGGGAGGAAAAGAAAAAAAGAAAGAAAAAATGCGACATTCGCTTCCCGATCGAGTTCGCCGTTCCCCGCTCGTTTCAGGCGCACTCACGTCGCGGGAAGCGATATCGCCGCGGCGCATTGCGCGAGGAGGGGACACATGTTGCACATATCGTCGATTGCGCTCGTGCGAATCCTGCGTAACACTTTCTAGAGCCCGACATTACACCCGGCGGTACCCGGACGTTATAAGACCGCGAGACGTTGGAATAAATAGAACTTCGCGAACGTGTTCGAAATGTCCCGGTCACTTGCGCTACCGGCGTAACGGCGACTCTCGTTCGCGGTGACTCTGTAACGCCAACGCGTGTTTCCGTCATTTCCAGTTCAATTCGCGAATCAAAGCTGTACCCGTTTTCCAATCCCTTTAATAATCTCACGGAAGCAGCAAGTCGTACTCTATTCGCATGTTATTGGCTGAAATCAAAATTGCGTATGTTTTTTATTCAAAAACAATTAAGAATAATAATTCAAAAACATAATAGTATTATTTTTAATAATTAGGAAAAGTCTCATCTTTCACCGTCCAAGAAATTATCTTGAAAAGAACACACGCTTCAGGTTTCGCCTCAGATTTCCTGCAAGATATGTGCTGGATTTTTTATTTGAATCCTCGATTCGCGAACGAGACGGAATCGCAGAGATCGCACGCAGATGTCTCACGTACGGGCGAGAACGCGAGAAGTCATTGCTATTCGCGGCCCGCCACAGGAAACGGAAGTCCTCTATTATCCCCCGAGGCATCGGATACGCCCGTATCGCGGCACATTCCGTCTCGAGAACGTCGGCGTCGAGCGTAAAAATTTCCCTTCTTCCGGATCTCCAATCGTCGATTTCGCTCCGCGAAACTATGGCAAACAGGCTCCGGCGCGACCGCGGCGAGGAAACTCGTTGGATAAATTGCTGACATGTTGCCGGCGCATGTTGTCTGACAAATAACGCAATAAATAATAACAATAATAGTCGCGTTATAAATAATGATAATAGATGCGGGATTCCTATGTTCTCGAATTTCGCGCTGCAGTCCCCGACATCTTATACTAATCATTTATCAAACTGACCGCAGACAAAACAACGCGCGAGGAACTAACGTCGCTTCTTTCCCGTTTCGACGATATTAATGATGCGTCACCGGTTTGATTTGTTGCGCCGCGATCGACGAAGACATCGGCGATTTATAATATAGTAATGCGAACTGTCCGCGTGTACACGACGATGGAAGGTGGATTATTCGTACTCGCGCAACCGGGGAAAGAGAGAGTGAGAGAGATAAATGAGTCTTGGGGATGCGGTTCTCCCGAGGGGATTCATTCATTCGCTCATTCATCGACGACGCGACGCGTCGCTAAGAGATAAACAATCGTGTAAAAATATCGCGATAAAAGTCCGTATGCAAATGCGCGAGATCGCGTCGTTCCGCGACGTCAGCGCGGATGATTAATCTTCATCTGCGACGGAGAAAAAAATCCGGTGCCTCGCGAGCCGCACACAGCCTTAATCATGAGCTCTCGCGAGCTCGGAAGTCATTGATCGCGGCGGTAATAAGATTACGGAGAACGCCAGACGTAATTCAATGAGAAACGTGCTTATCAGCGAACGTAACGCCGAGGTCAACGTCGGATTAATCGGTCGGATTAATCGGGAGCATCGCGTCTACGCCTCGTTAAAACCCGGAAATGATTTGAATGAGAATGCGGAGCTTCGAATTTCAGCGTTCATGAATATGCGCGTTTTAATTTCCGGATTAATTCCTGGCTGACGATTTTGTGAATGCCGTGCGGTATGTCGTGAAATCCAAATGATAAAAATACGTGATGGATTAATTAGTCCGACGGATCAAAATTAATTAATCGATGAAAACTGAAGTTGATGTATGAATCAGCGAATTAGCGGTTGAGTTTCGCGAAAACCATTGCGCGAATGTCCGTGACGCGTGTTGCATATGCAACCCGATATACCGCGGCACGCGTGAAA
Source organism: Cephalotes varians (assembly GCA_037157785.1). Lineage (NCBI taxonomy): Eukaryota > Metazoa > Arthropoda > Insecta > Hymenoptera > Formicidae > Cephalotes > Cephalotes varians. The sequence continues at coordinate 3,402,943 of JANQDE010000004.1, forward strand.
GTCGAATGACGGCTCCTGCCCTCGGTCCGCTTTAATTGCAAGAAGTTCGTGAAACCGATCGTTTCTGGCGAACGCGCGCCGGCCGCGACGGTTTATCGCACGGGAGGAAGTGGATTATTACAACGACTACACTCACCCGGGCACTCCCTTTCGACGGAATGTCCTTCGCGTCGCGTCTGTCATTGTTCCCCCGCGCTGTTTCTTGACCGTTCATTTCCTCGGCCACCGCAAAACGCGGTACACTTATTGTAAGGGACCGATCGTTAAGTATGGAACTGGAATTAGTAACAATGAGAAGGACAAACGAGCGCGAAAGTTTGTTTGTGTCGGTTATTTTACATCACATTTTATTTTATATATTAAATTTTTTATATACAAGGTGTTTACGTCAAAGACAACGTCTGTCCTTACCCCTATATTTTGGAAACGGTTTAAAATTACAAAAAATCGCGAAATGTTCAATCTTTTCGAAAGACTCTTTTAATGGAATTGGAGGGGTTATCTAAAAAGAGTAGAAATGATCGAATACGTATGATAATTTTGAATCGTTTCTGAAATAGGGGATGGAGACTTAACAATGAATTAAATTTATTTTTAAGTATGTATATATTATAAGATATGTTTATATGTAAAATTATTATTAATCTTCTGTAATTTTTGTTATTGTACAATACCGATAACACAAATTGCAAGATATTCACGCAGAAATACATATTATTGTTTTCTGATAATTATAACTTTCGTTAAACGCAAAAAATTTCTTTTTCTTTCTCTCTTTCTCTCTCTTTCTGTCCGTTAATGCTGCTAATGTTAATCGATGGACTCGTGGAAAGCGGAATTTATAGCGAGGTGGAATCTATTATAAGGAAATACGGTAATTTAGCGCCGCAAAAGGTGAACACGCCTTTTACGACTATTTGTTCCGCGGGAACGAGAGAAAACGAGTATGTGTCGGCGTACACGTGGTGCGATACACATGGTAATACGCACAATTTTGTTGTAATCCGTGCATCTTTTCTGCCACCCCTCTCACCCTCTCGCGAACGGTGGCGGCGGCGAGCGCGTTCCACAAAGGAGAACCTTTCCATTAATCGTTAATAGACGCGCAAATTGTTCTCGAGAAACGACGTGGAAATGAACGACGCGCCGCAATCGGCGATGGTGAAATTTTCCTGAAATCGCAATAATCGCTGTAATTAGCGTCGAATCGATGAAGTTTTCCACGCGCGTTTCGTCGACCGTGAGACATGAAGAAGACTTGTTCCTCTTTGAAAAGGGTGAGGGGAAAGGAGAGTTAACAATCAACGGAGTCGCGCGGTTGCGGAGGAAGCCACGCACCATTGTCTCACTTTCGGGCGTTACGCATTAATTAGGATTGTTCGGGCGCGGGGATATTAATTAAGATGGTCTTCCTTCCGAAACCATCGATACGCGGCGGCGTACATGTTGCTCTTAATGATGCAGCATCGCGTGCGCAATAAGAATTTACATAGGATCCTATTGTTCGCGTAAATCTCATCCGGGAGTTCCATAGATGATTTATGCTTAGATCCAAGTGATTGATTTGCGTCCTAGAAATCTGCATACTTAAAGATAAACTTACTTGAAAACCATATGAGAAAAAAAAGAATCTTCAATTTTCTACAGAAAAAAAATATTTTTCTTTGCGGAGGAAATTCTTAATTCTCGAAATATTATAATCACCATCCTCGATTCATTTTTACTCTTATCTTTTTATTATTTACGGCTTTCAAAGCGTCCCAATCTGTCGGTACAATTAACGATGGAATTCTCGATATAGATTTTATAGAACAAAATATAGACCGTAAGTGTAACATATACTTTACAGCGATCGTACTAACAATGAGTCATAAAGGATCGGTTAAAGGTAGAGATTTCCAGATCGCACGTATGTAATAATTGAACTTTCGCGGTGATACGAGCGCTGGCCAGCGATTAATCAGCATGCGAAGGAACGTTTCGGAATTCCAGCAATGGTATAAGTAACCGCCGTGAGATATTGCGAAGTGACCGGAGTGCAAAAATCACGAATTAATCTCACGTCCGATAACGGCCCGCGCGCAAGACAAGGACGCATCAGGCGCAACTTTTCCCGGCTAACTCGATAATCGTTAATGTTATTATGGCAAAATGAAAAAAAAAAGAAGAACGAGAAGGGATAAATGGAACGGAAAGGAATTGCGCCTTTCCGCAATCGCGCGCGTGCAAGTGCATAATGATAAAATGCAATCTCCAAACGGGGGCAACGTCCCTTTCCCTACCGCGCGCGCGACATGTTTGTTCTCCTCTCTAAAGCGTAAACAACGAACGGATATTCAAACTTGAACGAAACTCTGAAGTTAAATTAGATTGACAAGTTTCAACCGATAATCAATAGCTCGTCGTACCGAAGCGACTTAACTCCGACTTAATTCCTTTGAGATGCAATGAGCGAAAGCGATGAAAGCGGAAAATTGTGAACTTTCAATAGAATTTAATAAACTTTTTTTAATTGAAATTTTCTCTGGAAAAAATAACAGTATATATAATGGATTTTATTATATAATAGAGATTTTGAGCGTAAAGACTTTAGACTAACTAGACTTTAACTACTTTAAGACTTGGACATTTCTTCCATCGATTTTGCATCGATAATTACACCGTTGTCGTCGCATCTGCATGAAATGTGTGAAGCGATGAGAGTGAAATTTCGAAGGGAAAGGCGGGTGAGGAAAGGTCGCCGTGCGAAGTTCAAAAACCTTCGGTGAAAGAGGTTTCTATTGTATTGGAGAAGGATATTAATTGGTATTAACGAGAAAAGACGGATGCATTCGCGAGCATCGTTTCCGTTTCTTCGACTTCCTGCGATGCTCTTATCTTCGCGTGAAGATGGAAAATCACTAAATGTAATTCTTCGGATCGATTTAGGATTTGATAGAAAAAAAATTTAAATAAAAATTTTATAAATTTTCAATTTTCAATAAAAGTCTTATTGTTATTTGTGATAATTTCAAAATTTATGTGTTAGTTTCGATAAAAGCTTTTGAAACTCTTATCTTAGATATGTGTGTATGTGTAATAAATTGTAGTAAATTATATAACAGAATATCTAAACTGATATTAGAAGAAGAAATTAAGAGAAAAATCTTTTTGAGATTGATTGTTTATTTTTTTTTACTCTTTGCACGATGCGTTTCAATGATATCGCTGTAAAAGGAAAGAAGCAATGAAGCAACGATGTAATACTAAAAATATTTTTCTTGACGGATAGAGAAACTCTCGCCAAACTTATTATTTCGCAAAGGCGGTCTGGGCGTTGCTATCGCAACCTAAGAACGCGTTTTTTACGGATTGAGCCGATTGACCTACATTTAAGAAAAGAAAGTGCCATACAAAGGTGTCAGGAAACATTTCGTTTATCCATTTATTAATATTCAACTTTGTTATATGTATTCATTATATAAGGCTGCTATCGGTTTTGTAAATTATCTCAGGTACGAGTTATGCCATAGAGAATTTCCTACTATTTTACAAAGGTACTTATTCGTACAAAGGTACTTATAAAGATTGGCGCAAGAAAAGCGAATTTTCGCAATTACTTTCCTCATATGTGGAGAACTTTCGCGTTAGTTTGTGAAAGTTCTCCACAGAAGAATATTTCAACCTTGGCGATTTCGATACATTATTTGGCACGACTTCCTCGCGATTTCGATAGCGCGACGTAACAGTCGGGTACAATTACGCGAACAAATTTTTCTTTCTCCTTGAGCGATTCCATTAGTGCGCTGCGTGATCGGACTTGTTTTTCGCGGAGGTAAATATCGAATCGGCCGAAGCGTACACGTGCGAAACGCGCGTCACCGAACAAGCACGTTTCCGTCTTACGATTTCGCGACAACATAATAAGTGTAATTCGTTACAATGAATAAATACTAAACCACATAATCATTTTAAATGAGAAAGTATAAAACATTCAATGCTTATTAACATTATATTTAAGAAATATTTTCAATGCACACGAACACTCAATATTTGTCCAATGATTTATATCTGTTAATAAATCAAATTTATTTATTTTTCTTTAGGTACATGTTGATATTTGTTGCAAATAATATGACAATTTAAAAAGATTAAACATTATTATATTAAAATTAAAAGTGTACATCTATCTTTTAGAAAGAAAAATATAGCTTTAAAAATCTAGATAATTTTTTTTTTTAATGTTTCTTTGATGTAAGTAAAGTAACAATTATATAATAATAATTACTATTACCGTCACAGAAGAAGTAATAAATATTATAGCGCTATCGGCAGGGTAATAAAGATAACAGAACTAAAAGAGATACATATCGCAATAATCTTGGATAACAGATTTATCATAAAATCAGTAATCATTCAATAAATGTTATTTTATTATACATATGCTTGTTATACAGAGCGTTTGATATCCTTTTCAAAAGATCAAAATGTAGAATGAGGAGAGTTCAATATTTGCAAAATGTTATCGATATGGCACACATTTTTTTATTTGGCCAAAAAATCCAAACAATTAAATACGAATTTATATCCATGCTCTTTATTCCGGATGTATACGCAGTTTTGTATTTTACAAAGGACCTCGCATTTTCGACGAATAACATTTTCGACATCGCAATATTGAGTAAATTTAAGTTCACAAACTTAATGAGATTAATAAAAAATTAGTGAAATCGATTGCTCAATTGGTGACCGGCGCTATTTGCGAATTCATTTACAGCATTGCGTAATCGCATCATGCATATCCCAATTAAACTCACTAAGCTGGAAGAATTTAATTGCATTTCGCGAGTAAATGGAACAGTCCGCGAGGAATGCGTCTTTGCTCTTGAACCTCGGTCGCCTTCGTCTTTCCGATTTTCTCCAGGTTCTATCGAGGCAAGGACACCACCGAAAGTGCGTGGCGCGGTCACGGACGATGAGAGAGTGAAATTAAGATCGTGACTGACTAATGTGCGTCTTACGTGACATCGGGAGAGAGACACGCTTCGAAAGGTCTAACCGCATCCTTGCCCCGGAGTTACGCGATTGCGTAAGGAGAAAAGTGAGACACGCACATACACACACGGCAAAGAAAAGAGATAGAGAGAGAGAGGGAGGGGGTGAGAAATATCGAGGAGCGGAACAGAAGTCGTGAAAATGTGTATCGCGCGATTGAACAGTAACTCGTATCAACTGTTATCGCTCGTCGATTTTTATAAAGCTATTACGAGCCCATACATGTCACTTGAAAAAAAAAATAGAAAGGAGAAAGACTGATCAACGAAACGAGATCAAGCTTCGATCGTGTGATTTTATCTTCAAGAGAAGCTGATACTTTTTATGTTCGTTTTACAGCAGAATCATGTAATAGTACGTAATTTGCGAAACTATAATTATGTAATGTATAATTAAATTTCATGATTTGTAATTGGAACTTAAATTGAATTGAAACTTCACGATACTACGGTTGATCTTTTCTCGCACGCATTTTCTCCCGCAAATGGTAATGGTGTTTTGATTAACGAGACGATTGTGCGAGGCAAGAGTCCTAGAAATTACCCGTAAATTCTGCGTAATTCATTTTCTTATCTGAATGCAACACTAATTCAGACACAACGAGAGTTCTGTTGGATGTGTATCTGCTCGGAACAAATGTGAATTTTCTATTATCGGGCGCGCAACGCGGCACATGTCAATCGAACACGAGCGAAGTGAAAGCCAATCGCGGGCATTGTGCGCGAAATGAAAAGCGCATTGAAGATTGCGCGAAATTACGTAAAAGAAATTCATCTTCGCGCGACGTCGTCGAAGCGAACTTACGAGCGCGCGGTCAGCCCGCAGGACACAGAAGCCTCAAGATTAATTATATTTTCTATCTTCGCGCGCCTTTTACCCAACTTCTATACGATTGCGTAAGCGAGTAATGTCAATGAAAAGCGAATCGGAGAAACGCGGGACAATCTTTTATTGGACAGTCTTTCATTGAACAATTGAGATTTCGGTATAAGTATCTTCACATTCTTCATTTATCTTCGGACGTTTCAGCTCGTGCAAAAAGAATAGCACGGTCAGAGGTCAAAATACTTCTTCGTCATTCGTTCATGACGAAGGCTAAACGTTGAGGAACAAGAGAGAGACATCACCGAAGTCATTGAACGCGCGAAGGTATTCCGCCAAATTGATGGCGATGAGATCTGCCGCGCGACGAGGTTGCATGAATAGCAACGTATCTCGCGCGTCTGTTTATTCTCGCGAGTTGCATTACATGCTCCGCGACGACTTTCTTCGTGGCGACATAGCCGGGTGTTAAACGCGACGACGCGACGGTGATCGATCCGCGTCCTCGACGTCTCTTCCCGGCGACTGTTTGACCCGTTTAATGTTTCAACTCGGCGATCATAGCCGCGATTTTTTTACTTCCCGCGATCTTTCGCCAGTCGTGGGCTGGGAATGCAAAACGGCCTTTGCGAACGAAACGCTCCTCGCGCTTTCTACCCCTCTCGCGTTTCCTTCGCATTACGCAGACAAACTTTATTGCCGCATTTATCGTCACACAGGAGACACCTTATCCCATTCTAGCACTTGTATATAATTTCCTCTTTTATTTATTACATAAAAGATATTTTCTTCACCGTCATCTTGCGTTTTCAATTTAAGTATTGGTCCCATCGATATAATGTTACGGTTGAGAAATATGAAACGATTTTGCGATCTTCCGCGATTCGATGTTTTCCATTGGTACTTTCTCAACGCGAGTTTGTATGTTCCAAATGAGCTGTTCTGATTACATTAGCAATTTCATCTTGGATCACACAGTTGTGAGCTTGAGATTCACGTGTCGGGCGCAGAAACTGCCGGAAGACACGCGGAAACGGGAGATCAGGCGGTGCAACGCGCGTACGTGTTAATTAAGGCAGAAACAGACTTCGGATGAAAGTCATGGCTACATAATGACGTACTTAGCTTGCCTTTCTGCGAGTCTATTGAGTTGCGGCGAACCGCGCGGGAGAAAGTGAACGAATAGAGTCCCTTTGCCTAAATTCTGTCGGAGAGATTAAGTTTCTATTTGCAGGTTAATTTACAGATTATGTAGCTGTGCGAGCGCGATGGAATGCAAGCTTCTGAAGCGAGAAGAACAGAAATGGATCTCTTGACAAAAGAAGCACCGCTCTCTCATCCTTTTTATCGGCACCTATTCAGGATTAAGATTGATTTATCGGCAAATTTGCGCGTCGGCGTGTACCTGAGATCGTTCTTGACGAACGGAAGCTCGTAAAACGCCGAGGATAAAGATATCCCGCGGGCCACGATAAAACGCGCAAACGGATGATGATGCTGGACGTCCCACGTGTCGCGACCGCGATGCATACGTTCGCGCCGCGCGGATATCCCACGAGGCCGCATTCCGTCCGTCGTCGTCGGGTTTCAATAGACGGTACTTTTTATGCGGAACGTGTAGAATCCGCAGATATGTCGTCCCAACCGGTGCGTCATCCAGTCCGGGCCTCGATTATTACATACCCCGTATCTAGCGCGAGGTGTGGGCGTTCGATCGCACCTTTTATTTGTCTAGCGTCGAGGGGCCGTTGCATGCAATCTGATTACAGCTCGAGAGCTAAGCCATCCGACGCCAACTCGGTGATAAATCTAACGATGCACGCGGCAAAAATCGATAAGGATCTTCTTCGAGTTAGAGATAGTAGTTAAGAAATTACGCGAAGGGATTTTTATGTGTCGAATGTGGAATAGAAAGAAAAATCTCTTTGAAAAGCAACTTCGTTGCTGTACGAAAGCAGCGACAGATAAGAAGCTTAAGATAACATTCAGCAATATAAAAGCCTAAGCAATAAATCGCCAAGGAGTTGCGTAAATTATCGCAAATTCAAAGCACGCTTTGTTCTCTTGCGCTTTCTTGAATCCTATCGATCGCTTACGAAACGCTCGCTGCAACCGCGTGTGAGGCGCCCATCATCCGGCCACCCTGTAAATGCGCGCCGTGAGAGAACTCGGGATTTACATTTTATACCTCGTGAACGCAGTTGGCGGTCTGACGCTTACATGCTATTTGCACAGAATGCCCGTATCATCTTTTCGTTCGCCGATTCCCGATTCCCAACCGGCGCCGGCGTCAATACGTCGTCCTCTCGCGAATTTACACTCTGCGGGCCACGATCTCTCGCGCTAACGTGGCTTCGCTGCGACAGCGTACCGCTCAACCTTTGAAAATTATTTCCATCCTTCAGAGACCGCCGCAAATCGGCGTCCGGTATCACACGGATGTGAAAATATACGACCGAATTTTTATCTTTTACTTCGCCAAAGGGCTAATAATATTGCGGATTTTGCGATTTAGATACCTCTTAAGTTTCACGCGTGTTCTCCAATTTCTTTGACTAAAAATATAAATTCCACGATACTCTTTTCATTCTTGTGAACAAACTTCGCTTCTATTAATTTATTGGACATATATGTTTTATATATTTAAAATTTATATCCGTGTTTTTTTCTCCCGAAGTCGATTCCTGACGCTGATTGCGCGAGGCGAGTCATTCGCGATTCTTGCGGCGTGTCGCGCTACTCGCTCGCTCGTTCGCGCGATTCATTTGCGATTCTCGAATCGTATCCGATCGCCACGCGCGTGTTTACATCTACGTAGGAAACACCTTGGTCTCGGCACGAAAACCTAGTTAGCGGACGAGCCGAGCCGGGCGTCTCTCGAGGACAATCTCTCGAGATCGTGCGCACGCGAGTCAGAGCGCGCTTAATTCTCAGAAACGCCGAGGAGGATTGATCGCTATCGTGGGACGCCGAGTTTTATGCGTTCTGTTCGCAGAGGATGACCGGGGAGGAAGTGTCGCTTGCATATGAACACACGAGGTGAGTCACGGAAATGGGAGGAACCGCGTCTCTCCTGCGACAGCGAATTAAAGATTAATGAGAGATGATTTGATTTAATTTCCTTTCTTAAACAGAGTTATTATCTCGTCGTACGATTACATCTTTTTCATGAAATTTGAAGAAATATTCTATAAAGGTTTTGAATCCTATCCACTTTTTTTTCATAGATTCGTAGATTAAGTGCGTATAAGTAGACTTAATTTACATTTATGTTTTAATTTACATGTATATTTATATTATTTATATTTAAAAAAATAATATATACAATCTATATTTAAATAATTATATGTACAAATTAACTAATAAATAATTTGTTTGTGTTCTGTACATATAATTATATTTTTCCAATTTTAAATTGAAGATGCTTATTACTTAATATCTGTTGTAAATTATTTTGCTTGTCACTACCAAAATGTTCGAAATATTGCGAAACTTACCCTGCAACAAAAATCCATGCAGCGCGAGGTTCATGGCTACGATATGATTGATTTCTTCAGCCTGAAAAAAAGACATCGCTGAGATCAGACGGTTGTTGCAAAGCAAATTAAATATTAAATTTCATAATACATTAATTGTATTATAATTGCGTATATTTCCAACAAATTTATTTAAATATAGGGATTAAATGCTGCGGAAATATTTGCATATTTCTAATAGTTTGCGTAACAGGTATAATAAAATTGTCTTATAAATGGAAAAAGCGTTTCGTATATCGCGTGTAACGTCGGAAGCACGACGTCAACATCAAAACGCTAATGTTATTCTAACAATTTGCTCTCGGAGGGTAATAACGTAATAACTAGTCACGCTAATTGCTACTAAATCGCCCGGAGGCGTAAAGGAAATTAACCGAGGCAAATAAACTCGTCCCGCCGGTCTGCCAGTCTTTGTGTGCTCTTACGGACGGTCAGTAACTTCAAAGGACGTGTGACATCTCTATCGCCCGTGTCAATATTTGTCTGAAAGTCTCGGCCAGAAAAGGAAACGCCATCTAATACCGCGGTACCGCGTTCAGGGCATGTCGATCTATCGGGCGCTCCGAGTAGCTATAAATTAATTGCTCGTCTACTAATTAAGCGTAACTTCTAGGCAACTTCTCGAGCGAAAGTCCTTGATGGAACAGTCAAGAACGCAATTTAAAGAGCGATTCGACCAGTGTTCCGCTACTTCATAATCACATCAGGATCATAAATGTAATGCGATCAGTCAAGAATTTCTTGTCATGCTTTACTACTTTTCCTTTTTTTTTTCGTTTTACGATACGCTTTTAAAATACTTCGTGTTTATTTTGCCAACAAACTGTAATTCATGATTAATGTTAAGGACCTCGAAGAAAACCAATACACTCCACATGGCAAATATTTAATTTACTTCACACATTGGATGGATTTAACCTATTTATGATAGACTCTCTCTGTGTAATTCATTTTTATATTTTTTCGTTATATCTGAAAATAAGGAATGATTGTTTAAAATATTTTAGATAATTTCGTCGTTAGAAATCTTGCATTCGTGTGCACTCTTATTTTTTTATTTCAATGAATTATCGAATCTACGTGGCTGCGTCGCTGCGCGTACCGATTTCGTACGTGCAAAAAATGATAAATACGATCGTTTCTGCATACAGGGAGAGCAGGGGGGAATGTTCGAAAGTCCATCGGGAACAATGACCGGGCCGCGTTGCAAACGAAAATAATTCAGGTCAAGTTAAACGTTATAACGGCGTGTTCGTCGACGAAGAAACGACCGATGGATTTCGCGACCTGAATTATTGCCGAACGGGTTAATTGCAGATCAGAAAAACCGGATCTTGATCTCTGAGAAAATAGGAGAAAATTAATGTGAAGGCTCTCGTCTTGGAGAGCAGAGAAGATTTATTTGTTTATAATTCTTCGGTATTTTTCATGTCAAAATTTTTAAACACAATTAAAACATTCGTTTTTATTGTGTAACGTAACTTTCTCTTTGTTCTTTGCGATTTTTTATTTTTATTATCGGCAAAAGTTACTTTCATTAAGATTGTTAGACTTTGACGAGTTGAGTCAGAAGCAATATTAATTATCGCGTTGATGTCTTAAACATTGATGTCTCAAACATTGATTTATTATCATGACATCGAGAAAAATATTTATTTAGTTTCACAACAAATTATTTTCATCATGGTTGTTACGTTATCTTTTATATTTTGTTTATCTTTTATATCTCTTATAAAACTATACAATTAAAACGCTTTATAAAAAATAAAATAAAATAGCGTTTTCACTCTTAGATTTTGTTATTAAAACAACAGCGTCAAAATTAACAAGTAACGCTTGCAATATTTGCAATTGTGTAATTATCTTTTTTTCTTGCGAAATCAAGAGTATATCAAAGTGTATCAAAATTATTACATTTTGTGATAATTCTGCATCCGAGGATATAATAAAGCTGAAACTGCCTAGCGAAAACATTCATCGTTTGCAAAACGAGCGCACGATATTTGGCAATCTCATACAAATCGGATAGCTTCAAGGTCGCAAGTTGCACAAGTGCACACAGTTGCGACGGCTTGTGTGCGCTTTATTGCGATGTAAGAGCGACGCGACATTTATCGGATCTCGATTTATCATAACGAATCGTGGCTCGGCTCGATAAATGATGCCGATAACATGCGGTCCCGCATGATCGGCGCGTTTCTTCGATACGTTTATGTGGCAGTTATGAATGATCAGCGCGATTCAATCGTTTTCCAAGCCTGCTTACCAACGCGCGGGGGCGTATGCATACATCGCGGTTTGTCAGGTCCATCGACGGACTCGAGATATTCATTCCGCCAGGTAAAAAGGCGAGATGGATATCTGCACCTCTCACGATCGTTAAGCCGAGAAAAATCGAGAGGTGATCTATCGATGGCTTTTAACCCAAACGGTGGAGTGGTTGCACCCGTCAGTGAGACATGTATTGTAAATCAACACGGAAAGAACGGTTTTGCTGAAACATCTAAAATTTTAGCTTGATACAGATTAGAGAAGTAATTTTGTTGAACTATCAAAATTATGTAGAACGCTCAAATTAGTTGCTAGAATATCAAAATTTTTTGCAGCATCGTTTATTATTTTTAAGAGTCCAACAAAATTATTAGACTCCTCAAAATCGTTTTTTCCGTGAATGTAACGTCAGAAGAAAAACGTGACTGTAATTGTACGCTGATTGACAATTTACAATAATACCGAGCGTAAATTTTCGAAAATATTTTCTTGCTGGCGTGAAAATCTTTTTTACAATATTACGCATGAGTTTCTGCGAGCGATATGCAGTAAATCGGTGTCTTTGTCTTTATTGCGTGTCCGAATATTGCGTGCAAATGCATTCTTTCTTTGTCGCTTCGTATTATTTTCAATAACAGAAATCACAACGATATTCACGTGTATTGCTCGTAAATGGTATATTCATCCTCACGGAGTATATTACGTGTGCGACGCGCGTGTTGTTTACGTGCGTGCGATTCGCAAGGCGTCTCCGCTCGTATCGATGCACTTTCCTCGCGTCTCACCTGGACGGTGCTCGAAAGAGACGATTTTCACCTTACGTAAAATCAGCACTTCGGCCTGGCCGTGGCTCGTTTCCACGGCGAACGACTTTTCCGCCTCGATCCCATATCGCGCACGCACGATGCATTTATCAAACATGACTGCACCTTCGGCCGTGCCGATGTCACGATTGATTTCAATCTTGTATTGTCCGCAAAAAAAAATAATCACAGAATTGTAAATATTGGTATAAATTGATTTCAATCGCGATCATAAAAATTTTTCGGAAGTAATTTGTACTTTTGTAGGAGATGATTGAGAGATGATAGATGAAATGATTTTACTGCACTCCGGAGACAAGCGACTTTTAACGTTACTTGAATACCGAGAAACCAGGAAGCCGGTCGTTTTCTCATTTCTAATTAATAGTTCTCGACCTGTCGGCTCTAATTTTACGCGGAGGAAAGTGAATTCGAAATCGTCCGCGGAGACGCAACGTCGCGTTCCGCATACATTAACGTCACAGATTCCTTCAGAAAGTAGAAAATTCAAGGACGTACGTTCGGATATTCTCGCCGTGTAAAACGAAACGCGATCAATTTTCCGATTTCTGAAGATCGTGAACATCTTACGAGAAAACAAATGCGCTCGAGAAAAGAGAAAAACAGGGGAGCAATGATAATTTATAGTAACTGCAATTGTTCCTTGTCCCATCGTAAGATTGATCCTCACGTTAGTCATTATTCATGTCGTCGTATTCGTATATCATTATCAAGAGACTTTACGTTCTCGTGTAATTCGCAGTTTTGGATAGTGAAAAACGACGCTCGGATGCCATGGAATAAATTATTTCTCACCGATTTCTCGGCGTAGCGAGGAGCTCATAGAAATATTGAACTCTGAAGATGTGTGTATGTATCGGAGTCGTTCAAGCAATACTTTCTTTTTAATCTCTAATTACTAGATAGCAAATAAACACGTGTCACTTCTTTACAGTCGAATCTGGTAAACTTTCTAGCTTGAGAAAGATATTGATTTCACCGATACGTTATATTTATGACAAATGAATTTTTATATCGCGAATTTATTTTTCTTGTTTTGCACGTTTAGATAATTTGAATATATATATTATAAAAATATAATGATACTAATAATACTATAATGATACTCTAATTTCTAAAGATATATTAATGATCGCGAGATTGTTAATAATTCATCGTGATTATTAATCACCTTATTAATTATTGTATCAAGTATAGCACAAGAAAAGATTTTTATTAACTATTTTTATTATTTTAAATAAATTAACAAAGAAGAACTAAAATGTAAAAATTAAAAATACTCTGTTAAAAAATTTAAATAGATTTAATTAAATATAAGATTTTTTTAAATTGAGTATATATCAACATTAATTAAATATAAAATTTTATTATTAAATATCTAACAAGATAAAATGGATTATAGATCTTTAAATGCATTAAAAATATCTAAACAATTTTATAGCAGTTCTACAAATCGTGTAAAATGTGTATCGTGACTCGCAAGTCTCGTAAGCTTCTTCTATGAAGAATTATTCTTCAATGAAGATTCGTTAATTTGCATCTTAATCCACGAGGCAATTGTTATAGATTAATGGATTCTTCCATCACGCGTCATTTCCATTATTACATTATGATAGAGCATCCTCATTATTCAGCTTCGATTGTAAGTTGGTCGGACAATATTTCGCCAAGATTGAAACTCGAATGATAATGACGATAATTCTGACGATTACATAAACGCAGCGCCGCGAAACAATGTGTATATATACTCTCTTTTGCGATTCCACCGTAGAATTTATTCTGGCCGTGACAGCTCGGAATTAAGACGGAGCTGGACGGCGCGTTCGAGCCAAATGAGAGAGCGAGAAGATGCCTCGTGAGCGCATCCTGAACTTTCTAAACCGATCCGCGGCGAATCCCCGGCGATCCGATCGTGCGGTTTTATTCCCTTTCGTGGCGAGTCACGAGCTGCCTGTTTTTTTCCTCTCGAAAGCCCTCACGTATCGAAATAATTCGTGCGACGTCGACTCTTCGCCGAGAAATGCGAGGAAAAATCTCAAGCCGCGAACTTTCGGAATTAAACTCAGAGATTCGAATCTGTAGGAATAAAGATCTGCGGATGGATGCGAAAGAACAGAGTGGAATCGATGTTACACGTTAAAATTTAGAATCTGATAATCGAGGATTTAAGAAACGGAAGATTTGTAAACTCGAAGTTTTGCAAAAAAAAAAGATTTCTAATTCTGCATATAATCAAAGCATCAATCGAACATTAGCAAACACACAATGCATATTGTAAAATATAAAATGAGGATAAAAAGTATTGTAATATTTTTGTGCTTAGATTGCGTCTTTAAAAAATTTTAGAAAAGTAAAGTCAAATATTTTAATATTGAACATTTTAATTCGGTTGGTAATCGACTGGTGTTTTTAAAAAATAAAAAATTTATTCATCTAAGATCTGAACACACGTTCGAATTAAATGTTCCGGGACACGACGTTCCGATGAAAATGATTGCATTGTCTTCTAGCAGTTCGCTCGGGCGATTACACATCTCGATGTTACGTGGGATCGATCTCCAATTAATTCCAGTTTCCGCGTTTCAGATAGAGCGGAAATTGATCGGAGGCTCGTGTGTCGATCGTCCAGTTATCTGGATCTCTGTTTCACCCCTTTCCTGTATCAGGAAGTTACGAATTTCCTAAAAGATAACCGAAATCAATCCCAGGGCTCGGTTTAATTTCTTTAAAAAACTATGTGCGAAATTTTGCAATTGTTTAAAAACAATCTCTCCGATACGGAGTATCCGCGTTTAAATGTTCAACTTAAAAAGGAGCGAATAATTTTTATATTTTTACATTTTAGAGATAAGATATTTAAAATACTTAAAATTGAACGATATAAATTAATTCACGTTTTGATATCTAAATTGCTAAATCACGTGTTATAACATAACTTAATTCATTAAAATAATAATTCGATAAAGATAATCCTTTTTTCTTTTTAAAACCTTCAGATTTCTTCACCTGTTACCCGTTTATCTCATCGTTACACGGAAAGAACGATTTTGCTGAGGGATCTAAAATTTTGCTGGACAGAACTGAAAATAATTTTGTTGAACTAATCAAAATAATTATGTAGAACGCTGAAACTAGTTGCTAGACTATCCAAGTTTTTTGCAGCATCGCTCATTATTTTTAAGATTTCAACAAAATTATTTTGATAGTTCAACAAAATTATTTTCAGATCTGTATCCAGCAAAATTTTAGATCCCTCGGCAAAATCGTTCTTTCCGTGTAATTTCTCGTTTATTTAATTTATCGTTTATTCCCACGTTAATTTCTTATGGAATGTTCGCGGCATTATTCGATCGCCGAAACCGTGATACATCGCCACGCGCGTCTTCCGCCTCCGCAGATTAATGCAGAACTTTCCTATCGATCTCCTTACGTAAAGACCCAATTATCCAAACGATCAGCATGATGGAATAATGAGCGGCGGCGCGTTGAGATAGGCCATGCGATAAATCACACACGCCGAAAAACGCGAGATTGATATGCGATGAAACAGGAATAATATTTTCAGCAAAAATCGTAGCTTCCGTTTCCGCGGAAAAATTTGGTCATCTGTTCGATTTTAACGAGTCAACAATCACGTTTAACGGAAGTGCAGCTGCTGCTACCCGAAAAAATGTTCGCACAGAGACTCGTGATCTGTCCGTGGATCCATAAATCAATCTTAGCTCGCCAATGAGATTGCGGCACGGATGGACGACGATGGATCCGTGAAAAACCGCCGAAGACTTAATCATCGCTTTTAATTCGCGCCACCCGCGAATAATACATTCACTCGTGAGGATCGTTGACTTTATCTTTTTTGAATCCATGATTTTTGTTCTACTTTCGCAATTAGAAATCTGTATCTTTATAATTTCTGATATAATTTAGCTTCTGATATGATTTTCTCCCTACGGAAATATTCAGACATTAAGTTTCAGACATTAGTTTTTGAATATCTAAATCTTAATTAATTTTGCAAATGCAAATGAATAATAAAATCATATTCCTTAATTAATTTTAAGTAGATTTTATTTGCATAGAATTTGAACTTTCTTGTTACGAAGATATAAAAAGAAAGAAATGATTCAATTCGCGAAAAATGATCTCAATGGCTGATCCTCAGTATTTTCATATTCGTAAGATATTTTACGGTGAGGACAGAACTTCTTTAAACTCTCTTAAGTTTTATGATTGTTTCTTTGTTTTACGATTGTCTCTTAAAACAATTCATTTTCCTTGTTATCGCGAATCTCAGCGCGACAATCTTGCAGGAAAAATTTCAAACATCGTGGCAAAAGATTGCATTGGACGGTCGAATCGGTTCTCCAACGCTATGCCGCAGTGGAGCACCGGGTCAATATATCGACGTATAATAGCGATACAGCGTTACATTACACGTAAGCCCGGGCAGCGGACATTCTCTCTAAACGTTCACCGTCCGATTAACCAATTGTATTTTGCTCTTTTTGCGGCTTTCGTGCGGCCGTAACGAGCCGTATCATTCGCCCGCTGAATGAAACCGCTCATGTTGAAACGTTCCCGCGGCTTTGAAGCGAAGGATCTTTACCGCCGCACACTGCGGCGGTAAACGGCGTGACATCCTCCTCTGTGGAGGTGCGAAACGTGCGCGTATAACTCATCTCAATACAGCGCGATAGTCTCGGAACCGGCCGATTGCAAAAGACGTCTCAATTGATCCGAGGCCGCACTTGTGAACAAGCCGCAGAAAATGTCAAAAGGTCGTGTAATGGATCCTTAATTGACAAGGTGACGGCCGATTAAAATGTACGATCTCATATAAAGTTGTAATCCCGTTGGCTCATTTCACTTTACTGTTACAGGGATTTAACCGTTCCATTCGCGTGGCATAAAAAAGAAAATTATTCGAGAATTATTTTTAACGCGTTAATCCGATACGTAAATTACATTCTGTAAAATGAGATCATTCCGAAGGAAGAAAAAAAATGCTGCCAAATGTGGGCGAACGTGCTAAATAATGAGAAATCTACTTCGCCCTGATATCTGGGCGCTATCACATAATTCACACCGCTACCTGAAACCAAAAATGTCAGCAGTTTCATTCTGCTGCTGTATAGCGGCTGTATAAGTGGAAGGTCAGTTTCGAGATATAAAATACATGTCTGTCTCTCTCAACCTTTTAAACCACAAAAGAGAGAGAGAGGAATATCCGTTTTACTGTCGCCAAGTCAATGATGGTGGTTACCGTGGTCCACAGATGCTAATATTTTCAGCAATCTTCATAATAAAAGAGCAAATAATCGGCGAAGAACGGTCAACGCAACGTCGAGAATTATTGTATAAAAACTGTTATCGTTTAAAATTATTGCGCCGCGTCGATTAAACATCTCTGTCTCAAGTCACATAGCGCAAACTGCCACGCGACCGTTTTGATCTTGTAGTTTTTTCCGCGGAGTTTCAAACAGATAAACGCGCGACCTTCGCGTCTCACAGAACGTGAACGCCCTTCGACCGTAGCGATTCCGGCGAAAGGGTTGCCGTCGCCGCGGCTTCGCCCCACGAGTCCTTTTATTACGTCATTACGCCCACGCCGCGCGAGTCGCGTAAGCGGCAAGCGAGTCGCGCGTGCATATTAATTTGCATTTTTCTTTTTCTTCTTTTTCTCTCCTTCGCGTTCCGGACGCGCTTGAAACACCGCGCTCGCCGGACCTATCATGGCCGGACTCCTTCCCGCTATTACTCGATTATATCATTGGGAAATCGGCGGCGGAACGAAACCATAATGAGGGCACGCGCGGGTCCCTGTCATGGAAATATTCGCGGTAATAGCCGCGCCGGTAATCCGCTGGCGGGCCACGAATAACGTGGGACGAACAAAGTAGAACGGATGAAGACGCCGCATTATGCAAATTCACTGATGACGGTAATTACATTAGCGGCAATAATACGGCAATAAAAGGCGGACTACCTTTTGTGTTAGATAAATCAGCGCTGATGTGCGTCTAATAATCGTCGTTTCTCTRCGAAGAGAATCCAGTTGAAAAGAAAAGAAAAAGAAAGAGAAAAAAAAAGTTTTAAGATAAGGGTTTCATAAATCTTCGTCGTCAGTAGCGTCTAACGTGTCACTCGAGTAATTGAGCTGTCGCTACTATAATGAAGCAACGACGCTATTATAACAAAGTTGTAATAGCACCATTTTGACCTTTCATCCTTTCTGTTTACGTCTCGCGATTATTAACGTTAATCAGATCCACCTGGCTCGACGTTGTCTTGCATCGGCGAAAACGACCGGGCATTATCCGAAAGTCATCCCACGCGACGACTCGCAGGTCGCGATCGGCCGTGAAAGTGAAAAAAGAAAGAGTACGTCGGCCCCGTCGTTTCACCCAACCGTGCGTCGCTCTACCTCGTTATCCTCATTACGTTACTCCTTGCGATTTATCGTCATCGTAAATGGTTGATGTAAAGGAGATTTCACGCATTGAATATCTAGCGACCGTTAAACTAAAGTTGAACACTTCTTCATTTATAATCTATTTTTCTGATCTTAAAGCAAAGATCACATTTTCTATATCTCTCTTCTCTAGTAAAAATTTATCTATTGAAATCTATGTATTTTGAATAAGTATATATGTAATATATTCAGAATATATAGATTTTAATATACACGGAAAGAATGATTTTATTGAGAGATTTTGCTAAAATTTTGCTGGATACAGATCAGAAAATAATTTTGTTGGAACCTTAAAAACAATGAGCAATGCTGCAAAAAATTTTGAATTCCAGCAAAATAGTTTGAATGTTCTATATAATTATTTTGATGATTCAACAGAATTATCTTTCTGATTTGTATCCAGCTAAAATTAGTTTTAGATCTTTCAGCAAAACCGTTCTTTCCGTGTAGTTAAATGCTTTATATATATATATAAAATATTAATTATTATATCTATTAACAGTATTTGTATTAAAAATTTTGGCAAAATGATTGAAAAGTTTTTTAGACGGTTTTTTTAAACGATTTGATTCAGAGTATAAAACTTTGACAAACTAAACTATGTAGAGAAATATATATAGCGTAGTACATTATTTAAGAATAGAACGTAATAATACAATACGTATAATAGATCAAGTTGTACCAAGGAAAGCTAA
This sequence comes from Cephalotes varians, assembly GCA_037157785.1. Classification (NCBI taxonomy): domain Eukaryota; kingdom Metazoa; phylum Arthropoda; class Insecta; order Hymenoptera; family Formicidae; genus Cephalotes; species Cephalotes varians. Next base: position 3,422,597 of record JANQDE010000004.1, read on the forward strand.
ACGCACGAAGAAAGCGTGGACATGTTTAACGTAGCTGTCTCCAGCATCAATAGACCATTTACGTCTATCAGATTCTATCACGTCAATCGATCACGCGGAACCAGAGGCCTTTCGAAATTCAGTAAGAACGTTCAAGGTACATACGCGTTGGGGAATTCAACACAGTTATTTAGCCCTCAAGGGACACGTTCCTTGATCCCTTATCTATTTGTCTAAATCAATTGATTAGATTAAAGATCTAATCTCAAGATATTTACAGAAATGTAACTTGATCAATCTTGTCCTAACAGTGTGAATATCTTGATAACAATTCGAAATTCTTTTAAGTTTGCAATATTGCGTATTACATTTTGGATATTTCATTCTTTAATTATGTAAGATACTAAAGATTAAAATTATTAAATATATAAATATAGTAAATTATTAAATATATTAAATATAAAATTATTAAATATATTAAAATTATTAAAATTATTTATCATACATGTAATTACAACAATAAGAGTCATTGATAGAATAATAGTTATAATAATACTGCGAAACGTAATCCCGGCAACACAGTGCGTATCCACTGCACATACTACGCGCGAATAGGCTGATGGAGTGACGATGGTGATCTGGGAGGAAAATCGGAGCAAATGCTTATTCGCCCGACGATTTATGTTCCTTCCGTAACACAACACACTCGGGAAAGATTTAACAATGCATTTCGCGCGTGGGTCGTGTCGTAAAATCGCTCTTGCGTAACGCGGTATCGATTATCGTTAGTGAGTTATCGATCGCGTGCACCTCGAGCGATAGAGAAACGGGGTTCAAGAAAAAGGGAAAGAGAAGTGGAAAGAAAGAAAGAAAAAAAAAGAAAAAAGAAAACGCGAGAAACAGTCTAATTTTTGTGATGGCAGAGATTGTTAATAAATCTTGTTGATAAATCTTCTACGAGAAAGAGATCAACCGCGAAGATCTTCATTTTATGTACAATCGTTTCTTAGTTTTATACATTCGTGCGCTATCTTCTTTTCGTAATTCATTGCAAACGAGTTAAAGTAACTATCGATGCGGAAAAAATTGAAATTAAAAATTGGATGCTGTAACGCGGAATTCATTAAACGCGTAGTGCATTAAACACGCAATGCACTAAACGCGTTTTTCAAAGAAATTTTTTATCGCGAAGCTTGGCGCAAAATGCGTTTCACAGGCAAAATTACGAGAGTTGGGCTTGGTATCATTGCTTTCTTGATATATCTTAATCGACTACCGCCTCATATCCTTTCGATCTGACATGAACGCGTTTTAGGCGCGTATTTAGACAAACTGAACTTTGCGCAGAAACGCATTTACTAAAGTAATAATCGACTATTTTCGAACGATGTTCTGTTTTAGATTGTCTTAAGTCTGATCTCAAGTAACCTTAAGATTCCATCTATTTAATGATAATCTCTAAAATAATCTCCAGCATCTCGAAATTGATATTTAAGATAAAGAATAACTAACTAACTTAGACTACAAATATCATTCTTCATTTCTGTTAAAAAAAAATCTGAGAAGAGACAAGAAAAATTGAAAGGGTTTTTCGGCAAAGAACTCGGCAAAGTTGTATTTTTTTAACTTTTCAAAAGAAAAAAATGTATTTTTTAATATAAATTATATAATAATATTTAATATTTCTTAATCCTTTATACACTTTCTCGCGTCACTAAAAAAAAAGATTGGAAGTTAATCGGCTAAAGTTAAAGGGTCAAATATCTCGTTGGAAATAGAGCGAATTAAAGTATCGGCCGAACAAGTAGATACAACCGGTGGTCAGCCGCCGTGCGGGTCGCCAATAAAATAAACATAATCGAGTGGCGATAGTTGCAACGCGCGACTGGCCAGCTTTCATTTTCGATAAGCGATCTTTTAAGGACGCGATAGAATTTCTCAAAAACGCTCACGTTAATTATGCGTGAGACTCGTTTTCTGGGAGCTAAGAGCGAAAAATTGTTATCTAAATCACCAACTGCATGCGAGACGCAAATGTGCTTTGTCTCGTTGCAGCCAGGATAACATTGGATTTGACAAGATGGAAAACTCATGGAATGAAAAAAGAAGAATAAGTCTTTCATCCTTGGCGCTTCCAGTCAATCCGGGAAAAACGGGTAAAAAGGACAAAACGACGGTGCTTTCTAGAAATTATCGCGACCTGTAAGTGGATTACGGCGAGAAACCGCGTATCTCTGGGTATCTAAAACACTTTTTCGACCTAGATAGCGAGATATCTGTATCCGCGACCCAGGTCGGAAATCCTGTTTCTCTAAAACGCGGGCATATTTCTCCTCGTCTAGAATCCGTCGCAGAAATCCGTTGTGGAAAATCGATTGGTTAATTTTACAGAAGTGGAGAAAGAAAGTAACATTAACGCGTAATAACAGTCTCGCGTGTCACCCTCAATCACGATTGTATGTACTTCAAATACAGTACGCTTATATGTTATTTAACTTGTTCTTTTAATTAACCGGATCGTTTTCTTTACACAGATGTTTTTTCGTACCGCGCATAGTTGAGGTCAATTTCCTATCATTAAACTATTTTATTCCTTTATTTTTCATGTAATGTAATGCTGCATTACACTTTTAGATCGATGCGAAATACATGACAATTAATTTCCCCTCTCGGAATCCAATGGCTGAAATTTACACGCACGGTTGCGCAGAGAAGAGATTTTCTCTATTAAAAATTCTATCGCGGGATCTCTCGCGGTGTGTGAAATAGAAATTGCAGATGTGGCGTGCGGATCGTTCTGTAAGGCCGTAATGCGTAGCACGTGCGAATGAAAGCGAGAGAGTTTCCCGCGGCGTCCCGGGAAACGCCGGATTCAATCAACGATTCGATAAACAAAGCTATTATATTATAAGTGAATCGAACGCAGAACGAGGAAGCGATCTCCCTCACGTTTCTTGGCACGTTTCTTGCAAAAATGGACCAGAACAAGTTCGCGTCTTTAATAGCGGAAGTCTTTCATCAACAATTGACCGGTGCAATTGATTGGATGTATTGCAAAATGACGATTGAATAATTCGATTCTTTATAGTTTTAAGCTGATATTTCGCGCACAAAATTGCAAATATTTTTATCACACAACGAAAAGAAATTGTAAGAATCAAAAATTGATTGCAACAATCAGCACACGATTATACTAATTAGAACATGCTAATTATGAGATATCCAGATACACTAAATGAAGTTGAAGTGAGAACGATAATGTTAGAGTTAAAAAATAAGTTGAGAAAAAAATAATTTGTAGAGATATACATCAGAAATATCTTATAAAAGAAAATATATTTTTAATACATGTATATTTCAAATCTAAATTCGCTATTTCCGATTTGGAGCGCAGTCGACTGCGGTTTCGGCCGTGCGTTTTTGCCAGAGACAAATGTTCATTATGTTGCAAACACGATCGGCGTTTTCAACAGAGACGGTCGAAAACTCCGCGGGAATTTGCAACGGATCGCTAGGTGTTATCATCCGCCCCATTCGTACAGTAATTGCGGCAACAAATGACACGCTGCAGCGAGTTTCTCGCTCCGCGTTGGAAAAAGACGGGCGTTTCTACTGCGGAAAATTGGCGCACCTTGAGTATCGAGAAAACGGCGCGCCGCACAATGGCACGTTAATTTGCAACTTTCTTTAATCGGCCTTTTTTCAGAGGCAACGACTCGTCATTGCGCGGCAATTACGCGGCGATTATCGTTCGCGGAGTATACATTAGTTTCATTAAATACTTGCTTGTCGAATGTTGATTAAGGTTTAATTATTAGATTCGTGCTGTTGATTTTTCATGAGAAAGTGTATTGTTCAGCATTAACAATATTAAAATCAAAAGTGGTCATCAGTTCCAATATCTGCTCCAAATGAGATAATTTTTATATATAATTAAATAATCAAATAATTAAAATTGTTGTCATTGTGCTCTCTCTCTCTCTCTCTCTCTCTCTCTCTCTCTCTCTCTTATTTCTAAAAAGATGCGATTATATTATCGGAAATAAACTAGATTTATTAGATTTATCGATAGAATTCTCTCTTATTACATTATATCGCATAAGCTTTTTACATAACGCGTAAATATATTACGCTTATTATCTCGATGAAAACGTAAACGATTTGATGATTAAATCAATAATTAACGTGTTTTTCGAACATAAGTAAAATTACTAAAAGAAATTGAATATAGAGAGCTAAAACAACCAAAATGGTTCCGCGTGTACGTAAAATGTAGGATAAAATATAGAGCGAAACGGAAGGAAAATAGGATGCGGGTGAATTTAAGTTGTTCAACAAGGAGATATATGTCCTTTATATATGTCCAAGCGTATAGTTGTATAGTGAAAGCCAGTATCTCTTGAATCGGACAAAAATATCGGAGAAACTGGTTGAAATCAGTTTACGCATAGGCGGTGCGCGGTCGCGTATAATGTTGCATATGCAACCCGTTATTACGTAATGTCAACTCGCGACACTTAACTAAAAATATAAATCTCCAAGAAAGGTAAAAAAAAACAAAAAGAAAGAAAAAGAACCGATCACGATTCCGGCTCGATTGACGAGCGATCGAACTCGCGGTCCGTTCGTGAAAAAAAAATGATTCGATCTTCTTGTTTCCTCCTGACTCCCGAACTTTCACTACTTCCTTCAATTTTTCCAAAATTAAATGTACCATCTGTATCCAACTGCGCTGAAAATAATTCAAAACGTCAATTATACTGGCAAATGAAAACTTTCAGGAGATGACCGGTCGTAAAATCCCGCGACAATTTCGAAGTCCTTCGATAATCGAGTCAAATGAGAACCGGTTGGACCGCATTTTATTAAATCCGCCGACTTTTCCTTTCCGATACGACGATCGATTTACAATTATTCTCGAGGAGGATCGCCGATAAAAAGTGCGAGGAGATGACCAACCTGTAGCTCGCGTCTGCCGGCCAACGGTTATCCTCGCGATTGATCTTCGATCTCTCTCACGTTCGATGATCCTTGCCAGTGGGTCTCTCCTTCTCTCTAAGGCGTTATCACTTCAGGAAGATCTAGCGGAAGTACCCGCGAACACGCGTGTCTTCGCGCATGTTAACGCACGCGGACGATCGTACGCGCCGAGAGTCATGCTGTCCTGAGAAGACGCGAGTCTTTCATCATCGGGCGAGACTCCGATGACAATCGATCATCGATTCCGCCGTCGTCGCCGCGGGTATATCCACCGAAAAACCGAAGAGCGACGCACAGCGAAACTGGCACTTTCTCTCGCCGGCTGCACACCACGCACTTCGCGCCGCGAAGTCGGCGGCTTCCTCGCGGCAAAGTCGCGAATCGCTCGATCGTCGCGAAAACGCAGAGCGCGTTTTCCTTCCACGCGGGGAATACTACGTAAATTCAATTATTATGTAAATTATGGCAGTAGTAAATGCCGAAGAAACAGCACTTTGCCTTCGCGTTCCCGGAACCAGTTAACGATTTGGATAGTGAAAAGGAAAACTGCTTTTCTCTTTACTTTTCTCTTTACTTGTATTGCAGTGTCCGTTTAACGATGTTTTTAAGGGGTATACCTTGCGAATTTTACACGCATGATTCCTATATCGCTAAACGACCTGGCCACTCGCGTTTCAATTTAATTTCTTCCAAATTATTAAATACGATTTAAAGGAATGTTTTTATCGCGCCAAAATTTCGGAGCACACAGTAAAATCTTTTTTCCTCTTTCTTTCTTTTTTTTTGCACCGATTACACGCCAGGATCCAAATCACCGTGTGCTCGATCCCGGATTAGCGTCGGACTTGGTCAACCTCGCTCCGTAGAAGCGATCGTCGGACTGAAGTCGTCGTACCGCTGGTAAGAGTACGTGCATGAGTTTCTTATCCCTTCTGTTAGCACAAGATCCCCTCTTTCTCTTTTTCCTTCGTCCATTGCAGCCTTCTCTCGTTCCGGCTCTCGTTCCTGTTTGAAGCCAAATCCACCGGGCAACTGGGCAATTGTTCGGAAGTACGTGTGTGCACAATCCTCCATTCGTTAAAAAAAAATAGCTTAAAAAGTTGAAGAGAGAAAAATGAATTATTTTTCGAAGGTGGTTCTCACTCGAAAGAATGTTAATTTGCAATGCATGGACTTTATATTCACTTTCGAACGTTTTGTTTTATGTTGATTTTGAATCATTTTGTGCTTTCATTCTACTTTCCTTTGCCAAATTTTGCCAGAAAATTTTATTTGAGATTAATTAAACAAATTTTACCTCATGCACTGGAATCTCTTTCCGTTTCTGTCTATGTTCAATCCTTTTTTATTACGAATGATTATTTTATTAATTTCCTCCTCATTTTGTTCTGTTTACCTCATGTCCTCATTCATTTTTTACTAGCCACAATATTCTGGACATCTGCTTTGATCCAATCATTTCAATTGATCTATTCAATATCTTTTAACACATGACACTTCCCGGATCTTATGATCTTTTAGGACAAATGCTCCTACATCGCATTTCACAATGTCTTGATCCTCTCTTTTACATTAAAAAAAAACAATTATTCCCAATTATTATAATTTTCCATTCTCATTGAAACAATTTTCTTTCAATTCTTTTCAATTATTAAGATTTGTCTCTTTTTATTTTCCTCTATTTGCCCCATTTCTTTTTCACTATTCCTCTCTAAATTCTTAAGTACATATGTCTCAGATAGTTAAAATAATTGAATGCGTTCTTCAATAACACATTATCTCCGAATGTCAGTTTGGATTTCGCAGTATACACAGAGCTATTACATGCATCGGGCTCCGTTTTGAATTCATCTGGAGGGTTCAGTACTCCCTGACTGCGTTGATCGCTCTAGACTTTATTTAACTGCTAAGATAATAAATTACGATCTACAGATTGTGACTGACCGAACCTCTTCTAAATCGCACTGCTAAATCCGACAAAATCCTCCTTATTGTCTCGTCTTCAATCCTTTGATGTTCCCTTTAAACTCCATTTTAATCCCTCATTCCTAATCCATTAAAGTCCACTATATGTATTTATAATCTTGCACTATTTAAGTTCTTTTCTTTCGTTCTACATTATGCGCTTTCTAGCTATCAAATTATCATCTTTTGCTACGGGTAGCAGTAGCTTTGCTGGTGCGTGTACATTTTTTTCTTCATTTTCTTCACGCTTCTTATAACTACGCAACTTATCGGAATCAAATCTTGTATATAAGCAATAAAGTTATTATTATTATTAGCTTGTTAYGCAACGGTAATTCTCACGCGTTTTTTACGAACGTTTCGTGCGCGCCTAAGCGGAACATAAATCATAAATCGTCGTTTACGAGCCGCCGCAGCGCGATAATAATTAACGAAAGAAGACGAAGCCGCCACGTTATGTACCATCTCGGGCAGAGTTCAGTTCACGGGGTCATTCGCAAAATGTCAAGTATTAACGTCACTTTCGATGAGCATTGCCGAAATTGCGGGCTCACTAATGTCACTTTCGACGGTCTTAATCACCGCCCTGTCAACGCCGAAGGGAAACGTGCAGAGAAATACGACCGAGTCGCTGTAATGCCCGTCGCATTCGTTCGCTGCCTAATCGTTTTTTAATATCGCGGTTGCTAAATAATTCGTTCGAAATCCTTCCTTAAAAAGATCTTTAGATAACTACCGCGCATTATATTGTAGGGATGTTTGTATAATATTAACTGAATTTTCAACAATTTTACATTTCATGAGAAACGTACGGTTCACGAGAAGAAGATGGTTTTCGGCTACGGCGAGCATAATAACGATCGTGTGTGCGAATGTTTTAATATAACATAAAAAGATATAATGAGAAAATATGCACACACGTGAACATATTCGTTATGCTTTATTATATTATATGGGAACCGCGTTGAGCATTGAAATTAACTGTGCAGCTTATGGGAACGGTTCGTAGCGGTGCAGTGAAATGGAAGTGTAACAAACAGACAGACAGACAGACAGGCAGACAGACGGGAGTAAGAGGTCCGCAAGGAGCCAAGAATCAGCCAAGAAAAGTGCGAGGGAAAAGTGAGCTGGGCGACCTTCGCGACAATTCACTTACCTACCTTCCGTCCGATCTCTCGAATCCTGCTCGTTCTTGCAACTACTCGATTTTTCGTAAATGCTCCTTTTATGTCTGGCCTGAGCGGGAAATAATTTTTGCGATTGATGCCAAAAATAGTTTCGTCATGTCTTATAATTGATAAAAAATATAATTTTAAACAATAATGTTTACATAGTATTTCTCACCTATCCAAAAATTCATAAAATAAACGAGATAATCATATTTTCTCTATTTCTAATGAAAAATAAAGCTATCGTTTTTTATATAAAATATAGAATAGAGATTATCGTTTTGAACATAATGCATTGTTATATTTAGGGAAGGAGGAAAAAGAGAAAAATTTTATAAAAATTAAAAAAATTGTGTATTAAGTGCAATTATTTTAAAACAGTGCAGTAAGTTATGATACACGGAAAGAACAATCTTTTGCTGAAAGATCTAAAATTTTAAGTGGATACAGATCAGAAAAGTAATTCTGTTGAACTATTAAAATAATTAAATTATGTAGAACGCTCAAATCAATTGCTAGAATATCAAAATTTTTTGCAACATTGCTCATTACTTTTAAGATTCCAACAAAATTACTTCGATGTCCAACAAAATTATTTTCAGATCTGTATCCAAAATTTCAGATCCTTCAGCAAAATCATTCTTTCCGTGAAATCTGAGAAATATTTGTAATTTTGTATTTTATAGTAAAAATTATTTAGATATTCACATACTCCATAGAGAAAGAAGCTAAAGAATGCAAAAAAACAAAAAAGAGATTATATCTGAAGATATAAGAATGCCGAAAATCGAGAGAAAAATTAAATGATTTGTAGAGATTTGGAGATACGTGTGGAATTTACAAAACGACTATTCGCTTTAGCAACTCATGACTTTTACGGTTGCTAGCGCGATATCCTTCGAGACAATTATTACGAAACGAACGTCGCATTTATGTTTGCATTTATTTTTTAGAACAAGTGGTCCTGACCACAGTAATAATAAATAATATAAAATGAGTTTAACATCGTCGTCAAATAACGATTTGTCTACCGTTTGTCTACCGAGATATCAACTTCTAGAATTTATATATACTCATTTAATTTATCTTAAAATCATGTCCGTCTATCTCCTCGTAGAATCTCCTCGCAAGTTTACCCCGAAAGAGAAAAATCAAATCCTTTCATTTCCGCTTCCCAGGTAAGTATTTGCTCAATATTAGATTTAAATGGAATGTGTTGGCTTAATGAGAGAAACATGCGTTCTCGAGTCTCGCGAGTCCAACGTCGTCGCCACGATGGTGGGATATTTCTTTTTCTTTTCTCTTTTTTCCCCGTTTCTCTACACGTACGCTTCTCAATAATCTCATGTGTCCGCCGATCTTTCTCCGTAGCTCTCGGCGGGCGCAGAAAATCGAGTGGTCGGTGTACGTACACGGCAGCGCTAAACCTGGCAGCCGCAGTTCGCAGAGAAAGGCGGCCACCCACCGGCTTACACAACTCTTTGCTCCAGTTATTAGTATGTGACTCTTTTGCTGGGCGACCTGACGAACCGTGGCGTGCGACAGGACTGTCGGGTTCCCGTTTCTCTTTCTCTCTTTCTCAAAGACACGCGACGGCTAAATTACGGCTCGCGGGACAAAACCGCGCCGCGATTCTCGGCTCGGCTTTACGCGCTTTCGAAGCTCCCAAGGCTGTTACGCTTACCGGTCGCAACCGTCGCGAGCGAGCGATCGAAAGCATTTGCATGAAATGCCGTGTTTCATTAATCCGCCGCGAAGACAAACGCATTCGTTTTCTCGAGGGAGTCCCATCGCGATAAATATCGATCGGAAAGCAATCTACGTGCGCACATAACGTCACGAATTCATTATCGTTTCCATTTATACCGTAAAATGCGTGTTACATTGCGAACACGATTAAAAAGCGAGTTCTCACCGTCTTCTCGTACGATCAGTTCGCGAAAACCATTTGGATCTCTTCGAAAAAACATCATAGTGACGTTAAATAACGAATAATTGATGATGTTAGACAAGGCATAATTTCGCTCGTTAAACTGTGATTTATCAACAATAATGCCGTCTCAATAACGAGATTGTTACTCGTCGCACTCGCGCGAACCTGTTCTAGAAAACAATTTAAAGCAGCGACGGATCCTTGAGCGACTTGCTCGATTGTGATCGGAATGATCTACAATGGTAGGTATTACGCCACTACGTACCTGCCTACCACACGTTTCCGGTTAGCATGAGATTATCCGTTACGCATAACGCTCCTTTCGAAACGACTCCGCCTTTTCGGCCCGTTAATTCAGACTTTTAATATGCAACGAGGATCGATTTATCAATCGTGGATTAATCGCGAATCCAGCTGTTAATGAGAGAAACCGGAAAACACGAGCGTGATCGTCATTCTTCCCAGGAACTTGCAAAATACATTCGTTGCAGTTTACGGATTCTTCCATGCTCCGGACTCGCGATGATCTACGCTCTAACGTGGATCACAACGTTGGGCAACCGACTTGCGATACATTACGCCATTACGTAAGAGCGTAATTGCTGTCTATCCTTGAGAGTATAAAATATCGTAGGGCCGTTTTACGAGCGAATCCAAGAAAAATCGACTACGCAAAAAGCGTTCGGATTCGCGGAGACACTCGAGAATTTTTGTGAGAGATAAAAAACATGATTTTTTATGAATGATCTAACGATTATTTATCATCGGCGTGAAACGACTGATGATGAATATTGGTTTCACGATTAAACTGACGAATCTGACGACTGCACCGCGATGTTTACAATAATTCATAAATTCATCTTTATTTCGGGCAAATCAAAACGCAGACGTTTGCAAGAAATAATTAGAGCGTAGATCGGTGCTAATTTTTATTATTTTTTCAAGAATTCTTTATGATGTCTTTGTTTCGCGAGCAAAATTCACGAGGGTAAAGAAATTTGTAGTGTTGTTTTTAATTCCTCAGCTTCACTTATGTATGTTCCTCAATTCTACAGCACGAGCTGTAGAAAAATTTTCTAGCGGAGGGATTAACGTCACACGTAATGGGCAGTCTCTTACTCATGGTCCAGCGGTGCGTAATTGTCAGCCGCGCGCTTCGCCGAGGCCTCTTCTTCGAGTGTGAATCTCACGCGAAGATGTAACATCTAGGTAACATACGCGTTTGCGTATTTCCCGTTTGTGTCGAGAAATCTACGCACGTGCGACGTGTACGTACGCACGTCGCACGTGCTCGTGTGATTTTGCGACGTGCGTACGTGTAAATTTCTAAAAAATTCCAGGAATGACATAATACTTTTTTACTTGCTATCCAAAAATTTAAAAATTCGCGATTTAATGTTCCGAAAAGTTTGCGGAATGCAAGGACATCGAGGATTGCAGCGTGAAGGACCTCGAGTTTTCGCGCCAACCAGAACTAAACATCTCAACCCGCAGTTTCAGTTGTAGCGAATGACAGAGAAACGAAGATGATGCCTCTCTTGATGTCTTTTATATCGCGATAAAGTTTTTATATAAAAATTTTGTCCATCTTACGAAGAGGAGCTGTTTGGATTCTGACGAACGTGTCGCTCATTTATCTCACATCTGCAATTTTTGCGGAACGTGAATTTACGCTCGCGCATGTTTAAACGTAATATCTACGTGCAATCATTAGCGGAAGGACGTTAGAGAAGAACGATAAGAACGCGAGATGTTAAGGTTTTAAACGAGCAAATCGCAAAATCCATGTAGTTTCATTCTCTAATTAGTGGCACACAGTTTTTCTACGGGATTCGTTGTCTACGAATCTACGACATCTGGCAAGTACTACGACCATAACGCCCTGATATTATCTTAATCGCATATTACGAAATGTCCGTCTGGCTGTGATACGCAGTGATGGATACACGTAATTGCCTAAGCGTAGCCTTTAGGCGAAAATCGCCAAAAGACACTTGCGGTGTGTCTCATCAAATTGCCCTATTGCACTAGATTCCCCATACATTAATTAGCACAAGGCCATTTCAGTTCGAGCTGGTCTAAGATAGAAAATGTTGAATATCAAAATAAAACTAAGCAACATGAAGTAACTTCTTTTCCCGAAAAACATAAAAAGCAAAAACATAAAAAAGAATTATCACAATACTTTTTAATTTATATAATAATATATATTTTTATAGAGGAGGGGAAAACTAAATTTCAAATTAAATTTCTATTAAAGTCCACTGGCAAATCTGACTTCGTTGTTTATCTTTCTTTCCATTTCGTTTGAAAATATTTTTAATTAAATAATTAAGACTTTATAAATAATTAAGGCCTCTTGTCAGGAAAGATTGATTAGAATTAAGTCCGTTGTGAAAAAAATAGCGCGACAGAAGCGAAACCGTCGTATATAAATACGAATAAAAATACATTCCAAATTTGGAATTCGGAATGCGAGAACAACCGGCGTACAAACGAAATCAGTTTTTCTTGATTCCGCGACGGCGGCGACGACGATTTACTTCAAGATTCAAGGGGAGAGAGAGCATTTACATAAGAAACCCGTGCGCTTGCGATACGGACCAGAGACGGACCGGACAATTGGATTTGGAAATCGCGCACGCCTACGATTAATCAGGCGGGAACCACCTTGAACTCGAGCCACGTTTTACGATCAACGATGTAAAACCACTCTAATTGACCTCCACCGCCAGTGGACAGCGTTAATAACATTTGAGACGCGCCAACTGTTCGCGCCTCGACATAAGTGAATTTGCGACGCGGTCGCAGAATGCACCTCGACGCTAAAATTAATAGCTGGAGTCACGAAAAATGAGGAGTGTCATGAGATCATTTAAGAAATCTCATTGGGAGATGAAATTGTGAGACAAATATGTTAAAAAATATTCTTAGCTAATTTGATTTTAATTAAACTTTAATTGATGTAGTTCCGCTATTAACGAAAATAAACCTTGGTATAACTAATTTTATCAATATAATTTTTACGACGTCAAATCTGGCTGCGTGAACTCGTATACAATCAATAATATATAAATATATAATATAATATAATATAATTATATTATATAAATATATTATAATAATATATAATATAATTAATAATATATAATATAATTAAATAATATAATATAATATAATAATATAATATAATTATATTATTACTACATTATATATAATATATAATAATATACAAATAATATTATGAATAATGTCATTATAAAATAATATAATATTATTATTATTAGTATTTATGACAATAATTTGTATAATAATCCAATCGGTTCAGAAGTCAAATTTTTAAGCGAAAGCAGCCTTGATAAACCTAAATATAACACAAGCAATCATGACTGTTGCGGTCTGTCACATTCTTCAGTGACACCCTGTGACAGGTTTCGATCGAGTAGCCTTTACGCAACGTCCGGGTGAAGGACAAGGTAATTTTTACGATTTACATTCTACCCTAAGCGGGTACCAGTGTCCACACAATCTAGGGCGCCCACGCTATACATTATCGTGTTTCTGAATCATCGGCACTTTCAATCCATGCCATGGCATCTGAGAAGACCTCCCGCAGAGAATAAGAAGATGGATGATGATTGATTCCGATAAAAAGGCCGATCGCGATTCGCTTTTTTACTGTTTGCAAATCAGAAAAATATTCTCGACGTCATTTTGAAATTTGCAAATATTTCATTCAAAAATAGTCTCAGTTTTATTTTGAAATTTTCAAGTATGTACAGAAAAAGAGATAGCTAATAATACTGTAACTAGTTAAGGCTGTTGACTGCTAATTATATCAAAATCATAAAAATAAATAAATAAATACAATCCCACGACGCAAAGGCCGACTTCATCACTAACTCCTGATGTAAATTAACTTTGACTTGTATAATTAACTCTCGATGTTTCTTTCTAGTCATTAGTGAAACGATTCAGTTCAAATGCGTCGACAGGAAAAGCCACGTTGTTGCGCACAAAAATTGCTGAGTAACTTGAGTGTCAACATCTCTGGCATGATCAACGAGGCTCGTGACTCACTAAAATGGCTCACTTAATGGAAGTAATCGCTGTCAATCATTTTGCATAAACGGTATACAATCAAGTGGTTGTAAATCTTTCTTTGGCAATGCTAAAGCTGGGGCTAGAAAAAATAACGCCGCGCAAGCCGTATTAGTAACCAGACGCAAAAAATTCTGCTATTAATTGCAATGTAGAGCGGTACTCAGGACATACTGAAATTGCACCTGTGTGTGAGTTGAAGTAATGTATCATAGAATTTAAAAAAGAAAGTTTTATTAACAATCTCTCTCTTCATGCTACATTAATACATTCTATTTATATATTTATCTCCCTTATAGATATAAATATAAAATATCACTGTGTCAGCGTGCTTTCCTTGTCTTTAAGATTAGAACATGAGGAATACTTATAAAATGCTCATTAAGAATTCATGCAAATTTAATTATGTGACCATTTAGTTTTTTATCTCAGCTTCCTTGTCTCTCATGTTAATGATGACCTGCGAATTTTTATAAGAACAACAGTTGTAGATGCTATATTCTTAATACAGAAATATAAAGAATTTGAATCTTATATTTATCACTTACTTTCCCTGGAAGTACATTTTCAGACATGGATCGCAAGGCATCATTAACTTTGTGCATTCCGACAATCACCGAGCAAGATGGTGCAATAAGCCCTTCTTCGAGGAATTGCAGAACGTCATCTCCTGCTTGGCTAATTTTAAAACAAACGAATTAATCAAATGCTTAAGCAACGAAAGAAGCTACAAATGTATATAGCTTACCGATATATATCAGGCTTTTTCTTTTTGTATTCCATAAGATTAAAACCGGTGACACTGAAGGAACCCTTCTGCACTTCCGGAACATCCATGGTCGCTGCCGTGCCAGCTATGATCACGCGCCCTTCATGACAGAGGCTACAAGTGAATGCACCGACCAACATTAAGTTATGGGTACTTCAAAATAAAAACGATATACCTTCGCGAGACAAGTGATGCACCACCACGGCGAAACTGTCATTGCGCGACAAATCCTTTAACGTTGTGTCTTTGTAGATATCGGTAAAGCTAAAAAATATTATATCCTACCGATGTACTTCTTACTTGACCAAGATCCATACAGTTTTGTCTCCGTTAAAAAATCTACTTATACACTTATAATCTATTCAGAACTTACCAACTTAACATTTTCTTAAAATATGCTCCATCTTCATCCTCAAAAATGGCTTTAATGTCTCGTTCAGCTGCGATTTCTTCTATCTGTTTAATTAGCTTCTTATTTTTATATTTAAGAGCTGCAAATGCTCCCATCTCCCGAGCTCGATCGGCCCAGTCTTCTGTAGCGCAAACTCCAATAACCTTTGTAATTTAAAAGCTACATTATATTTGCAAGATCTGTATTCCATTCAGTTTTTACTCTTTATTTATCAATAATTTAAAAATAAAATAATCATGGTAAATGAAAGAAAAAAATAATTGTGTTAAGAAAACACCTTGGCCTTAAAGACGTTTGTTGCAAGATCCACTGCTGCCAAGCCAATGCCGCTTACGCCAATATTTATTAGAATCATGTCATCCTCGTTAAGACTAACTTTTCTTTCTAATGCAACCAGTGCAGTGATATAACTATCTAGATCCATAGAACTAGCTGATTTCACAGAAGGTATCTTCCATATATCCTACATAAGAAAAACATTGTTAGAGTCATACCATTAAATGTTTCAGAGAATTCAAATTCTAAACGTATTCTACCGAAACTTCTGCCAAGCACTTCTCAGCCAAGCCCCCATATCGCTCCTTGTTAAGAGCGATTATTTCATCGCCAATATTGTAGCCATTTTTCTCTGCCTCTGCGCCAACCTCGACTAGCTTTCCAACAACTTCATAACCGAGAATCGTCGGTAATTTTGGTTCAAACGTGTACAAATTCTGACTAAGAAGCACGTCAGAAACATTCAGAGCACAATAGTGAACGTCGATGAGAACCTAAAGAAATTAAGTAATTATCATCAATATACGTTCTCATTGACATTTAAATACAAAATATCGGATAATATAAGAAAATTAATTGCGAGTGTTATGATATACTCTCGATGTTACTGACAATTAAATACAAGACTTAATTACAATTATAGTTCATATTTAATTCCTGGATGCGCTCCTAATCGATTTTTATACTACCTACTTCATTCTCCTGTGTCCTTTTGGGCGGATCCAGATTCTCTATCACGAGAGGACTGGAGAACTCTTTCAGCAACGCGGCTTGTATTTTCCCTGGCTGCGGAGCCGGAACGATGGTCCTCTCGGATTCTGCACTTTCTGCTGTGCTGTTAGACCTTCTCGCGGCGATAATTCGCGATGGCAAGCCACTCAATCTGCTCCTGCTTAATTTCGCGAGAATTCGGCATCCTATCGTTGACATATCGTGAACATAAAGTTAATTGCAATATACTTAGTAAATCATGCGCATCTTAACATAACCTAAATCCAATAGCGGCGATAGTTCCGCAATAAGTGAATAGGGGAGAGGGGAACAGGGAGTATTTCAACAGCACAGAAAGAGCGATCCGTGTAATCCTTTGAGCTCAGCGAACCTATGGACTAGATCTAATTACATTATTCACACACATGTACACACATTAAAAAATTAACATTTTTTACTCCATCTTGTGCATACATCGGAGTAGGATGATCGAGGTTAGAAAAAAGGCATCTTCTTGACCCACATGTGGTAAATTGGAATCGTTCACGTGATAACGGGGAGTCACTCAAAATTCAAATCTATCCAGACAACAAGTCGTCCAAAAGTCGTCTAAAAGATATTTAAATTGTTATAAAGATGTCTTTAGTGAGAAAATGTAGTCGACGAAAAGATGACAAATAGACGAAAGATGGTCCCACTGCTAGTCATCTTATAGCCTCATTCATATGATGGCCAAAATGACTAATTTTGGATATCTTTTCGTAAGCCTTAATTATTCGCGCAAAATGAGATTACATTTTAGCATATATAATTTCCCAGAATATCAGATCTCTAAATTAATTTTCAAAACTAATTAAAAAATCGTACTGTCAAAAAGACATCTCATTTATTTTCGTCACGGAGTGTCTCCATTTTGGGAATTTCACCTTCAAAAAAATCATTTCGTAAAAACATGGGTGGAAAATCTCATAATGCATAATATAGTCAATAATTTATGACTATTATTTTCCTGTATAATTTTTATTAACGAGAAATGTAATTACATCACGTCTATCTAGTGGCGGTGCCGTATACTGTTCTCAGATAAGCGACTTTATCTTTTTTATGTTATCTTTTCGATAAGACGAAAAGATTTTTTTAATCAACTTTTTGCTTTGCTAGAAAGACAACTATAAAAAGCTATAAAAATGACGAAAAGATGTCTTTTTTAAGTTGTCTTTACGACAAAACTAAAAGACAACTTAAAAAAAGACACCTTTTCGTCATTTTTTTAGATATCTTTTTGCTTTGTCGAAAAGATGACTTAAAAAAGATAATCTTTAATTATCTTCTAGTATTTTGTGCTGTCTGGAATATGCTTCTCTAGTTAAGAATTAGAAAGCAGAAAATATTAACGAGAAAACAAAAACGAGTGCTCTTTTCGTTTCGAAAAATAACTAAAAACTTAAATCTTCTTTTTGCAACATACAAGTTCATCTTAAAATTATTTAAATTATTTATTTTAACAATACTTTCGTAATAATTATATCCGCAAAATTATCAGTTAATTGCGTGATTTATGTGAAACTTATACGTTGCAAAAATACCAAACGTTATTTATCAACAAAAATTATTTAAATGCTGCGAGCACGGATATGTATGAGATTGTCATCGTTAGAATCTAGGAACAACATAACAAAAACACAAAAAAGTTTAGCTTGATAATCTAAATTCTAAAACATTCAGTGGATCATGCTCCGCAAATTGTGACAAGTACTTACTGCAGTGTAGCAAGGAAAGGATAAGGTAAAGAACATTCCTGCGGTAAGCTTGCAGAGTATTCTTGTGCGCGCTACTATGATAGTCAGATTGGAGTCCCGCGGGAAACGTTGCCACTCCAGATTATGCGCTATCCTTCCAATGTTTGCGGTCTTCGTCGGCCGCCGCATAAAAAAAATTGCGTTTTATTAGTAAATAAAAAATATAGAACCATATTCTTATATTTCTTTGTGAATTACCCTGTCGATGATCCACTCGCTAATATAGCAGTATGTAAAAATGTCGTACATAATCGTGAACATGCATAGGACGCACGTAACAATACCATTAATATTATTGTGTCGGACGCACTGGAATAAGAAATTTTTTTATTCAATAATATGTATTATTGCATTATGTCGCGATGTCGCCTATAATATCTTGAATGTTGTACATGCTTAATTAGAAAAAGAGCCGGTAAATATCCATTACCAAGATAAGTTCGCGTCCCTGGAAAATTAACTTGAACCAGTATCCTAATAACTGTAAGAGGAGGAAGTCACGAAAGGATTTTTCTATAATGTTCGCAGAGCTGAAATTAATAATTAATGCTGTCAAATTTGCATGAAATATAAGGGAAGATAACTTTTAATCCTAGAATTACAAACGCGATTAACCCGTGAAAATTTCAAGTCACACTCTCGGGAATCTCTATTTTTGAAAATTTCTTTTTGTTTGAACAAAATTAAAGTTATAATCGAACAGAAAAACAAAATCAAAACATTTTAAAAACAGAATCAAAATTAAAATTGAACAAAATCTTTGGGAAGCAGATTTAATCCTTAATTCTACAATTATATCTCACAAAGGATGGCGTTTCTTCCTTCAGGAGAGAAAATCTCCTGAAAAATATGCGTCCTTTCTGAAAAGTTACGTACGAAAGTACGAGAAATTCAATTTGAGATCTTATCCTGGAGTAATGTATCTATTTCAGTTTACCTTAGAATGCGCACGTGTCGCTTTACGATGCACGAGAGGCAAGCGCAATTGCGCGCGTTCTTCGTGTAATGGTGCTTGATGAAGACGTCATATCGCTTCAAGGTCGCAGCGAGTATGTCAAACTGTCCGCATAAATGGAACACGATGATGTACAGGAAGCAATCTACGAAAATCATTGCCGTGGCGCCGAAGAACGCTACAACTGACTGCGCAACATACAGCATCTCATACACAGGCGACTCATTGTAACGGAAAGGATAGAACCCTTGAGTCGGCAGGATTCTGTTCGTCACGTTCCAGAGATCATCGCTGCGCCACATATTCACGATTGGCGTTAATATGTATCCTAAAGCATAGTTCACGCTTAATTAACGAATCTGTCATGTGGAAATAGATTGGTAATTAGATCGGCAAAGTTTCACACTTTACTCTGCAAACTTGACATTTATCGCTGAATAATACATTTAAAGAATTAGAATACACAAAATATAAATTACAAAACATAAATTATGCAGACACATATTTTAAAATATACAGCATACGAAATTATAAATAGAATCTCATCTCATTAAGTTTGATACGAATTATGAATCGCCCAAAGCGAATTTTGCGCGGTAGATGAAAATTTATAGAAATCTGGAATTTAAATTTTGACAGAAATTGTTTAAACTCAATGTTATAATAGATATTATGACTGTCTGACTTCACCTGTTACCGACAATGCCAAAAATATAGTGCTAAATTTGTTGAATTGTCTGCCTTTTGTAGCATAATAAACCATAATCCGTTTGGCCCGCTTCGTCATAGAGCGATAATCCACCCAGTCAGTGATCATCGCGTGGAGAACGAGCCGGAAGTTTTTAGCCATCACCTTCATAAAGATGAACCTCGACAAAAGCGGAAACAATAGAATTATATCGAGAATCTGGTGCATCACCGTGTCCCAGTCCGTCATACTATATACCGTGAGGTACAATCTCACAATCGCGGGGAACGAGACGAGGACAATCAGCGCAAAGATTATGCCGCACTGTAAATGGCAGAGGAGTCGCGTGTCCTGTGGCCATAAACCCAGCAGCCGCATCCCATAGCGAGTTATCGCGACGCTACGATCAAAGCTGTCGGTCTCTTTTGGCTTAGTATCGCCGATGTTGATCTCGTCGTCCGATTCTATGTCGTCGTCGTATTCTGACGGTTTCGGACGAATGATCTGAATCATCATCAATACACACAGTTTGCAGCAGTGATCTCGATTGATATCGATTGTCTCAATAGCCGTCAAACAGGATAGGTGATCTTGATTGCCTTGAATAATAATTACAAATATTATTACTGATACTTGAGATAATTTGTAATTAATAAATAGACGCCATTAATAAGATTTGGATGAATGACATTTTTAGCTAACTGTAAAATATACTTGTAAGGAACAAAACTAACAATTTTTTAAAATAATTTTGAGGTAATCTTTCGATAGATTAAACTCTGACCTTTTGATTCTGATTCTGACTTTCTTGTTAATGTACTGACTGATGTATTATCGGTGTTTTATATCATCGTTTCCTTATTCGAAGAGAACT
Organism: Cephalotes varians; assembly: GCA_037157785.1. NCBI lineage: Eukaryota > Metazoa > Arthropoda > Insecta > Hymenoptera > Formicidae > Cephalotes > Cephalotes varians. The sequence continues at coordinate 3,443,208 of JANQDE010000004.1, forward strand.
TATATTCATCTTTTAATAGTCAATTTGTAATAATGAATCTTTTAAATTCTTTATTGTTCAGTAAATTGACCGTCGTATTTATCAGTCGTTTATTTAATCGCAGTTCGTGCTAATTTACGATTATAATAACTCCGTATGAAATGTACGAACATTACCGTGTAAATGATCCATTGACAAGAATATCATTCTTAATCGCATGTGGACGCGACTGAAAAGTTAATTTTTACGACTAAACATTATTTCGAATACTTACAAATACGAATTCGATTATTTCTAAGTCAGCATTAATTATCAACGATAATAATTTGAGTAGAGAAATGAAAATAGATATGACATATATATAAGATATTTATTATAAATATATATATATAAATACATACATATAAATGTATATATAAATACGAATAAATATATCGTATTTATATATATAAATATATATATTTATATATATATATTCGTATATATATATATATTATATATATATTATATATATATATATTCGTACATAACGAACTAATCACAGAGTGCCATGATAGCAAAAGCCTTTGATGACGTTTCGACAATGAATCATGTAGAGATGAAGAATAGAAATAAACAAGTAACGATTGATGATAAGGTTACAGATAGCTTTATAGTTGTTAACGGTGTACTTAAAAACTTTCGATAAAGAATCGATAAAAAATCTTATGATAATTTGATTAGCGCAAATAACTAGAGATTTGATACTACGAACAAATTTTTAAAATGTCCAAATGTAACACATTACAAATTAGATCAAATTAGATGAAATATGATTCTTATAGATTTTTTGTCGTTAAAAACGAATCCGCAAATAAAATTGCTGTATCACGTCACATTTTTTTAACTATTTTAGCTCAAAAGTATCCAAAAGTGCCATTGTTAGTAACATTAAGTTCAATTTTCTCAAATATAATTATAATTATATTTCTTAATAATACTGGACAATTCCTCGCAGTAAATCTATGATCTTCTCCACAATTCCTACAAGTAACCAATTTGTTGCATTCTCTATGCGCATCTTCTCCACAAATACTACGTTTAATCTCATTCTTATCAATATGCCTTAACATGGCCAAACATAAAGTAATTAAAACATTGCCGGTCCGCACATCGTCTAATCTTTAAACCTATACGTAAATTATTAAAAATAGTATCTTATCTTTAATTTTCTCGCTCTTTATAGTTATAATAAAATTATTCGTGTTAAATATCTTATATTTCTTCTCCGTTTTATACAAAAACTTTTCTAAGTCTGCTCGCGACGTGTTGCTTTCGTTCACTTGACAAGTGAAAATTTTTTTAAGATCGCATGAGGAGTTTTACTTTTGTTACCTCCGATAACGAAAATTTACCAAATTAAAGCTTAATAGACTATTTAATCTAGATAATATATATTGTATGATAAATTGAAATTTTTTTTAGCGAACAAAGAACTATTATAATTTAAGTACGTTTTTAGTAAGAAATACTATGTAGATGATTCAAGGTGCAAATGCGGTTACGATTATGAAGATATCGATCACGCGATGTGACGTTGCCATCGTTTTGATAAAGAAAGTTTGAGAATGGGAGATATCTTGTGGAGAAGGAATATGGACAGAGTGGGAGTGGGAGAGTATAACAGATATTTAAAAAAATAAAGAATAGCAGAACATTAGAGTTATTTTTAATTTTATTAAAAAATTGAACAGAGATATTTAACTATTGGGCTAGTATAAGTGCGAGTATAATTCTCTTTTAAAGACAATCTCCAACCACAAAACTTGATCTTACATTGACGACGCGTGTCCTAAGTGAGATACAAAAAATAGTGGCGATAGTTTTACAGTAAGTGAATAGGGGTGAAAGGAACAGACAGTATTTCGAACGCACGGAAAGATTGATTCATCACAATCTTTTGAGCTTAGCGAACCTATGGACTCGAGCTCATCACACTATTCACACGTACACACACTCGCAAATTTACATTTTTTATTTCATCTTAAACATAAATCAGAATAGGATGATCGCACTACTGAGGCTATAAAAAAAGGCATTTTCTTGACTCACATGTGGTAAACTGGAATCGTTTATGTGACAACGGGGATTTCCGCAAAATTCAAATCTACGCAAACACGTGCTTCTATAGTCATGAATTAAAAAGCAGAAAACATTAAAGAGAAAGCAGAAATAAGTGCTCTTTTCGCCACTAACTAGAAATCTAAAGGCATTTATCCTTTTCGCAATAAGTTTATTTAAAAAATATCTAAACAGTTATATCTGCAGAATTATCGCACAATCGTGCGAAACGTGATTTATGTGAAACTTGCAAACTTACGCGTTGCAAAAATATCAAATATTTATTAACGGAAGTTCGCTTATTTAATAAATGCCGCCAGCACTGATATATATGAGAGCGTCGTCGTTAGGATCTAAGAAAATATCAAAAAACACATTTAGTTTGATTAGTTTGATAATCTAAAACATTCTAAAACATTCGGTCGATCGTGCTCCGTAAAATGTGACGAGTAGTTACCATAGTGAAGCAAGGGAAAGATAAGGTAAGGAACCTTCCTGCGGTAAGTTTGCAGGGTATTCTTGCGCGCGCTACTATGATAGACAGATTGGAATCCCGCGGGAAACGTTGCCACTCCAGATTATGCGCTATCCTTCCAATATTTTCGCTCTTCATCGGCCGCCACATAAAAAATCGCGTTTTATTAGTAAATAAAAAATACAGAATTACATTCTTATATTTCTTGAATTACCTTATCGGTGATGCACTCGCTAATATAGCACTGTATGAAAAGGTAGTACATAATTGTAAGCATGTACACTATGCACGTAACAATACCATTAATGTTATTGTGTCGAACGTTCTGAAACAGAAATTTTCTTATTTAATAACACGTATTATTGTATATGTCGCCTATAATATCTTGAATGTTGTACATAACTTAATTAGAGAAAGAGCTGGTAAATGTCTATTACCAAGATAAATTCGCGTCCCTGGAAAATTAAATTGAACCCACATCCTATTAATTGTAAGAGGAGGAAACCACGAAATGACTTTTCTATAATGTTCATAGAGCTGAAATTAATAATTAATGCTCTCGTCAAATTTGGATGAAATATAGGAGAAGATATTTTTAATCTCACTTTTAATCTCAGACTTACAAACGCGATTGATCCGTGATTTCAAGTTACATTTTCGAGAATCTCCATTTTTCAAAATTTCTTTTTATTTGAACAAAAATAAAATTACAATTGAACGGAATTAAAAACAGCATGAAAATTAAGATTGAATATAATCTCACAATTTGGGAAGCAGATTTAATCTTTAATTTTACTATAATTATGCTTCACAAAGGATGGTGTTTCTTCCAAAAAGAATCTCCTGAAAAATGTGAGTCCTTTTTAAAAAGTTACGAAAGTACGAGAGATTCAATTTGAGATCTTGTGATCCTGTAGTAACGTGTAAGGGTAACGTTCAGTTTACCTTAAAATCTGCACGTGTCGTTTCACGATGCACGAGAGGCAAGCGCAGTTGCGCACGTCGCCTACACTCTTCGTGACATAGTGTTTGATGGAGCCATTATATCGCTTCAAGGTCGCAGCGAGTACATCAAACTGTCCGCACATGTGGAACACGATGATGTACAGGAAGCAATCCACGGAAATCAATGCCGTCGCACTGAGGAACACTACAAACGACTGCGTAACGTATAGTATCTCGTACACAGGCGACTCCTTGTAGTGGAAAGGATAGAATCCTTGACTCGGCAAGGTTCTGTTCATCACATTCCAGAGACCACCACTGCTCCACATATTCACGACAGGCGTTAATACGTATCCTAAAGTAGCATGCTTAATTAATAAGTCTGTCCAATGTGGACAGGGACACTCTCTGGGAAATCCTGAAGAAGATGAAGATAAGGGAAGTACTAAGGAAAAAGATAGAGAAGATATACGAGAGAACCGATGTACTGGTGAGAACGGAGAGAGGAATGACGAAGGAGTTTGAGACGAGGAAAGGAGTCAGGCAGGGGTGTGTTCTGAGTCCACTACTGTTCAACATGTACATAGCGGAAATAGATATAGAATTTAGGAAGAGAAGGATAGGAGGAGTGGAGATAGGAAAGGAAAGGATATGGAA
>JANQDE010000004.1:3452721-3468726 GCA_037157785.1 Cephalotes varians
AACGGGGATTTCCGCAAAATTCAAATCTACGCAAACACGTGCTTCTATAGTCATGAATTAAAAAGCAGAAAACATTAAAGAGAAAGCAGAAATAAGTGCTCTTTTCGCCACTAACTAGAAATCTAAAGGCATTTATCCTTTTCGCAATAAGTTTATTTAAAAAATATCTAAACAGTTATATCTGCAGAATTATCGCACAATCGTGCGAAACGTGATTTATGTGAAACTTGCAAACTTACGCGTTGCAAAAATATCAAATATTTATTAACGGAAGTTCGCTTATTTAATAAATGCCGCCAGCACTGATATATATGAGAGCGTCGTCGTTAGGATCTAAGAAAATATCAAAAAACACATTTAGTTTGATTAGTTTGATAATCTAAAACATTCTAAAACATTCGGTCGATCGTGCTCCGTAAAATGTGACGAGTAGTTACCATAGTGAAGCAAGGGAAAGATAAGGTAAGGAACCTTCCTGCGGTAAGTTTGCAGGGTATTCTTGCGCGCGCTACTATGATAGACAGATTGGAATCCCGCGGGAAACGTTGCCACTCCAGATTATGCGCTATCCTTCCAATATTTTCGCTCTTCATCGGCCGCCACATAAAAAATCGCGTTTTATTAGTAAATAAAAAATACAGAATTACATTCTTATATTTCTTGAATTACCTTATCGGTGATGCACTCGCTAATATAGCACTGTATGAAAAGGTAGTACATAATTGTAAGCATGTACACTATGCACGTAACAATACCATTAATGTTATTGTGTCGAACGTTCTGAAACAGAAATTTTCTTATTTAATAACACGTATTATTGTATACGCGATGTTGCCTATAATATATTGAATATAATATCTTATACATGCTTAATTAGAGAAAGAGCCGGTAAATATCCATTACCAAGATAAGTTCGCGTCCCTGGAAAATTAACTTGAGCCAGTATCCCAATAACTGTATGAGGAGGAAGTCACGAAAGGACTTTTCTATAATGTTCGCAGAGCTGAAATTAATAATTAATCAAATGAGAGTTTGCCTATACACGGTCAAAGCTGGATCGTAAGTGCCAAGTCATATTATTGTATACATTTAAGATACAAATTTTCAGTTACTTTTGAACTGCGCGCCGACTGTTTGTCGGACTCGCACGAGTCGATTTTGACCGTCAATTAAAAATCTATTTACTTGACATTGTTAATAATTAATGCTGTCGTCAAATTTGGATGAAATATAAGGGAAGGTGTCTTTTTAATCCGAGAATTACAAACGCGATTGCTTGAACGTGAAAATTTCAAGTCACATTCTCGGAAATATCCATTTTTGGAAATTTCTTTTCATTTGAATAAGTATAAAATTACAATTGAACGGAATTAAAAACAGAATCAAAATTAAAATTGAATATAATCTCACAATTTGGAAAGCTGATTTAAACTTTAACTTTACAATTATATTTCATAAAGAATGGCGTTCTCCCGAAGAGAAAGTCTCCTAAAAAAGTGCGTCCTTTTTAAAGAATTACGTACGAAAGTACGAGAGATCCAATTTGAAATCTTGTAATCCTGGAGTAATGTGTAAGAGTAATGTCCAGTTTACCTTAGAATATGCACGTGTCGCTTCACGATGCACGAGAGGCAAGCGCAGTTGCGCGCGTCGCCTATGTCGTTTGTGGAACAGTGCCTGATGGAGCCATCGTATCGCTTCAAGGTCGCAGCGAGTATGTCGAACTGTCCGCATATGTGGAACACGATGATGTACAGAAAGCAATCCACGGAAAACAATGCCGTGGCACTGAACAACGTTTCAAGTGACTGCACGACGTACAATATCTCGTACACAGGTGACTCCTTGTAACGAAAAGGATAGAACCCTTGAATCGGCAGGATTCTGTTCGTCACGTTCCAGAAACCATCGCTGCGCCACATATTCATGACTGGCGTTAATATGTATCCTAAAGTATTGTTCATGCTTATTTATTAATGAATCTGTCATGTAAAAATGGATTGGTAATTAATTCGGCGAAGCTTCACAATTTGCACCGCAAACTTGACACTTATAGCTGAATAATACGTTGAAAAAATTAGAATACACAAAATCCTTTCTAAAAAAGGAGATGAAATCAATACTCGCATATATCGAAATATTGTTGTCGCTTTTCCGCGATGCCGATTGATTCTCTCTCTGCGCTAACTTTGTGAACAGCTGTTATCGTGGAGTTAGCAAATGACAATTTATAGACATGTGCATTAATAGAAAGTTATTATTGCAATTTATTAAAAAAAATAATTAAAAGAGTAAAAAATAACTAAGTAGCGCGTGCGAAGCGCGCGTCTGTGGTGTCTAGTATAAATTAAAATATGCAGACATATCTTTTAAAACACACAGCATACAAAATTATAATAAGCAGAATCTCATCTCGAAGTTTGACGTAAATTATGAATCGTCCAAAGCGAATTTTGCGCGGCAGATGGAATTTTATATAGATCTCGAATTTAAATTCTGACAGGGATTGAAGATTGTCTCTAAATTAAATTTTATAATAGGTATTACTTGATTGTCTGACTTTTCACCTATTACTGCCAATGTCATAAGCGTAGTGCTAAGTATGCTGAATCCTCTGCCTTTTCTAGCGTAATAAATCATGATCCGTTGGCCTCGTTTCGTCAAATTGCGATAATCCCTCCAGTCAGTAGACATCGCGTGGAGAATGTGCCGGAAGTTTTTGGCCATCACCTTCATAAAGATGAATCTCGACAAGAGTGGAAAGAACAGGATTATCTCGAAAATCTGGTGCATCGCCGCGTTCCAGTCCGTCACATTATGTACTATGATGTACGTTTGCACAGCCGTGGGGAACGCGACGAAGATTATCAGCGCAAAGATCGTGCCGCACTGTAAATGGCAGAGGAGTTGCGTGTCCCGCGGCCATAAACCCAGCAGCCGCATCCCATAGCGAGTTATCGCGACGCTACGATCGAAGCTGTTGGTCTCTCCCTTTATCTTATTGTCGTCGATATTGATCTCATCGTCCGATTTTGTATCGCCGTCGTATTCTGATAGTTTCGGATGAATGATTTGAATCATCATCGATATACACCGGTGTAAGCTTCGAACAGTTATCTCGATTGATTAGTCTCAATCGCTATCAAACAGAATAGATGATTTCAATTGTCTTGAACAATAATTACAAATATTATTTGTAATAGTTAAGATAATTTGTAATTAATAAATATACGGCATTGACAAGATTTATATGAATAACATTTTCAGTTAATTGTAAAATATACTCGTAAAAAACAAGACTAACATTTTTTAAAAATAATTTTGAGCGCTGAATTATCTTACAGTGTGTTCAACTCTAACTTTCTGACGCTGACTCTGACTTTTCTGCTAATGTAAATTCCAATATATTATATGTGTTGTATATCATTTTCTTATTTGAAGAGAACCTATAATCGGTTTTTAATAGTCAATTTGTAATAGAAAATCTTCGAAATTTTTAATTATTCAGAATCAATCATCGTATTTACCTGTTGTTTATTTAATCATAGTTCGTGCTAATTTACAATTATAATAACTCCATATAAAATGTACGAATATTACAGTGAAAAATCTGTTGACAAGAATAACATCATTAATCGCATGGACGCGACTGAAAAGTCAGTTTCTATGACTAATCATTATTTCAAATATTTGTAAATGCGAATTCGATTATTTCTGAATCAACATTAATTATCAGCGATAATAATGTGAGTAGAGAAATAAAAATAAAAATAGATAAAACATATATATAAGATATTTATAATAAATAAATATATATATATATATATATATATATATATATATATATAAATATATATATATATATATAATATACTCACTTTATATAAAACTTATATAAAAAATATATATATAAATTTTTGCTTTTTATTTATTTTTAATGTCTTTTTAGACTTAAATTATTTTAATTTTTTAATTATTTTTTAATGCATTATTACGTAATTTTATAGACATAACAAAGAATAGAACCAAATGTGTATACGTAATACGAAATCAAGCTCGAAAATATGGATCTAGCACGGACGCGAACCAAGCTCAGCCGATTACTTTAGCACCGAAAAGTGGATCTGGCCATGTAGTTCCGCCAGCTCAAAAATGGATCCAGATAGCGCTGCTGTACGATCTAAGAAAAACGTTCTGCGTAAAACGGCGGCGTGAGTGGCGTGACCCCTCTCAGGTTTCTCTTTGCTTGCAGGTAGCATTGTAGGTGGGGGAAGATTTTTCCTCTAAACTATTTTTTTCCTAAAGGAATTTTGTGTCGTGTGTCATCATTGTCACTTGTTAGTATCATCTGGCGGAACGCTGTGCTCCGAAACCTAACCTGTTTGCGAGTCCGTTCTAAATGTAAACAATGCGTCCGCATAAGTTCAAACTTCCATGTGACGTGGACAGGTAAAGAATTATGCGTGAAGAGCGAACAAGATTTTTTTTTAAAGCGATATCCGAGATCGAAGTCTTGCACGATAACAGATAACATTATTTCTGTAACTTTGCCTGAAAGAAATGCTTTCTGTTAACCTTTTTGCTTTTTCTTAGTTTTTCACAGACCGACAAGAAGGTGGTAATTGTCTCAGTGTTCGGTAAGTCTCAGTATCGAGCAAAGGGATGCAAGACGGATATGCTGAGTTCCATACTCCAGCTGAACCTCCTGGATAAACCAGAAATAGATCAGCAGTCCTGGGTGAGATAGCTTCTTCAGTTCTCTTTGTGATAAATAATATCTTCTTGATACATAATATCCTCTTTCCTTTAACAGTGCGAAATAGAGGGATATTATAATCCTAAAGAGAAAACGGTTTACCTGCACTTGAGAGGATTCTTGGATGCTCATACACTTCTGGTCGAATATGACAAGTTTACGGAGAAGCAGAATTGCAAGGACTTCCTTAGTGTTTGGGCACATATGAAAGATAAATATGCAAGAGCGCTCCTGGTGCTGTTTCATATATCTCATGTGATAGTGCTCACTCATCCCACGCACACCTTCGACTACAGTTACGTGCATTTATTCCGTGCTATGGATATAGTCAGGTTAGCATCAGGCTTGTTTTCGATCAAATTAAATGTTCGATTCATTAAGAAAATATATTGACGAGTAACATTTATATATCAAATTTTCTTTCAATAACGATTACGATACAACGACTACGACATATATTATATATTATAATAGGCAAAAGATTTCTCCGCAACTTTCCGATGTGTTAAGCTGCATTCATAGTCTACCCAAGGATTGGATTTCGAATGCCAGGCCCTGTTCACCGCGGGTGTTATTTTATTTCGAAACCTGTCCTGCAGTATTCCAGGATCCGGATAATGAGGCTAATATCAAAAAACTAGAACATTCCCTTGAGGATCAAATTTACCATGTATTAAGGAAAAATAGGATTGTTACAAATATCAGGTATAAAATTAAGATATGATTTTTTTAAAACAAATTCAATGAAACATCAAAATCATTTTCTTTGTTGATAGCTCAAATTCCTTGTTTGCGATACCAGCTAATCAGGAATTTGTGTACGTGCATACTGGAAATACAGATTCAAAGGACATGTTGGGTTACATGGCAAGAAAATTAATACAAAGTTGTAAAACTAGTTCCGGTGGTACAACGTCGAGAAGCCTCACTAGTCTAGATTCAAATACTGTTGTAACGGATGACGCCGAAACTGGTAAAATCAAAATGGATAATGATAAAATAAGTGGATGTGAAAATAATAAATAATATGCTCATATATGTGAAATATATAATTCTTATATATTTACAGAGTCTCACTTGTTTAGATCGTTTTTGCAACAACATATAAATCTGGCTTTTGCAAGAGGATTCGATGACAATGTCAGTCGACATTCTATACCAGCCCATTTTGAGGTGCGTGATCATATTTAAATCATTAATCTAATGCCATATAATATTAAATAGGTTTAATAATTAATATTTATTAAATAACATGTATATTTAAAGCAACTTCTCATTTTTTAAATTGACACTTTCCAGATACCTACTTTAAACATATTTTGTCAAGTAGCGAACAAAGTTTTTGACTACTTTATTCATGGAACAGATAAAGAACTGTCGACGCTTCATAATTTGTTAGATACTGACGTGAAATTTAGTAAAAGTCGATGCAACAAAGTACTTCCGAGAGCTTTACAAGCGTATCAGGAAAATTTGCCGCAACATTATACAAGGTAAAGCTTGTTTGAAATGATCGTGATTTATGTGTCCACATCATATTCCAAACAAAACGTTGCTTTTCAGAGCGTATCATGAATCGAAACTGGCACATGCCATGGCGGTTTTTGAGATGCATGCTCGCGGTCCATTGTTCGAGGAGTTCAGTGAAAAGTTACAGGCCGAATGTGACAAGCATTGGCGAACCGGCAGACAAATGTGCGAAGTGTTGTCGCTCACCGGTCATCCTTGCACGAATCCCGTTCACAGAGGAGGTAGCGAAGGTGCGGGAGGTGGGGAACAAAACGAGCCCAGAGAGGATGACAGGCATGCTTTCTTATTTATAATAAATTATTACATATTCTTATGTACATTATATTCAATTTCAATTATATTCAATATCAATTACTTATATTCTCATTTGCAGCGAACTACCTGTCAGAGAGCATTGCAGCGGCGTCAGATATGTGTGTGCTTGCAATTGCGGTAGAGTCCAAGGCTCGAGGGAAGATCCCTTCAGTCTAAGACAAGCGAATTACGACTATTTCCAAATGTTAGCGAAACAATGTGGTTGCGCACAATTAGAAAGCATACAGTTCCCCGTGTTTCAACCCAGTACACATAACTACAGGTACAACATTCTATTAGAGATTTCTTTCTGATAGATAGCATTGATCTATTTTCATCTACAGAGCAGCGCAGTTATTTTCAGCAACAAAACATGATTCCTTCGCTCGCAACGAATCCTCTACACCACAAGACACACAAGCTTGTAGTTTAGGAGCCGATACTTTGAATGGCAAGTAATAGCATCGATAAAAGAAATGTTCTTATATCGAGTATTTAATGGAAATTTCTGGAAATATTGCAGATGAAAATACAGACTATGGTAGCGGTGGTCAATCGCCGGCAACGAGCGATCCGATAGAGGAAGATATTCCGAGATTGAGCAGCAAGACAAGTCTGACGCAAAGTGACTCGCATAAAGTTGTCATAGAAGTCACTGACAGCGATGCGGAAACTTCTAAAGGTGTTTCATCGCTACAGAAATATGAACCTAAATTTAACTATCTATACGAAATCTATATGGATATACGCATTTTGCAGACAAATCTTTGGTCAGACAACCATCGACGACGGAATACTTGCCTGGAATGTTACACACCGAATCACCGGCTGGCTTGCTGCCGCAATTCTCCAGTTGGTCTCTGGTATGCCTTGGCCCGAGTAGTCTTTATTCTCACAATTTGGGACTGCAGCATCAAATCGGAGTGTTCCCTACCTCCGCGTTTCTGCTGCCATGGGACGTGACTGTCAGGTGAGGAGAAAATTTCGTAACACATTTTCTATACATATCGATACACATTTTCTGCGGAAACTTTTCTAAGAGAAATTCTAAGAGAAAATTTCTAAGAGAAATAAATACCCACCACAGACTAGAACATCAGAAGGAACGGAATCCATTGTGGCCGTTGGTGGGCGATCATGGAGGTTATTGTCCACGAGGAGGCAAGAATTTCCAGAACATGAACGCCATACGTGGTCGTAAGTCGAAAGGGGGCAAAGAGTTCGTAGTGAAGATATTCGTTGGGGTGGAATATGAGTGTCCGCGCGGACATCGATTTATGGCGTCCGCGCCCGATAAGGTACTGAAAGCTACCGGAAACGGTATAGTGAAGGACAGTGGAAACAAGGTGACGTCCAGCACAGCTGATATGCCTCTCTACTTTCCTTGTCCCTGCAGGTTCGCAAAATTCGATCACGCTCGGCTTAATGAAATTCATATAAACTCGTTTAACAAATACATTTCTCTTTTTTCATTTTTTTCTTTTTAGACAAAGTAAACCCCTGATTGCTCAGCTGATGAGAATCCACGTGGTGACACCTAAAGCGCCGGTGCATGTCACATTGAACCCTCGAGTTCAACCTGGTCCCCCGCCCTGCCCGATATTTGTCACCGGATGTGAGGAGCCGATCAAGCTGTCCCAGAGCGCATATTGGATCTTAAGACTGCCGTATCCTTTTTTTATGTATAAGCCAACTTTGTATATATTTGTATATTTCAAGCGCTGACAATGCAAATAGGCAACGTCCGTTTTCATCAATGTAGATTAACTTTAATCTTGATTCAATTTACTCTTCATCTTTTCTTAATTCTTAGAACTAGAAAAGGATGAGGAATAATGATCTGTTTTTCGCTGAACTACATTTTTTGCACTTAAAATGAAATAGATATATATTTGAAGTTTGAAAGCGAGACAGTGCAGTTCAGTGAAAAAAAAAAAAAAACAGGTCTTATGTTGAACCGAGATGAAAACTAATCTAGAAACAGACGTTAAGTCATATTGCACTCGTTAAAAATTTTATATATGTGTGTGTATATAGATATATGAAAAACAGATAATTAATTTTATATTATAATTAATATATAATAATATGTACATTAATATTATATAAAAAGCAAGATTCTTCACCTTTGACTCTTTTTCTTTGATGATTTTGCATAATTTTTCTTAACAAATTAAAAAGATACGTATATATGGGCGAGAAAGGACCATATTTACCACCTAAGGAACCGGTACCTCCGTCGCACGGGCGTTTGTTAGCCGGCATGTATGGCATCAGCGAGGTCGTGCCGGAGAAGAAATGAAGATTGCGACGCGATATATAATACTTCGTCGAAGATATCTGTGTGAATACAAGTATGTGTGTTTCGAAATAATTGTGCGTTTAAAATAAAGTAGTTTACAGTTTGTGAATTTTTGGCCCGACTTCTTGCCAATCCCGATTCGGCACGCGCGCCAGATGATTCGTCGCTTTGAAAAGTTCCGTGGAACACGTGTCGCCGCGTTCACGCTCGCGATTGGCCCGCGCCGGCGTTCCCTGTCTCAAACGCAACGGTGGTTTTTGTCGCACAGACTCGAAGACTCCAATCTCCAATTCCGCTGTGGGATCGATGCTCGGATAAATATCTCGCAGTGATTGAGCGACGAGAAGTGAAAATAAGGTGCGACGGACACGACGCGGCGTTTTCGCGGACACGACCGCGCAGGTAACCCCGGCCGCCTCGACCACCATTTGCGCGTTTTGAACGGCGCAGCCGTTGGAGCGCATGGACGAAAACAAAAGCGAAAACGTTATCTGTCATCGCATTTGAATCCGCGAAACGTACTCCGAAACGGCCTCCGTCGCTCGCTCGTCAAGTTCGCGCCTGACACCGCGACTGCCGAGTCTTACCGCGCAAGGAGAATCTCCCGTCGCAATTCCACTTGTCATCGGCAGTGCCATCGTTTGCAAGTCGCGAACGACGACTCTATCTATTTTTAGTGGCGCGATTTTGTAACATTGCTCTTCGACAGGAATGGGCGACCATATATAATTTATTCAGCTCCGGTTATCTTGAACAGTTTCAGGTAATCATGCTTTTCAATGTTGAATTAATACGCTCGAGGCTTAAGAGTTATCCAATCTTTTTTTTCAGATCAATCATACGCAAAATGGAGTGCAGACTTCTGCTGATAACATTTATCTTGGCATTTAATTGTGAAATTGGAAGCGCATCTATACTGGACTGGCTGTGGGGAACGAGAGTCGACGATACGAATGTCCTTGTCGCCGACAGCGTGCCTCTGATCTTGATTCCTTATGAATCGATGACGGAGGACGAGAAGTTCCTCCAGGAGGCTGCTAAGTTCACGGACATTCAAGTGTCCTCCCCATTGGATACGTGTCAGCACAAGGTCATCATAAAGATCAGAACCTCATGCTCTGATATGACCGAAGAAGAACTGGCCAAGCTGAGTGTCAATCTCCTTAACTGTCAGTCAGCAGTTGAAGGCAGGAAGATATTTCCCTGCACTGAAAATATGGTGCGTACTTCATGATACACTGCCCTTTTCAAAAACTTTTGTTATTTCCATTATTTATTCAAGTCCTCTTTTCTATTATTCTTATAAAATATAGGAATAACTGTATTATATGTATAATGTAAAAAGTACATTTCATTCTGTGACTTTTATGAATGTTCTGGCATGCCCAGCAATTTATTTATTAAAATACTTATTGATTTGTTAATGACAAAAATATTGACTTACATTGTTAGAACGATACGTCATAGAACCCTTCAGATTGAGGGGGTAAATTCCATGCCTGTTCAAACCTGCACGCTTCCCCCTCTCTTTACTTTGGAGGACCTCCCCAAAGCTGGTTTCAGTTGCACAGTGTTGCATATGCTGAACGAGCGTTTAAGTTGTTTTATCCACAGATTTTAGTATTGTATAAATTTTAATTAAAAACAATATAAATAGAAATATAAATAATAATTAACAAATAGTACCAAAAAAGTGTGCAGTTTTGAAAAAAACATGTGCATGCGACAGAATCACAATTGTGTAATTTTTTGTGTAAGTACAAAAGCATGATTTTTTGTCTTTTTTTTAGTCTCTTAAGCAATGCACAATCGACATGGATGCTGACATGTGGAATGCGTATCACTTAATAAGTAACAGAGCGAGGGCAGTTTGTTATGCAGCTCGAAATACACAATTTCGTGCTCTTACAGAGTTGACAGTCAACAAGCTGATGCAGTCTGCACATTCTCAAATTGAGGCATTGAATTACTTGAAGGTAGGAAGTATATGTTTCTTCTTTTTCAGTAAATAATTCATTCATTTTCTCTTAATATAAAGCATTATATTATTTATATTAAATAGCAAGGCCAAGATCGTCTAGAAGAACAGACAACGGAAACTCTGTCATCATTAACCGAAGGAAACAAAGTGCTTTTGGCACAACAAGAATATTTGAAGGACGCTCAGGCAACAGCTCATAAGCTTGTAACAACAAATCTGAGAGAATTGTACAATGAAAAAGCGTTGATACGATCTGGCCACGTTCAACTTGCTGCCATGACGGAAGAATTAAAAAATAAATTAGGTTAGTAAATTAAACTTTTTATATATGTTTTTTATACTATTATACATAGAGACTTTGATTGGGAATATATTTAATGTGTTCTCCAGAAAAGGCGCATAATGATCTGGAACAACAGGCCATCGAACGTGGAGCAAATCATCAAGAGATATTGCAGGATTTATTTACCATACAAGAACAAGCGCGAATAATTTGGGAAAAAATCGAACATAGTACTAATCATATATTCGAACAACATGAAGAAACTATCCACCAGTACGAACAAACAATGCAGATGCTCATGCAAATTAACGATACCATTCAGTATATTTGGAATCTCACTAATACAATGCGCATGGAAGTAGATCAAAAATTGGGATGGATTACCAACTACATCGGCAATACCGGTATATTATTATATAAAATATATTTATTGTATAAGAGAGCGATCCAATTTGACAATTACGTAAAAAGATACAAATTTTGTTAAATTAATTACATTATTTAAGTTAATTATATTATATTGAAAACTCTTGCATAAATTAGGATAAACCAGATGTCAACAATGCATCCATATTTATTTCTATATTTTAGGTGAACAAATGCAAAGAGCATATCGCATATTTTTACACATTATGTATATATTGGTGGCTATGATAGTTGCCGCATTTTTACAAGCACCGTTTTTAACCAGAGCTACTATCATGGGCGTTGTGCCAGCGAATCTTTTAACTTACTTGAAACATGGCATGGAGGCTTCTCTAGATTTTATATCTATGACAGTGTTAATATTTTTGATCACTGCAAGTGAGTATTATACATCAAAACGTGTGATAAAATGTCTCTCTATAAATATAGAAGACGAGACAGTAATTGTGTGATATACTTTGTATATTTCATCGATTTACATTTAATGTGTTTTATTAATTTCTTAATTCTCAATCGTAATTTCTTTAATGTAGTGCATTTCATAATGCTGGGAATACAACGTATGATTGGACCAAACATCTCGGAAGCAAAGACGGAGCTAATTAAGTTGATCCATCAGAAAGATCATTTGAACGGAGTTGTGCACGATACATTGTCGTCGAATTCCAAATCCGTGCAAAAAATGCAGTTGCACACGAGGTTAATGAAAAAAGTGCAAGAATTTTACAGTCTCATTATTTCGCAAATAAATTATTATAAAGGTATTTCTTCTATTTAAGACTGAAATTGTACGAGAAAAATCAAGTGATTGCTATAATATCCAATAATTTTTCCAGAAAAAATGAATGTTTTATTAGAGATGGTTACTTCTTGGGGTGGACGCAATTTAAATGCGCATGAGGAGCTCTCTTGTTCATATCAACCATCGAGAAAAAAGCGTGAAGACGTCATTCATAATGGTGGATTTCAGCGTCCAAATTTGTCGAAAACAACAATGAAAGGCCTAATGGAGTGTGATTCTTCTAATGACATGACAACGCCATGGCGGTCAGAATGGCGCCAAGACAATTATTTCATGGAGCATAGCAATTATACAACTGATTTTGATGATACAGAGAAGTCATTTGAGCATCTTCGGCACAATATGGATCCGCCACGAACTAGAAGGTAAATAACTGTCGCAAATCAGAAGATAAATTATTTTAAAAAATAAGAAGTCGTAAAATAGCTGAGGAATACTTTCAGTGATACTCCGTTGCTAAAATTACCTTGTATGGGAATAACGAGAAATGGTAGGAGATGTCGGGCATTTGCTTCACCCGGACAGAACTACTGTTATCATCATGCCACTGGTACATCTGTTAAGAGTGATCATCTTGATTAATCAAAGAAGGTTTAATAATTATAAAAAAGTAATATTTATATATATAATAATTGCTATATAAAATTGGCAATTTATTTTTCATATATATAGTGTACAATGTATTTAAAAAAAAAGCAATATCAGAGAAACAAAGACCTCATGAGAAAATAATTAGTTTGGGAAGAGATTAATAATTAATTGATATAGTTAAATAATTTGCGTACATTTTGCGATTTTGTAAATAATGTTTAACGTTTCTTTAAGATTTTGATTATATTTTAATGTTAGTTAATTAAATTAATTTAGACGACTTGTATTATTTGATCATTGTGATTAAAGTATATTTCTATGTTGAGACACATTAAAAATCATAAGTTATTTTCAATGGCATAGTTTAAATAATACGAATTTTAAGATTAAATTTTAGAGTTGTGTTTGAAAATATACAAATGGTTTAAATTGTTCAATTTGATTTCAGGTCTAAAATGAAACATTTTCTCTTTATAATAAATAATATTTTCGCTCGAATTTCTTTTAATGTTCGAGTTATTTCAACAATTAAAGCTGGCTTAAATTGTTAACATTAATTTTTATCTTGAACTGTTCGTACAATTCGATCTCATAATTTATTCAAAATCTTTTGTCTGATCGTTAGAAATATACCTCTCTCAATGATAAATACAATACCTGTTTAAAAATACTAATCTCTTATTTTTTTCGTAATATCGGATAATAATAATAATAATAATAATAAATTCTGTGTTTAATGTAATGTAAGTGATATTTAATATTTATTAGGTACAATCTACTATTTTATGAGGACATATCGAAGTACAAACTTATGATATAAACGATCTTGTAACACTTATATACAAAACTCTGTAAATTAATATAAATATAAATTTTTATTATAGATATAAAAAAGCTTGTGGTCTTTCAAATCGGCTTTCGCCAAAATGTTACAGAAATATACATATATAAATTTTGAAAGATTAATATATTTTAAATATAATATATATATATGTACATTATAATATTAATTTATCTTTCAAATATTTTTAATTTTTAGACACATATGTATATATATATATATATAATTATATTAAATTATATATATATAATTATATTATATATAAAATTTATATATATAATACATATAATAATATATAATATGTGTATATAATTTATATATATATATATATATAAATTTTGAAATAAATTATATATAAATATTGAAAAACCACAAGTAAACTGTGTGTGTCTTTCATCAACAGACTGCCATATTAAATTGCGTGCACACAGCATCATTCGTCAGTTCTAGAAATTTTGCGTGTCTGTCAAGACCGGCTCCCACTACCAAGTTGTGCAGATTGCAATAATTCGCGCTGTAATCGAATATCATGAACCATTCACTCGAAACAGAATCAGCCTACGTATAAGTGATAATATTTTTGTTAGTCCAAATATTCGGTAACTTAAACACTTAGTGTACAAATAATCATCGAAAGAAAAATTTGACACGTTCTTCAATATTAAATTTATCAAAGAACGTGTCATTAAATGTTAATGGTAATAAGATATCCTGTGTCATTCGACGCATTTTGTAATATCGTTCGTGCTTTTATTTATTTATCGTAAAATAATTTTCATGTTTAATTAAAAGTTTACTTTAGCGAGACACGTGTTATTCATCTCCTCGAAAACGATCTCGATCCTCTCGAGCGATTTCAAATTCGATGTCCTGTGTGTTGCTCTGATTACGTTTTTCTCCACAGGTACCTCGAGCTATCGCGAGATAAAAATTAATGTTAATTCGCGTAATTTAAATCAGATTTTACTCTCACCGTATACAGACAAGTGCCATCACGCTGTCGGCAAGTGTTCCAAGAAGACCAATTCGTTATCTGGTGTCGAAATTTCTGCATCACGTACGCACATGGATCGTCAAACTTCCTAGAATTAACGTAATTTTTAAAAAGTATTTGTATAAGTCAACAAAATGTTTAAAAGTCCGTAGAAAGGAATCGTTTCATCTTTGTATATTTTTATCCGAATTTCTGTTTCGTTTTAATTTTACGATTTTATAAATTGCGATTTATTTCAAACTTTTTCCCTTTAAACACACCTATTTTTTTTTGTAAATTAGAGATATATTTTTTCTGCAGAAATATCGGTTCTGACGTTTCTTGATTTAATTTTAAAAGATGCGAAGCGACCAAGAGTAATAAAATAGCGAGCGCGGTGACGGCGGTCCGTTACTCGTGGAGTCGGAAAAGCGCGGATCGTATATTTTTCGGGCGGTGTCGTCCCGGCCAAAGCAAAATATACGAGCCCCCACGTCGCGCCGACGATATTGAGTTTCCCTGTGTACATAACGCGTCACGGGAGCGGCGGGGACGTCGCTTCAAAAGAAACTTTTCGAAAGCTCTAGTCCTCGTAAAAACGACATTCAACGGCGATCATTCGCGTTAGCTATTGCCGCAGGATGAAAGGGATCCGATCTCTCGGCGTTCGAGAAAAAAGGGAAACGACAGCTGTGGCGGAATGTAAATCCGTCCGGAAAGCTCTCTGGGACCTGTTCGTAAAAATGTCGACGAACATTTTGCCCGTTATTTCGACGGCAAAGTGTTCGGTAATCGGCGAACAGCTTCTGGTGAACGGAGCGCGTCGCTCATCCGCGAAGAAACGATGAAATTCGGCTATAAACACATTTCTTACAATTTTTGAACTTTTTGAATATTGCGACAACTTTGATAGTTAAGATAAAAAAGCTCACTTAAATTTAAGAAGAGCGGATAACGAGCTAAAGTATTATCTATCCGTTTTTCTAAAGTGTGACTCGTCATTCTCTCTGTTCATATTTATGAATTACCATTTAACAATGCATGAAGCATGCAGAGGATATGGAAACAGCATCCTACCAATTACGACGCACAACAGGATCGCCAGCATTCCAATGAGAGAGTAAGTACAATACTTGCATCTTCTCTTGGACGATCCAATCGTTAAAATTACCAAAGGCTTGTCGTCCGCTGTGTGAAACAATCAATAAATGTGTCACTTAAAAAGG